>CM018040.1:31815469-32002969 GCA_008638375.1 Nyssa sinensis | reverse complement strand
GTGTTAGAAATTTAATTTATTTCAATTTATACTCTTCTGGAAGCTCCATTAACTTTAAATTTAATTTAATTACTTCACATGTCTACGTGTCGTGTCTTTTCGTATTTCATTTTAAATATGTACCGTTCTGTTTAGTTCGGTACCTCGGGCAGTGCACTAATTTTATAGTCACTGGACTTATGTTATTCATCAGATTTTATGTCTTTTTATTTTAGACACTTCTTTTAGTCAAATAGACTCTACCATTGAGTTCAAAGTGTCGAAGAAAGTCGGTTTAGGCTTTCCTAAAATTTAATTTAGACTTTTATATGTAAAAGGGCAAAATGGTCATTTACCCATTTATGTGTCATATTTTTCCGTACTTCATTTCGTAATTTGGACCCTACCATTGAGTCCAGAATATTGAAGAAAATCAATTTAGACCTTCCCCAGTTTCCATTTGGCTTTAGAGGTACTAGGGGTATTTTGGTCATTTTACCCCTTTACGTGTCTTTATTTTTTGGGACCCCGTCTCGTGTCGTGGACCTCACCATTGGACTCAGTAGGTCCGAGATAGCAAGAATACGTATATTACTTGTCTTATTTGGTTACAAGGGTAATTTGGTCATTTTAGTGTCTTAATTTTTTGGGGTCCCGTCTCATGAAACGGACCCCACCGTTGCATCTGGAATGCCCAAAATAATAAAGTTTGACTATTCATTCGCCCCATTTGGACTTTGTTTGACTTATTTGTGACTCAAGGGCAATTTAGTAATTTTAATTATTTGATAAAATAATTTAATAAATTATTTTATTATTTTTCCAGGGGCTTAATTGCGTAAATTCTCTAAAAATTGGGCCACAGCATAAATCAGTAAAACAGTTGGGGGTCAAATTATATTTATCCAAAGTTTCGGTCTAAACCAATTGGTTCAGTTCAATTTTAAATGAACCAGTCCGGTTTACACGATTCAAGGCGTAATGCTAACGTCAGCCCTAATGTTTTAATTTTAAAACTTATACAAAACGTCACCGTTCCAATAAATGCGATGGCTAGCCCGCAGCTCGACACGTGTCCAAGTCGCCCCTACTCGTTTCAAACGAGTCGCGAGTCGACTCAATCATCTTCCTCACCAACTAAGTACTGTTGCCCTAATTCTCGTTTTTCTGTTTCTTTAATGTTGTGAGTTTTGAGTCATTGATTTTCTCTGTTCTTAGTGGATACACATTCCTAAGGATGTGGCCAATCTTTTGGTATTCGTTTGATACTCCGAAACTAACCCAATCATTCGGTCTAACCATGGATACCTGAACCTGCAACTCTCTGGTAAATCCTTTTTTTCATCACCCTTTTTTATGGTGTCTGGTCCTGTGTGATCCCCATGACATGGGGACTCAATCCCCATTCTCAAAATCTAGTTTAGGAGTCCAAAACCAAGAAGTGGGTTTATGGCCGAAACCTGCAACTAAACTTTTCTAGGGTTTATGTTGAGTTGTAAGGTCACGGTCAAGTGTTTTTGGAACACCCATAGGGTCCATTTGAGGTCCCAACCAACCAAAAAGGGTTTGGTTACAATGGTTTCAGACCTGCTCTCACCAAGCTCAACAATGGCGGTTTGGTGTACGGCTTGTGTTTCTGATGTGTTTTAGAGTCTATTTTTCATGTCTCGTTCATGTTTATTTACTTTGAACATCATATACACAAAAATCAGAAGCTAAAACAGTTCATGCATAGGAAAATTTTTAGAGAGAGAAAATGTTAAGTTTTTGATGTTTTACCTCTAACAGTGACTCCCTCTTCTTCCTCCTTCCTCTGAGATCTTCTTTCTCTTCTTCTCTCTCTCTCTCTTTCTCTCTCTCTCTCTCTCTCTCTTTCTCTCTTCTTGTGTGTTGAATTTTTGGTGTGTATCTAATATGTGTATATATGTATATGTATTCATATCAATGGCCATCACCAACTTCTTTCTTTTCACCCCCATACCCCATCACAATTAGCAGCCATACCTCCATTTATTTTTCTGATTTTGCCCTTACCTCACCATACTTCCCCACCTACATGATTATAAAATATGAATATATATATATATATATAATATACCACACACACGGTTCTATGCACACAAATACACACATATATTAACATATTATATATATACATATATATACATATATTTATTCATTTACATGTGCGTATATATTTACATATATATATATATATATTTACACATACTTGACCATACCCACTTACTATACACTCATAATGTGTGTTTTTATTAAAAAAAAAAAAAAATCAATTTCATATACTTAATTAATTAATTATTTTAAATTAATTAATTGTTTTCCTTAAGTGCATATATCTTTACACTAATTTTTCATAGCCTCGTAATGCATGCCATATGACCTAGTATTTTTGGGTCGGGGTATTACACGGAAACCTCGGAATCAATAAAACTGTGAGATCTAATTTGGTTTTATTGTTCAATTTATGCTTTGAGTATCTGATGTTCTTTTGTGCTTATTTTCATGATTGTCTCGTTTAATTACTAGGAGCCCTATTAGTTTATTATTCGTTGCAATCTACTGTTAGATTAGATATCAAATCCGTAATTGTTTGATCCCTCTAATTTGTGAAGCAACTAAGAATTAATGATTTGCTGCATCAGAAATTATTAGATCTTGGGAAGAATGTTCAACTAAATTAAATGCAACCACTTGTGCTTGTATTGTTTAGCTTCATCGATCTTTCTAATTCTTGAGGCTGCTACTAGATTAAACATTTAGCGCTTGTATTGGGTTGTTTAGTAGTTAGGGTTAATTAGATCGCTTGTTTTTTAATTAACTATGACTAAAGAGAGATAAGAAAATAGTTCCAATGGTGAATATTCAAAGTGTGAATTGATATATATTTTCATCAATGATTAGTTGTAAAATTTTGATGGTGGATATTGACTTAAACCAATGCTTGTTCTTTTAATTGAATTCGATAGTTTAATTTGAATTGTTCCTTAGTTGTTTTTCTTAAAATTATTTTCGTTATACTCAAACCCCCCCCAATCCTTATTTACATAGCATAAAACTAGGTTAGATATTTTCCGTGGGAACGATCCTTACTCCATTACTACATATATATTTTTAGTAGTTTAGGTTTTATTTTTTGGTTGCCTGCGACAGCACACCAGAGAAAATAATGTATTTTTTGTAAACTTAATTTAAGCTTCAAACAAATTACATAGCTCAAAAGAGCATGAAAATGGAACATGCAACAATTTAAATCACTAAAAATGGTTGAGAAACCATTGAGAAAACAGTGAGTTTCAAACGAAGAGGGAAAAATTAAACCAGCATAAAAATGATTGATTTGTTGGGTTTTAGGATCGGGAAAGTATTCCCTAGGATTTTAGGAACTAGTAGTGAAAATTTGGGGCAAAAACAAGTGGTAGAAAGCCACGAAATAGAAAATTTCACCTCGCTAGAAAGTGGGGCCCTCATCGAAGCTCGACTGTAAGTCCCTATTTTGAGAATGAATGATCCTCAAATCCCAAATTGGAAACCATAGATGGAATCCTCATAAGATTAGGCTTCGAACCCCATTAAAAACATGTTGAAATTCCACCGGGGATGGTCGTTGGCGCTGAAAAAGACATCGGAACCCTCGCTGAAGAAGAAAGACGAGTCGGATCGAGTTCGGGTCGGGACCCGCCCAATCACAAATAAGGTTAATGGGACAGCGTCGTTTAGGGTTAGTAGGTTTTAAATTTTAGATACAATCAATGTTGTTTGGTTACACGGATAATAGGTTGATTTAATAACTGAGAGTGGAATAGGGATAACTTATCCCTAAACCAATCTTTATCTGTTGTTTGCCTCAACAAAAGTCAGAAAAAAAAATATAAGAATTGCCGTCAGTAGGTTTCAAACCCCTAACGTGTGCGTGCATGTGAATCTTAACCCACGTGTGCGAACCACTGCGCCATTGAGACATTTGGTTAAAATAATACTTAAATAAATATATGATATAAAATGATATAATTTAATTAATTTAAATTATTAAAATTATTAAAATATTTTCAGTGTCCGAATAAAATAAAAAGGCAGTGTAACCTAATATTTTTGGGTATTCCGGACTCAATGGTGGAGTCCAAATTGTGAAATTAAATTTCAAAAAATGCGAACAGACAAACTAGGTAAATCCCAAAAATGTCCTAAAGGCCAAATAAAGACAATGAACAACCTTCAAATATTATGAGAATATGTACCTTAGAGTTTTTTCGACGTTCCAGACTCAACGGCGGAATCTGTTTTGCCAAATAAAATACTTAAAATATTGCTATACGAAATGGGCTATTTTTATGACACTGTAATAGTACAACGATACGACCAAGAGGGGGAGTAAATGGATCCATAGATTTAAAATACGACATATGAGATTAAAGGACAGTAAATTCATAAATAAAATCATATTAAGTTTATGAATGATAGAGAACTTAATAATATTTTCTGGTTTATAGGGACATTGAAAGGGAATGAAAAAGAAGTTTGATTTCCTCTGGAAACGAGGAGAAGCGATTTTGAGATAAGTAAACCCGAACTCTAACATGTGATATTCCTAGCCATGTCATAGTTTTATTACCTTGATGCTACCAATTTGTACTCCCTACATACTTGACATTGTTGATCTCTACAATTCGATGCTTGTTCTATATTGTGAACTTGTTGAGAATTTGATTGCCAATATCCTTATGTGATTATTTGTCAATTTCTATACTTTCTTGGATATTGAAAAATTGTTATGGCTCTCACTGTTAAGAAATTATTATTCCACAAATATGTACATCGCTTGTGGAATTTTGACTATTATGATATTAGTATGAGTGCCTGGAGTCGTGATCTGTCACAACGTCCATCTGATTCATAGATGCTTTTGGACCTATGGGTCGATGATTGGGAATGAAACCCAACACTTAGTCCATGGAGGACATGATATGTGATAAAGAGCTCTAGTGTTATTCAGGAGCTCGATAGTGGGGTGAACCTGGATGAGCGCTTTTGGGGGTATGCTAGGCCCTATTTGTGACTGCATCTATTTTGTTAGTATCTTATATCGTTTATTGATGTTCTGATGATGCACTCTTGGATTATTGATATGCCTTGCAAGCCTATCTTTGGATTATTTGATGATGTATTCTTTGGATATTGATATGCCTTGTGAGAATATCCTTGGATTATCTATTGATATATTATTTGATTAATGATATGCCTGCTTGTCTATCTTTGGATTCGAACTGCTATCTTGTGATTTGTGGCAACTAACTATTGTATAGGCCAATTCTTATTGTTGATTGCTTATTCTGTCTTGGGATGTGCCTTTTTGGACCTACGGGTCATTTCTATTGATTCGCACTTTTGGTGACTGGTTATTGTGACATTGTATCTCTTATTGCTATTGTGATATCATATCCTTATTTGTCATTGTTCATTATCCTTCTTTTTGGACTAACCCTTAATCCGCACAGGACAGGTTACAGGTCGTGACCGATAAACTATACCACTAAGGTCAATATCACATGTTTTCATAGCAAAGAACTTATATACACCATGAATAATGAAGAAAATAAATACAATTTTTTAAATCATAACACATTTGAGAAGTTTACAAATACATGATTTTTGAACTTATTTTTTACTTCAAATATAACTTGCGTATTAAAATCATTACATTTTTGTGAAGCATAAAACATGATTTAAACATAAGTTTTATATTATGAATCAGAATCATAGTTGAAGCTTAGTATTTGTAAGTAAAATCAATGTATCAGAATCATAACTTCATAAATCATTTCATATTTAAACCAATGTTTTCAAACCCAACCCGTTCATCGAACCGGAAAAATTGTCCGGGTTACGAGTCATTGGTTCAACCGTCGGGTCAACCGTTTTTGAACCGTGACATTATATTTACGTCATAAATATATTTTTATTATTAATAATAATATATAAAATTCTAATATAATATATAATAAATTATGTATGAAAAAACAAACAAAATTTATAAGATAATTTTTAAAAATAGGAAAATTAAAAAAATTATATCAAAATTAAAAATACACTAAGAATTGTGATTAAAAATTTAAAATCACTAATTATATTCCACATAGGATACTAAAGAAGTGTAACATGATAATTTCAACAATTAACTAGTCACGAATTTTTAATAAGATATAAAGTGTAAAAAAATAAATACATATTTTGTGAAAGAAAGTTTTAATGAAATTAATTCTCAAAAAAACTCAACTTTACAAGTGAAAAAGAGTAATATAATGTGCAAGTTACTTCATGAGTCCCACATCAACAACATGGCAAGCTGGTAAGCATATTTAAAACTTTCAAAGTCTTTACAATTTTGGTCCCACATCGGTGAGGAAAAGAGAGAGAAGAATTAGCTGCCTATAAAAAGTAATGTACACCTGTTATAAATTTGAAGGCATTGAGTTATGACCATTGAAGAGTCAAAAAATGCTGACTCTTCTGTAGCACTAAATGCTACCAGTAAAAAAAGAATTTATTATTTCAAATGCCAAGAAGAAGCCAAGTAAATTTGTTCAAATTTGAACCAGGCGGTTTAATCAAACCGTCAACGGTTTGAACTAATTAGCGGTTTAACCGCCGGTTTAAACGGTTTTGGTTGTAAAGAACGGTTTTTTATTTCAAGCGGTTTTTTATATTAAACCAACCGGAAACGAGACCGGTTCCCGGTTTTTCCGGTTCGACCGGCCGGTGCGGTCCGGTTTTTAAAACAGTGATTTAAACATAATATGTTCATTAATACGAACAAATACATCATATCAAATCACATAACAAAACAAAATTGAAACTTTTCTTGAAACTATATTAAATATCAAAATATATTATTGTAAATATATTCAAATCAACTTGAATAAGCTCAAAATTTTTGGAAACTATTACTATATATTATTTTTAAATTATATAATATTATTTATTTAATATTATATCAAAATTATAAGATGTCACATTATATTTTTTTATGCTTCAAAATCCTAATTTGACTGAGACAAACACCCCTCCTCCCCCTCCGTTTTTCCCGTGCAGCTCCACTCGTGAAAATCACTTGTAAAGAAAATTGTATGAAATCATCCAGAATGGGATATTCTCTATTACATTTTTTTTTCAATTTTATTTTATATAAAATTAGATATATGTTACATCATGTATTTATTAAAATTAATTAAATTATAAATAATATGTTATGCATTTAGAGTGTCTAAAAAAAAAATAAGATAAAAGATAATAGAGAAGAGTCAAGTTCAAATTGCAATGAAACAAGAAAAATACTATAATTATTATAACATTAGAATAATTTTTTTTTTAATTATATAATTTTAAATACTACCAATGATGCTGCACTTTTTGACTCGCAATAAGTGAGGACTCCGTAACCTGTAGAACACTCAGAAAGATGATCAGAGGACCACCGGATTGGCTCCGGCGGTAGCCGCTCCGATGCTTAAGTAAGTAAACGGAATTGAAAGACTGTATTGAAAGCCAAAAGAATGAGCATGAAAATAAAGCGTACCTTTAGGGTTTAATTTATAGACCGTGGCCTTCCTAAGTTGATTAGGATTTGATGCCATGAATATAGGGATTTGATCATCGGAGATTGCAGTTACCTTGTGGAGTATTGCATTGAGATAACCATAGATGGTAGTTCCCTTGTTGAAGGCTGTTTCCTTGTCGAAAGGCTGTTTCCTTATTCCCTGCTCGGCATCCGCTAAGGCGGTGACGAGGTCTGGAGTGTTGGTCTGGATCCTGTGATAAGTTCTGAGACCCTTGTCCGGATATGTGTGCTCTGAAGGCATATGTTTGGTCACTTCCGACTTTTTGTGATGATCTGGATGCTTGATCTTTCAGTCATTGGCTGAGTGGAGACCATGTTGGCCGAGCATTAGTTAGATTATGGTCATACGTGTCAAGTGTTGATTGACCTGTTCTTTTATGGTATATCAACCAATAATCTAGTCCTATATCAAATTCATATTATTTAAAATATAATTTTAAAAAAATGTCAAATTTGAAAAAGAAAAAGTACAATAGAAGCCAAAATTATAGTATTATATTATTGCTAAAGGAGGAGCCCTCAGACACGACAGAAGCATCACAAAAAGCACAACAGTGGAAGCTATCCTTGCTGCAATCCCGTTTCTTGCCCAGTCCAAGATTTGCAGCTAATTATAAAAGAATTGTCATTTTTTTTTTCTCTACACGACATTAAAAGAGGAAAAAGATAACGCAGTGGATGGAAAGAACTACAAACTGATACCACATAGATCAATAATATGGAATAGCAGGGGGAGGAGGAGATGCATAGGAGACTCCTCTAATTGGTGGTAGAGGCGTGTTGTCGAGTGGCGGTGGGGGTGGCGGTGTTGATGAATAGGAATACTTGTTTGGTGGCGGAGGAGTTTGGGCATGTGATGATGGTGGGTAATGCCAATGTTGTCTATGAGGTAATGGCGGCGCTGCGAACGGCGGTGGCAGAGAATGATGACTTGGCGTCGGTGGCGGTGATCCTGGCACACCACATCCAGATTTTGGCGAAGGAGGGAGGGGATGCAATGGCTCTTGTGGCGGTGGTTGTGTTTGAGGCGCTGGAGCTGGAGTCCCTGTGATAGGAGGAGAATATTCTGTTGGTGGTGGAGCTGGAGATGTTGAATGCTTATATGTTGGTGGAGGGGGTGTTACATATACAATAGGAGGTGGAACATAACTATGAGAAGCCGGCGTTGGAGCTTCGGCTGGCCACTGTGGTGGTGGCGGTGTTTTAGGTCGATAAGTTGGTGGCGAGCTCTCAACGGGCGGCGGCGGTGAAGTTTTTGGCTCTGAGGGCACGTTCTCTACTGGCGGCGGCGGCGGAGCATGATGTGTCTTTGGTGACACTTTTTCCGTAGGTGGATGTGGTGAAGAATAGGGATTTGGTGGTGGTGCCACGTGTTGATAAGTAGGTGGTGAGAGCCAAACCGGTGGTGGAGGTGAATTTTCAGGCCACGAGGGATTATGGTGAGCCGGCGGAGGGAGATGAGCTTTTGGTGAAACTTTTTCACTAGGTGGTGGTGGGGTGGTAATGTGAGAGTTTAACGGTGGGGTTGATCGAGGTGGCCCATGAGAAGATGGGGATGGAGACGGCACTGGAGAAAGGTGTGAAGGTGCTGGTGTTGGAGGTGGTGGAGGTGGTGGAGGGTGTGATTTGGTAGAAGAAGAAGACTTTGAAGAAGGGGGAGGCGGAGAAGGTTTGGCAAACGGCCTGGGTGAGTGAGATGCGGTAGGTGCAGGCGGTCGATTGGGAGAAGGAGGTCTTCTATTTGTATTTGGTGGCGATAGTGATGGCCCTGATGGGGATCTATGGGGTGGTGACCCACCAGTGCTGCGGCATTTGGACTTGGTGCAGTCAACAGGGCGGGCAGCTTCAGAGGAACACTCCCTCAATGATCTTTGATCGATCTTTCCGGGAATACAATTCTTGTGACCGTCGGACACCACCTTTCCACCCGCAGAGATGGCGGCACAGGCCGGCGCCTCACCCGTGAAGTAGTTGAAGGAATATGTGAAGTTCTGGAGTCTGGGCAGCTGGCACACCGTTGCTGGGATGACCCCAGTGAAGCGGTTGTGGGCCACGTCCAGCTGCTCCAAGCTCTTCATGCGGCCGATGGTAGAGGGCAGCGACCCCTGCAAGTTGTTGAAGCTGACGTCGAACACCGTGAGCTTCTTCAAATGTCCGATCTCAGAGGGGAGGCAGCCCGTGAGATTGTCGTTGATGAGGATGATCTCGTTGAGGGTGTTGCCCATTTTGCCAATGCTGCCGGGGATGCAACCGCCAAGGTTGTTGTTGGCAAAGACCAACACAGAAACGGGGGAGTTGCCGAGGTTCTCCGGTATGCCCAGGCCGAATCTGTTGTCGTTGAGGAAGATGGCGTCCAGATCCTTATCGAAAAGTTTGGATGGGACGGCTCCCTCAAACTCGTTGAAACGGACGTCCAAGTACTTGAGGGACGGCAACGACAGCACCACGATGGGGAATGTCCCCACGAAACGGTTGTTGCTGAGGTCGAGCTCGTGGAGGAGCTTCATGCGTTTGAAGGTGTCCGGTACGACGCCGCAAAAGCGGTTGGAGTTGAGATGGAAGAGGGCGAGATCGGTAAGGAGGCCGAGCTCGGGAGGGAGGTATCCGGCAATGTCGGCGTGATTGAGGTCAATGCCGGCGACGACCCTCATTGAGGCATTCGAGGGAGACGGCGCGCAGAAGACTCCCCCGTAGGAGCAGACGTCTGAGCCAGTCCAGTTGGTCGTGAAGTTGAATGGGTCAGAGAAGATGGCAGATTTCCAAGCTTGCAGCGCAATGTAGGCCTGACGGATGCTGTGGTTCTCGAATTGAAGTTTTTTGAGATCGTCATTGTCGGCCGCCGAGCAGATCTGCAATACGAAGAGGGATAAAAAGATGATGGCGAGGAAGAAGAAGCGTAGGCGACGAGGAAGAGACATTGCTCTGTTTTTCGGGACTCCAACAATGATATAATATTATATATATAATTTCAAATGAATTGAGAAAAAGGACTTCCAGCTCCAGCTTAGCCAACTGTCCTCTATACGAAGGGCCAATGTGGAAGCCCATCCCCTCTCACCTTTGTTTTATACATACAGCAAATTCTCTTAATTTTTTCTCTTTTTTTTTTAATTTTATTGTTTTTGAAACGTTTGGGACCAGATGATTCCTTTCCTCTTTTAATGTAAAATTCTTATAATATTGATTTGAAAAACTAGTGCGACGGCAGCGATGTTGGCTTTGACCAGCAGATCCATTGTCGGCCGTAGATTTGATCAAGAGGCAATATTAGTGGGGACCCAACTTCAAAATTCATCCAACCGTGGTAGACACAGCTGTGACAGATGGTTTGAGTTGAGTATTCCTCCTGCTCTATATATTATTATTTTATTTTTTCTTTTCTGTTTGGTCCATCGTTGGATTACAGCTGTTGTGGCACCGGTTTTTGGCTAAAGGCATTGTGGAAATAAATCTAAATACTTGTTAATCATAATTGACATGGCAGCACGTCTTTACTCCCCTTTCTTTTTCTTTTTCTTTTTTATTTTATTTATTCTTAAATAAATTATACTAATTTTTTAAAAAATTTTAACAATAATTTTTTAAAATTATATGATTTTTTTATTTTAATTAACAATATACAAATATTTTTTTAACTAATTTTTTCTAATTCTTTTAAATTTTTTTATTATTTTAATTAAAAATAAATTTAACGTAAATAACTTCTTTTCATTTTATATAAAAATAATTTAAGATTTTATCAATATTTTATTTTTAAAATAAAAAATGGTCAAAATTTTAAAAATTAAAAAAAATCATAAAGGAGGTAGTTTTGTTTTTTTTAAAAAAATTTGACTAGAATTAGAGTGTAATTTTATAAACTTTAAGAGAGATTAGTGTAATTGTTAAAAATTTAAAAAAAATTAGTATAATTTACTTTTATTTTTATATATTGATATACCACAAACAGACACACCAATCACCTTGAGACACGTGTGCATACGGAGCTGATAATCTCGATCATACAGAGCAGTGACTAGCCTTTAGGGCATTCTCATATATATATCATACAGAGCAGTGACTAGCCTTCAAGGTATTCTCATATATATATATCATTCAGAGCCGATAAACTCGGTCATACAGTGCAGGCGAAGCCTCCAAGGCATTCTCATGCACATATATCCCAGACCTTATGTCCTGGACAATATTTAATCAACACCTCATACGTCTCCGACCTTATGGTTTCCTTAACAACTGCCAAGCAGGGAATAAGGAAACAGTATTCAACACGAAAACTACTATCTATGATTATCTCCATCTACGACTTAATACTCCACAAGGTAACTGCAATCTCCGATGATCAAATCCCTATATTCATGGCATCGAATCCTAATCAACTTAGGAAGGCCACGACTTATGAATTAAACCCTAAAGGTACGCTTTATTTTTATACTCATTCTTTGGCTTTTAATATAGTCTTTCAATTCCTTTTACTTACTTAAGCATCGGAGCGGTTACCGCCGGAGCCAATCAGATGGACCTTTGATCGTCTTTCTGAATGTTTTACAAGTCACGGAGCCTTCACTTATTGCGAGTCAAAAAGTACAGCATCATATATAATCAATCACAATACTTAATTTCAAACTCGATATAAATAAATTCTTATCCAGATATATGTTTTCACTATAATTTATTATATATTAATATATATGTATTTTAATTTGATTTATTTATTTATTTATTTTTAATTAAAATGTAATAGTCACGTAATATATATATATATATATATAATTATATAAGTAATACATTAAAATCATGATAGGTATTGAAAAGATTTCTCGCAATATCATAATTCAAGTAGAGAAGAGTGTAGTTTTATCTCCATTTAAGAAAGAGAAGGATAAGAGGGACGTGTCTGCACGTAACTACAACCCTCTTAATAGTTGCCAACACAACACCAGGCCAGTTGTTCCGCATGATTTGGGGCATTCATTCATCCGAGAAAACCTCTTCACAGTTCACACCGACAATTATACATTTAGAGCCCTGCCGGGGAGTTTCATAATTTTTAGAATAGATTTTTAAAAAGTAATTATTAAAGAATAAATTTTTTAAATCATGATTTTGTCTGATAGTCTCGTTGTAAAAGCTGATTTTAAACAATGTAAACTGGTTTTTACACTCTTTTCAAGCATCAAAATCATTATTTAAATGGAAACTATACATCCAACAAAATTTATTGAATTTATTCATTTGTTGTGGTGGACTATAACTTTTCTTTAAAAAATCTCATTATTTACTGGTGCCCTAAATTTACAGGCTTACCGGTAAATTTAGGTCACCCAGTTAAAAATTGTTCTTTCCTTCTTTTCTTTACAAAGAAAGACTCTTCTTTTTTCCGTTGAGTCACTAAGTTATACTCGTGGGCAGATTTAGGGTGGGAGAAATGGGGCACCTACTTCCACCGAAATTTTTAAAAATATCAGAGTAAGTTTAGTATTTTACAAATATTTAAGAATTTTATAGTTGGCTCCACTAATATATATTTTTTAAACTTGTCTCCTCCAAATTTTGATAATTTTTTGAATTTGTTTTAAAACTTTTCCAATATATCTGTGTCCATTCTAGTTTTTTTTTTTTAAAAAAAAAAAAATTGACCTATTGTTTTTTCCAATATATCTGTGTCCTAAATTCTATTACACTCTTCAAACTCTCAACTCTCTTTTTACTCCCCAATCAGTCTGATATATTTTTATTGCTTGCTAATATTTTACTTTGCATTTGTTTATTTTAATTATTCAGTTGCATCTTATCCATCAAGTTTCACTGTCACAATTATTATACTGTTATTAAATTCTTAAAATTGATTTATTTTAGAATGTATAATAGCATGTTGTGGCTTGTGAATGTTAATTTTTTTAATAGGTGGTTTGAGAATGTTATTAAATTGCTAAATTTGATTTCATTTGTTTAAATTATGATGATCTTTTTATAAAAATTAAAATTTTTTGTAAAAGTAATGTTAATATCATGTGCATAAAATATATAAAATTTTTTCAAAAGAGACGAATCACATGAACAAATATGTGTAAAAGTTATAAATTGACATATTAATCAAACAGAATGCTACTACATGGCTGTACAATACACAATGCAAAATAAAATTTGTATACAAATTCAGTTCAAAAGAACCAATGAATATGGTCACATAAATCAAAGTTTTTTTTAATGAATAATAAAAAAATATTCTGAATTATTTTATGTATATTAAATTAATTCATTCTTTAAATTTTAATTTTTAAAAATTAATAAAAAAAATTCAAAATTAAAATAATTAAATTTTATTTTTAATTTTTTTATTGTTAAATCATAACTCAAATGGTCACAGTAAATCAAAGTTGAGTGAAAAACAAATGATAAAAGTAACTTTTGATTGCGTCCGTTTTAAAAAATCTGAAAAAAGGAAAGCTTAAACAGCGATTGGTAAATGACCTTTCAGTGAAAGATCTTGGAGAGTCAAAAAATACAAAAAGGCAAGAGGAAAGAGCAATGAGAAGAGAGTGCACAGGTAGATAGATCTAGGTAGCTTTCAGCTCTACCATTGAAATTTTTAAAGAGTGACTTTTGTTTTTTTCGTTGCCAGAGCGACATGGGTCCCACAGATACAATCTCTGCACGATCCCCAAGACCTTTTCAACTCTAATCTTTTGTCAGTATAATAATAATAATAATATAAATAACTAAAAAAAATTAATCAAAACCGCGTTTTAGTACTATTGTTTTTCCATGCAATGAGAAAGGGCAAAAACTGAATTTGATGGAGACAAGAGTCGCTGGAGTTCGACAGTAGTCATTAACTATTCACTATAATGCACTCTCTCCCCGCACTGACAAATGACAATTGGTCCAAAAAAGCAAATTAAATATGTCTGAAATCTTCAGTTTTTTTCTATTGGACAAATGTGGGGTGCAGATCTGGTAAAATTCTTCCTTTTCAATTACTCACTCTCTCGTTGTAGGATGATACTCACATATTCAGTTATAATAAATTTATATAAAAATAATATACAATTTAATCTTAGAATTATGATATATAATTAAATGATGAATATATTTAAAATATAATAAGAATATACACAGAATTTTTTAAGATACAGATTAAAAAAAATTGTATTATCTAGATCAAATAAGTACGAGGAAAATATAATAAGAGTATGCACAAAGTTCTTTAAGGTACAGATTAAAAAAGATTGTATTATCTAGATCAAATAAGTACGAGGGTTCAGAGATATATGCTTTAGAACAGTACCACCTTCCATATTTCACCGACTTCAGAATAAAGAAATAGAGTTCAATATGACAACTATTATCTTCAGATATCTTCAAATTCCTACTTTTATGGCTCCTAATCTTATTCAACTTAGAAACTCTGCAACTTATAAATAAAATCATAAAGTACGCTTTACATTCATGTTCAATTTTTCTTTTTAATTACAGTCTTTTTAATTTACTGACTTTATGTTCCGAATTACTCACTCTGTTGTTGTAGGATGATATGTCACATATTCAGTTATAATAGATTCATATAAAAATAATATATAATTTAATCTTAGGATTATGATATATCATAAAGTGATGAATATATTTAAAATATAATAAGAGTATGCGCAGAGTTCTTCAAGGTACAGATTAAAAAAGATTGTATTATCTAGATCAAAAAAGTACGGGGGGTTTAGAGATATATGCTTCAAAACATAGCACCGCCTTCCATATTTCACCGACTTCAGAATAAAGAAATAGAGTTCAATATGACAACTACTATCTTCAGATATTTTCAAATTTCTACTTTTATGGCTCTTAATCTTATTCAACTTAGAAACTCTGCAACTTATAAATAAGACCATAAAGTACGCTTTCCATTCATGTTCAATTATTCTTTTTAATTACAGTCTTTTTAATTTACTGACTTTATGTTCCGAATTACTCACTCTGTTGTTGTAGGATGATATGTCACATATTGAGTTATAATAAATTCATATAAAAATAATATATAATTTAATCTTAGGATAATGATATATCATAAAGTGATGAATATATTTAAAATATAATAAGAGTATGCACAGAGTTCTTCAAGGTACAGATTAAAAAAGATTTCATTATCTAGATCAAATAGGTACGGGAGGTTCAGAGATATATGCTTCAGCATATAGCACCGCCTTCCATATTTCATCCGACTTCAGAACAAAGAAATAGAGTTTAATATGACAACTACTATCTTCAGATATCTTCAAATTCCTACTTTTATTCCTCTTAATCTTATTCAACTTAGAAACTCTACAACCTATGAATAAGACCATAAAGTACGCTTTCCATTCATGTTCAATTATTCTTTTTAATTACAGTCTTTTTAATTTACTGACTTTATCATTGAAGCAGCTACCACCGGAGCCTACCTGGTAATCCTCTGATTTTGAGTTCTTGATAGGTAGCAGAGGATATGAGGCCCCTCTGATAAAAAAAAAACACTGGTTTGGTGCCGTTTGTGAGAACGACAATCGTTCTTGCTAATCTTTTCTTCAAAAATAACAAATCCTTTGTCTTTTTCGTCCAAAAGGCAATGGACTCCCAACCTTCGTCCTAGAAAAAAATTCCCAAACACCCAATCAGAAGGCAACCGTTCAGCCTCTTGTTGGAAGAAAAAGAGGTCAAACACCCAATTAATTGGAACAACAGCTTGAAAGGATTCAACAACAATCCGATCAGATGCAGGAACAACTCACTGCCATGTCACAAGCTCTGGCTTCATTGGCCTAGAGCCGATGGAGCAATCCTCATCCTGTTCCTATTAACGCTATTCACGGAGGAACTCAGCCTCCTGTTACCGCCACGAGCGGACGATCCCCCAATGAGGAGTTTCCTAATGCATAATCGATACACCCCCATGGTACCACTCACATAGGGGCTGATCCCCAAACGTCAACAGCTGTAGAAAAAGGGATGCCCACGCTTCACTCAACTGTCCATTATCAAAGCAGAATGAGGATTCCTACTCTAGTGGCCTTTGGAGCCGATCCAGCGCAACAACAATCCTAGCCCCTTAAGGCACCAGCCCCCCAAGTCCTGGGAAGGCAACATCTTCCTACTAATATTGGGCAAATTCCTCCCCCTAATCGAGGAACTAGAGGTGCAAAACAAGGACAACAACGGGTTTCGATCCCACAACGAGTTTTTCCTCGAGCCCCTCAGAGGGAAGATGAGATAGCAAACTCTCAAGAGCATACTCTCAGGAGCAAACCATCTCAACCAGAGGGTTCCATGCCCTTTTAGAGCAAAATGAACTAGGTAAATTGCTCGGGAGGTTCACCACGCCGTTCACCTTTGCTATAATGATAGACGAGTGGTTGAAAAAGTTCGTTGTCCCAAAATTCACCCTGTATAATAGATCTGAAGACCTTGGGGATCATCCTATCTCACTATCAGCATACCATGGCACTCTATAAGGATACCTATGCCTTCATGTGCTGAACTTTTGTGACAAGCCTCAACGGGTATCGCCCTGAAGTGGTTCCACAACCTCTCCCAAGAATCGATCAACAATTTTTATAAGCTTAGTAGGCTGTTTCTTGACCAATTACTAACCAGCAGGAAGTTAAGAAAATGACCAGAATTCTTTCTAACTGTGAAGTAAGCAAAGAGAGAATAACTTCGGGAGTACATTACTCATTTTAATACCGAGCTCAAGGAGATAACCGATTGCAGCCCAAGCTTCCTAGTGGCCGCTCTTACCTCAGGCCTGGGGCCTGGACGCTTTCAAGATTCTTTAACCAAGAACCCTCCCATCGACATGACAACACTTATAGATCGAGCACGAAAGTACATTAATCTTGAAGATACAAAAATATCTTTTCGAAAAGCAAAAGAACAGGCTCAGAAGGATGAGCAAGTTCAGAAGAGGGGTACCAGCACTAATAGAAAGAAGATCAGGAGTCTTGACAAGAAAACGACACCTAGAGCCCAGAACAATCCTAACTCTAGAAGGTACGAAACTTTCATCCCCTTTGAATGCTTCTCTCATGCACATACTCCAACAGATCCTAACCCAGTGAAAACTTGAAGTGGCCAGAGCCACTAAAAAGTAATCTTGATACAAGAAATCAGAACAAATACTATGATTTCCATAAAGAGCATGGGCACACAACTGACGAGTGTAGAGCTTCTCAAGCAAGAGATAGAGCATCTCATCAGAAGAGGATGATTGAGAGAGTTTGTTTGCCAGGACAGGAGGCAGAACCCCCGTGACGAGAGACCGCCGCAAAGAAGGCAAGAACAAAGGCCTAAACAGAGAGAAATTCGAAACGATCAGCAGCGACAAAATAATCAAGTCATCTTTATCCTCCATGTTAACAATTCGACAACGTGAATGTCTAACCAAGCCAGGAAAAGATACGCTTAGGAGGCAAGGGCAGAATCACATGTCCTCCAAATCTCGGCCATTGAGAAGAAGATAAAGTCATGACTTCAGATCTAGTTCTTCGAATTAGACCTTGTTGGGATACATTGTCCCCACAGTGATGCTCTTGTCATCTCACTCAAAATCGCTAACTTCGATATTAGAAGGGTTCTCGTGGATACTAGAAGCTCTACCAACGTATTATTCTACGAACACTTCAAACACATGAAGCTCAACCCTAACGACATTAGAGCTATTACCGCTGTCATGGCAGGACTCGATGGATATCTCAGCATCCCATTAGGGCAAAATTGATCTACCGACCACGGCGGGAGAAGGAGGTGGACATAAAACACTGATTTCTTAATGCATGGTCCTAGATTCCGAAATCCTTCTTTAATGTCATTATTGAGAGACCCTAGATCCACCAAATGGGAGTAGTTACTTCAACCCTTCATCAATGCCTAAAGTATGTCTATAGTGACAAAGTCTTCTCCATCAAGGGCTGTCAGCCCATCCGCCCGAGACTGCCATGCCCTTGCATTAAAGGAAAAACACCCCAAATAGCAATCACAGTACCCTCGTGAAAGGGGAAGTTCTTCACCTTCCAACCTTCATAGGGCAGAGGAGTGTACCTTTAAAATTGACGAGCCATTAAGTCTTAAATGAAGGGACAGCACGGTCCAACCAATGGAGGAGCCCATCAAAGTACTCATCAGCACTAAAGGGAAGGGAAAGTACCTACAGGTTGGCTCAGCTCTGTCTCCCTCCTGAGCAAGAGAAAATTGTTGAATTTATAAAAAATAACTTGTCGGTATTTTCTTGGGAAATAAAAGATATAGAAGGAATAGATCCTAATCTCATCTTTTATAAGCTAATGACAGACCCGGACCATTTTCAGGTGAGACAAAAAAAGGAGAACATTTGCCCCTGAACGCCACAAGATCATCAATAAAAAGATCCAAAGGTTACTGAATGCTTGGAATGATAAAGGAAGTGTTCTATCTAGAATGGCTTGCCAATACAGTTCTCGCAAAATAAAAGAACGACAAATAGAGGGTCTGCAGTTGACTACACCAACCTAAATAAAGCTTGTCCCAAGGATAGCTTTCCTCTTTCCAAGATTGATCAAATTGTTGATGCCACGACAGGTCAAGAGCTTATGAGTTTCATAAATGCCTACTCTAGATGCAATCAAATTCAAATGTATCCTTCAGGCCAGGAGAAAACTGCCTTCATATCAGAATGGTCTCTATTGTCAAAAAGTGATGTCGTTCGGTTTAAAGAACGTTGGAGCCACGTACCAGTGACTTGTAAACAAGATGTTTGGCCACCAAATTGGGGATACAATGGAAGTCTAGATTGATGACATGCTAGTCAAAAGTGTTCGAAAGAGTGACCATATCCATCACTTAAGCCAGACATTTGACATTTTAAGGCAAAATAGGATGAAGTTAAACCCTTTAAAATGTACCTTCGAAATCAAAAAAGGGAAATTCTTGGGTTTTCTGGTGTCTCAGAGAGGAGTCGAGGCAAATCCTTCGTAGATCAAAGCTCTGATCGAACTAAAGTCACCCAAAACTAAGAAAGATATCCAAGGCCTGAATAGAAGGATAACAACTCTGAATAAGTTCATTTCTAAATCTACGGATCAGTGCCTCCCATTCTTTAGAGCCTTGAGGGAGAGTAAGGCCCTAGAATGGACCCTTGAATGCAAAGAGGCTTTCCAAGAACTCAAGCTGATACTTAGCTTCTCCCGAACTCTTTTCAAAACTAGTACTAGGGGAAAAACTACTTTTGTATTTCGCTGTATCAGAAAATGCCATCAACTCAGCTTTAATCAAGGAGGACAAGGAAATTTAAAGGCCTATCTTTTACGTCAGTAAGGCACTTCTAGACACCGAGACAAGATACTGCAAAATTAAAAAATTAGCCTTAACCTTGGTAATATCCACTCGGAAGCTCAGACCATATTTTTAGGCCCATCCTATCATAATCCTTACCTCCTATCCTTTAAAATCAGTTTTACACAAACCTGAAGTTTCGGAACGACTGGTAAAATGGTCAATAGAATTAGGAGAATTTGACATATCCTATGTATCGTGAATCGCTATTAAAGGCCAAGTGCTAGTAGACTTTGTAGCTAGAGTTCATTCCAACACTACATGCAAAAGCTCAAGCTACAACTGACACTTTGGTAGGACTGCTTTACACTGATGGTTTGTCTACTGACAAAGGCTCTGGAGTAGGCATAATACTTCAATCCCTCCATGGGATCATAACCGAAAAAATGGTTAGCTTGGGATTCAAAGCCTTTAAATGAAGCCGAGTATGAGGCATTTATCCCTGGGATGAAACTAGCCATATAATGTGAAGCTTTGGATCTTGAAACATTCTTTGACTCTCAACTTGTGGTGAGTCAAGTCTTGGGAGAATTTTCCACCAAGGATAACAGGATGACCAAGTACTCAGAGCTGGTGGCATTAAAGCTATCTTTACGAAAATTCACCATTCAAAATATCGAAAGAAACCAAAACTTCAGGACTATTGCTTTAGCAAACATGGCTTCCTATCTCAAGCCAGCAAGGGATTTGATGGTGAAAATATCCTACCAGTCAAAGCCAAGCATTGAGGAAATACAATCCTTTCAAATTTTAGAACAACCTCGAGACTCGATGACTCCTATCACCTAGTATCTAAAGGAAGTGATACTTTTGGAGGACAAAAATCATGTATGGAGAATTCGAATTAGGGTAGCTCAGTATCTAATTCTTAAAGGAAAGCTTTACCGAAGGTCCTATACTCAACCCCTCCTACGTTGTTTAACTCCAAAAGAGGCCCACTACATCCTAAGCCGAGATACATAAAGGGATCTGTGGTAACCACAATGGTAGAAAGACCATAGCCCACCGAGCACTTACTCAGGGCTACTATTGGCCTGGTATGTTAAAACAGGCTAAGGAATATGTCTAGAGGTGTGAAAAAATGTCAATGATTTGCCTCATACCAGCACCAACCTGATCATGAACTCATCCTTATCGTCAGTCCTTGGCCTTTCGCTCAATGGGGAATCGACATTGTAAGGTATTGCCAAAAACCCCTCAAAACAAGAGATTCCTACTAGTCGCCATTGACTATTTTTCTAAATGGGCAGAGGTTTAACCACCTGACCCACATAACAGAGGTAGAAGTAAAGAATTTTACGTGAAAAAATATAGTATGCCGGTTCGATATGCCCTGCGTCATTATTTTAAACAATGGGATGCAATTTGATGGGAAGGTGTTCGGAAAGTTCTGTAAAGACGTGCACATCAGTCATCATTTCTTCCTCTCTTGGGCATCCCCAAGGTAATGGGAAAGCCTGAGGTCACCAACCGCACTATTCTCGAGGCAAGTAAGAGAAGGTTAGAGGAAGCTAAGGAAAGATGGGTCGAAGAACTCTCCGGAGTACTCTAGGCCTACTGAACTACCAGAAGGACCCCAAATACAGAAACACCATTCTCACTCAGCCTATGGCACTGAGGTAATCATTCCTGTCAACATTGGCATGCCGACCCTCAAGACAGACTACTTTGACTAGGGGACCAATAACCAATAGCTTGCGGAGAATTTGGACCTACTTAAAGAAAGACGTGAGCAAGCTCGGATAAGGACCGAAGCCTATCAGCAAATAATGGCGAAATGTTTCAACCAGGGGTTAAAACCTATCAACTTCCATATTGGAGATCTCATCCTAAGAAGGGTGTTTCCAAACACTAAAGATCCCATCATGGGAAAACATTTCCCTAATTGGGAAGGACCCTACAAAATAACCAAGATCGTCAGACCTACGACTTATTGGTTAGAACATTTGATTGGGAAGCCTGTACTCATACCCTGGAATATCGAACATTTACATAGGTATTATCCATAAAAGCTATTTTTGATTCACCTCTGAGTGTTTTCATCAATGTACAATCCCCTCAAAGCCTTGTATTTATTACAAGTGCTACAGGTCTAGTCCATTTCACTTAATGTACAGACCCCTAAAAGCCTTGTATTCATTACAAGTGCTACAGGTCTGGTCTATTTCACTCAATGTACAGACCTTTAAAAACTTGTATCCATTATAAGTGCTACAGGTCTGGTCCATTTCAATCAATGTACAGACCCTTAAAAGCCTTGTATTTATTACAAGTGCTACAGGTCTGGTCTATTTCACTCAATGCACAGACCCTTAAAAGCCTTATATCCATTACAAGTGCTACAGATCTAGTCCATTTTACTCAATGCACATATCCGTAAAAGCATTATAAGCGTTAAAGATCTGGTCTATTTCAATCAAATATACAGATCTTCCAAGGCTTTCCATTCATTATGAATATCACGGATCTGATCTTACAGATCTCAGGACAAAGCTTATTTTAATTACAAGTATTGAAGATCTGTGAATAAAGCTTGTTTTAAATACATGTATTGAAGATCTGTGAACAAAGCTTGTTTTAATTACAAGTATTGAAATTTGTGAATGAAACTTGTTTTAATTACGAGTTTTGAAGATCTCTAAACTGAAACTTGTTTTAAATACAAGTATTGAAGATATGTGAACAAAGCTTATTTTAATTACCAGTATTGAAGATCTATAAATGAAGCTTGTTTTAATTACAAGCATTGAAGGTCGGTATAATATGATCTACTTTCATAAGTATGGTTGCTCTGAATATCCTACTCTTTTGACCTCTGAAGATTAGCTTATGAATGCTTCGGAGTCTATAAAGGACTTGCATTTTCTAATAGTCTGGATGTTAAAAAAGATTATTTTTTAGGCACACCACAAAAATAGCAAGCAAAACACAAGTGAATGAGATAAGAAAGAATTTTTATAGATTAACCCAAAAAAGTGGGAAGATTACAAGTTCAGAACAAAAAAAAAAAAAAATATTACAAAAACCTAACTAAGGGTCCTCAGTAGGGGGGCTTCTCTTTCAGCATCCAGTGGACTCCGTTGGGACAACCTCGGAAAGACTTGGCATATGATCATCTATTGAAACCTCGTCCACACCAGAGATGTCAAGATCATGATACAACTTCTGGATCTTCTTCCAAAAGGTTTCGTATCCATGAACTGAAAACTTTCCGGCCAGCCTTTACACCTCTTCCTTGAGGGTTTTTTATCTCTTCTCTCGCCGCTTGAACACTGGTGGCAAGGTTCAGAGCAGCAACAGCCTCAGCTTCCTCTTTTTCCTTCTTCAAACTCTTTAGCTCTAAAGCTAGGATGTTCTTCTATGACCCTAGAATAGCCACGTTGGTGAGGGATTCTTTTAACTTCTCCTTAAAAGAGAGAGATGCAAAACGGGCTGTCTCGAACTGGAGCCGAGTTTCGTCTAATTCAGCCTGGAGCTTGTCCTCTCATTCTGATTCCTCAAGGGTAGTCTATAATAGCAGCCATGGCATGGACCGCCTATAAAAGATAAAAATTAGATAAGTGAGTAAGAACAAAAGTTAATCACATATATAAAATCAATTAAACATAAGAATCTTACCCTCGTATGAGAAACCAGGAAGTCCCTAGGCTATCTTCCGGGTCTTCAAACCCTTGAAGTGACCCGCTGTTGAGCTCTAGGCCTCATCGTAAGCCTTCTTGATAAGTTACTTCCCCAATTTCAGCCGAGGCCACACCAGGAGGAACCGCGCTCATTTTCCCTTACCACGGGACCCAAGGAGCGTTGTAGGGGCTAGAGGTGGTAGTAGTTCTTGGCGAATAGTTGGTAGGGCTAACTCATCAAAAATTGTATGCTCGGGAAAACTGGGTCCTCCCACCTCTATCCTCTTCTTCTTTTGAGGAGGAACTGGTACTGAAGGGCTGGATGTTCCCCCTGACCTTCTTAGCTCTAGGTGTCCAGCTCGTAAGAACTGTCTTCTTCAGAACTGCCGATTTATTCTTTGCTAACTCGGCGTCCATGAAATTTTAAAGAGTAAGGATGTGTTCGTGAGGACGGTCCTGTGGATGAAAAAGTCTTTTGTACCTTTCTTGAAGCTCGGGAGTGAAAGTTGATCTCCTCCAAGCTTTCTTATCTATGACAGCAGAAATTAAGCAAAAACATTCAGTCTATATAGGAATAAGATTACACTATTCAGGTTAGAAGTCGAAGGTTCTGTAGGCTCACCCTTAAAACTAGTGTGTTGGGGGAAGAAGCTGCTCTGGTTCTCGAAGTCTTTTTGTTCCCATCTACCACTGACGAAGAAGTACCACTTCTTCCATGTCTTAGTTAGAAGTGGGTACCGAGGTCAATGGTTTGAACCTTTTGTCAAAGGATATGTAGTATATCCCCTTTGACTTCAAGAACTTCATATCCATGTTACTTCTAATTAGGTCTAGGTCTACTTCGATGTTGTTTTGGTGACCTAGGACTAAGAAGGCCATTAGCTGCCTCCAACTGTTGATGTTCAGTTCGGTAGGGCAGATTTTGAACCAACTAAAGAACTCGTTCACTAGAGGATGGAGAGGGAAACTGTATGTCGACCTTAAACCATTCGAGGTAGGTGCAAATTTCTCCTCTCTCGATATTTGATGGGCTGATCTACAACCCTTAGGATCCTACAGAACACATTCTGAGGGAAATCAAAATTTATTCTGAGGGCATCTAGCATGCCCTCAGTTATAGCACTCTCACCCTCATCTCTTCTATGAAGTCGGCCCTGACGAACTGACCTCACTATCCCTAGATTTGAGGTGTGCCTTAATTAAGAGCACTCCAAAACTATTACCAGAAGCACTATCCATTTCCTCACCAAAAATAGGGCCTAGTGCCTCTTGACTCCCTATTTCTACGATTTGCCTCTCTTCCTCTCTAGTATTTGAATGGACATCCGAGGATGACATCTTCATGAAAAAAGTAGGGTAGAAAAATAATAAAAATAAAAAATAAATAATAAATGGCAGAGTTATCACCAATTGACTAGAAACTGGAGATTGGGTGCAGGAGAAGTCTTTTAGTACACCGAAAATCTCTTAGGAAGTCTTCGTTTGCTTCAATTTTGACTTAGAGCGATGGAGAGTTCGTAAAAGACTCTTGCTAAGGGGGTTTCATCTATCTATAAGACCACCCAAGTGGGATTGACATTTATGGCCCTGAAATCCCAAACGATGGTTGGCTAATAATGGCCTCGATTACTCAATCGATGGATAATGCAATGATGAGGCCGTAACTGTCCCATCAATGACTATTTTCTCAGAATACGAAATGACATTAATGATATTGGGCGTGACCCCTCAGAAACCCTAACCTTAGCTCTACGTGAGTTCCACAGAACTAAGGCTCAAGGGGAAGGGGGTAGTTGATATACTATAAAGTGATGAATATATTCAAAGCATAACACAAGTATGTACAGAGTTCTTCAGGGTACAGATTAAGAAGAATTGTATTATCCAGATCAAACAAGCATGGGGAGTTCAGAGGTATATGGTTCATAACATAGCACCGCATTCTATATCCTACAGACCTCAGAATAAGGAAACAGAGTTCAATATGGCAACTATTATCTTCGGATATCTTCAAATCCCTACTTTTATGGCTCCTAATCCTACTCAAATTAGGAAATCTATAACCTATAAATAAGACCATAAGGTACGCTTTCCTTTCATGTTCAACCCTTCTTTTCAATTACAGTCTTTTTAATTTATTGATTTTATCATCGAAGCAGCTACCATCTGAGCCTACTCGGTGACCCTCTGATTTTGAGTTCTTGACAGGTAGCGAAGGACGGAAGGTCCCTTTGATCAAAAAGAGCAACATCAGATTATAATTCGAACGCATCTTACAGCTTGCAATAATTGTGTACAATCCATCAATTCTAAGTTTATCCATGAATCACCGGTTTAATAGTGAGAATACTATTAAGAAATATGCATATCTTATTTTTAAATTTATAAATTAAAATTACTATAATAGGAAAATTTTAATTTCAAAAATTAAAATAAGAGACTCATTTGCACATGTAAAATTATCATTTAAGTCATAATTAGATGGCGGGATAAAATGTTAGATATGATAATTCTTATTTTTTCTTACGTTTGATGTTAACAACTGGATTTGATGACTATATTTCGTAGATCATTTATATCACACTTGCATAGAATATAAATATTTCAAGAGAATGGTGGTGTTTGCTTATCTAACCCTTAGGTGGGATAAAAATATTAATGCAACGCATAGCCGACATTAAAGTCACAACATAGAGAGCTAAAGAGTTAAGTTGAAACACTTTCTTTCTAAAGAAAGTAAATCTAGTAAATAAAAGTCAAAATTCTTTCAAGATCAGTTCATTGTACTTCACTGTGTCATGAATTTACTTGTAATTCTTGATGATTCATTGATGACCCGATGCAACTTGAAATTTTTTTTACTTATTTTGTTTGGATATTTTTAACCCAATTCGTCTCTTATTTTATATCTCGCATATATAAGGGTGTTACTTTTTAGGTTTTCATCTTATGTGAAAACAACCAACTTTGTGTGAGTTGTTATTAGGTGTAATGGAAATTTTGGTTTATGAGTGTTTTACTCTTATAATCTCCTTGATACATAATGGATTGATTATTGTTGCTCATAGATGTAGGCGTCTTGCTGAATCACGTATATTTTGTGTCTTCTCTATATTTTTATTTATTTTTCTTATTTGAGATCGATTTATTGTTTGATTTTATCACTTTCGCACTACAAACTAAAAGCAGAGCGTAGGTTTTTGACCTTGGTATTGGATCTTTTGATCGTTGGTGTATGGGTGTGAATTTGATTAATTGAGAAATCGATTTCTAACACTTCATCGATGGTAAGAACTATCATTTCAAATGCAAAATTTGAAGTTAAAAAATTTGATGAAACTAATAATTTCAGCATGCGACAATGCAAAGTTTTGGATGTTTTATTTCAACAAGAGTTAGATATTTCTTTGGAGGATAAACCCACTGTAACTCCCTTGACCTAATTTACAAATAATTAGTATCAATTGAAAAGAAGTTAATAAAATTAACGCATAACCTTACCGTGTTAAGTATTAAGAGGCGATACTTTATGAAATTGTCAAAAATGACACAAGTTACGATAAGAAGACAAAAGTCAAAAGGCTAGTACTAGCGACAAAATAATGTTAGCTAGTGACCAAAAGTTAATAAATGGAAATTTATTTAAGAAAACATAATGCAAGTGATTTAAAATAAGAGAAAAGCAGAATAAAGAGCAAAATGCTCCCACAAGGTTTTGAACCCAAGATCAAGAAAAGAACGAAAGACTTATGCCAAAAAGATAATCGCTAGGCTATCAGTATTTCTATGCTATGATACCCACATAATATGTATATAACCCATAGAATGTCTATAAAATTCATAAAAAGAAGACACGTGGCATCACCTCATTGTACCTCCCACTCAACCAATTAAAATGCATGCAAAAACCTAATAATGCATGTCGTTGACTTGAGCTATATCAAACCTTGCGTGAGTTGAGAGCCATCGTCAGACCTTAAGCATGTGTGTGTGTGGATAGAGAGATAGAGAGAAAGAGAGAAGAAGAAGAAGAAGAAGAAGAAGAAGAAGAAGAAGAAAAAAGGAAGAAGAAAGTTACATGCAAGCCCAAAGCTGGACACAAGGAGCTTGAAACTCAAAACCAAACCCAGAAAGAGAGAAGAGAACTCACTATGAAGGTAAAAACTCTAAAACCTAAACTTTCTCTCTCTAAGAAATATTGTGATTATGTACTGTTTAATGAAAAAGAAGTATATGCATGAACCCTATTGGCATTTTGCCATAGTTGGGAATGAAAATAACTAACATAAGAAGCTTAGAACATGAAGGAACACAAAAATTCACCATTGTTGGACCACCAAAAAGGTGGGTTTGAATCACCTAGTACTAAACTGATTTTTGCCACTTGGGGCTTGATTTAAAGGCCACATAGGTCACAAGACAACTGACACTATAAAAATGGGGTAACGATGAAAGAGAAAAATCTAGTTATAGGTTG
Organism: Nyssa sinensis; assembly: GCA_008638375.1. Classification (NCBI taxonomy): domain Eukaryota; kingdom Viridiplantae; phylum Streptophyta; class Magnoliopsida; order Cornales; family Nyssaceae; genus Nyssa; species Nyssa sinensis. The sequence goes on along the minus strand of CM018040.1, from coordinate 31,974,927 downwards.
CGATTTCAAAACCAACTCTCATAAATCGAACTCAAAGATTGATTTTGTGATCGGGGGATGAATTCCCATAACCCTAGGTGTAACAACCTGACCTTGATTAATTAATAATTAGTTTTCTAATTAATTAATTAATTAGAAACAACATAAAGAATAATGAAGGAAATTAATGAGAAATCTCTCGATAGTCACGAAAGACAATAAAATAATTTAATACGTCAAGAGAGGGAGGCTTAATTTAGTCATCTTAGCCTGATTTTAACGCTACAAGAATTTGAATTAGCAAGCTACAAAGAACACAAAGAGATAAAAGCTGACAGAAGGCATTCGACATCGAAGTTAACCGAAATAGGAAGTGACCAGAAGAAATTGCTTCGTAAAAAGAGCAATAAAAAAGAAAATAGCTAAAACAGTATATTGTGCCAAACAAACAAGGCATAAGCACAAAATGAGAGAAAATGATCAGAAGTGAGGCCAAGGGGTTTTGAACTCTTGACCAAGTGAGGCAAGGTTTTAAAGTCCCAAAAATTTACCACTTGGCCCACAAGCACTTTAGTGCTATAATATACATAAGATATGTATATATGTCATGTAATGCCCCAAATGTTGAATACTTAAAATGAGGTGGCAGCCCCTCATTGGACCATCACCTCCACCAATTATATTTTATGCAACCAACACAAAATATAAAATATGTTTATATGTATATATATATATATATATATATATATTTACATTGCGTGAGGGTTTGTTGAATCAGAAAAGAAAACACAACAGACAGTAACAGACTTGAAGTGAGAGAAATTAGAAAGAGAAGAGGAAATCTAGAGAGAGATAGAGATAGAGAGAGAATGAGAGAATTATAAAGAGAAAGACGTCTGTTGAGAGAAGGAAGGAAGGAAGAAGTTAGAAGTTGAGGACGAGTCAGAGAGAGAGTGAAGCCCTCGCTGTATGATGCATGCAAGGAGAGAGGAGCTGCTGTTCTAAGGCAAAACTGCCATGGATGAAAGGAAGTGGAAAGCTACAAGAAGTGGGGCATGAAACCAAGGTAAGATGTCAACTCCTTTTATTCTACTGTACCTACGATTAGGCATCAAAATCAGTAAGAAAATCGAAGGAAAAATAGAAGAAATTGGTTCTATAAACCATGGCTGAAATTAGAGAAATTTAACGAAAATTAAATCTAATATTGCAATTAGCAATGTGCAGGAAATTGTTCCAGGATGCTAGCACACTTGATATAATGTAAAATGGCCAAAAAATGACCATTATATGGTCAGAAAACCAGAAACGGCACATGGCCGAAAAACTGATTCGGCGGCTGAAAGGGTGCTGTTTGCGCTCCAAAGTGTGACCAAAAGATTGCTTACTGTTTAAGGAGTAGATCAGTGCAAAAACAAAAAGAATTAGACGTGAAAACCATAAGAAAATAGGAAAAATTACCTACAGTCTCCGGCACAGGCGCCAGAGACGACGCAGGAACAGTGCCGAAATGTCGGGTGAGAGAGATGACTTTGTTGGGCCGGACTTGGGTCGGGTAGGGCAGGACCCGACCGAATGTGACTTTGGATTCATTAAGCTGTGTCGTTTTGAAGACCCGATCGAATGTGACTTTGGATTCATTAAGCTATGTCGTTTTGAAACCAATTTTAAATTTACTTTTGGACTGTTTGGATATAGGAGTAAGAAATTAGAAATCAGGCTTAAGGGTTAACCCAACCGTGGATAAGAAGGATATCAGGAACATTTTATTCCGACTTCCTAGAAGAGCTTGAACCGGTTGGTTCATTATGATCTTAGGCCGGTCTAGGGTTTAGGTTGTTAAACCCTTTGGTCTACTGGTTAAATGAAAAGAATTGAACCAGAACTTTATTTATTTACGGTTTGACCCCAACAGTCCTACAGAATTCTATTCTAGCCCAATCCTTGGTATTTTTATGCAAATATACCCCTGAAAAATAATAAAATAATAAAATAATTTAATTATTTTATTAATTGGATAAAATGACTATTTTACCCTTGGACACTAAATAAGTCAAACGAAACCCAAATAAGATAAATGAATAGTATATTTTTACTATTTCGGGCATTCTGGACTCAATGGTGGAGTCCGATTTGTGAAATTAAGTCCCAAAAAATATAGACACGTAAATTATAAATGAGTATATTGCCCCTAATGATACCTAGGGCTAATTAAACATAAAAGATAGTCCAATTTAACTATGTCAGACATTCTGGACCTAATAGTGAGGTCCATTTTATGAACTGAGGTCCCAAAAAATTTAGCTATACAACATGTGAAATTACCAAAATGCCCCTAGCGCTATACGAAGTCCAGATGGGATGAAATTGATACCGATAGAAGCCCAGATACTCGTGAAATTGTACATGTCACACCCCGAATTTCTACAAACCCGAGGCGCGACTGACGAGACAGAAAATAAAATAAAATAAAGGACAACTTAAACAAATTTAACTAAACATGCTTCGATTCCCATCAATACATACAGAAACATAAAATACATTTTACAACTGCTTTGTTCATAGGTCATTCGGGCTTAAGCCCTTACATTTCAAAACATAAGTCCCATGGACCAAAAATATACCAAGTGCTTCATCCTATCAAGGTATCATTGAGTCTCAAGTAGCTGGAGTATCCTCATCTGAAAAATGTTGCCCACGAATGGGTCAGCTCAACTGTTGGTATGATGAAGTGCTAATGCAAGAAATAAAGCTAAGGCGTGGCATGTGCAAAGTGTACATTTATATATAAATGTCATTCAAAGCATCGCAGTAATATATGAGTGGTATGCATGACGCACCCATGCACAACTCTATGCCACACCCATGTCTCGTTTACGGGTACTCCCCGATGGCATCGAAGTACCAATGCAATGGCCAATTTTGGGTTTTTCACCACAGGATCTACACCCTCATAATGCATAGCACCACGTGCTCAACTCATGCCATGTTCTCAAGGATTCACCATATGCCAATATGCTAATGTAATCTCAATGAACATGGTTTTCAATAATATAGCATGCTCGGACAATAACATATAAATCATTAGTCAGTTCCATATGTATGCACATCTCATGTGTCCATATATCACAGTTCATGTTCTTCACTTTACTAACTCTCAAAGAACGCAAGTAACACATAAACATGTGAACAACCAACTTCAAATTATTAAGTAAACATATTCCAAATAAACACATAAATCATTCCAGTCATTCACAAAATATTCCTAACTTAACTTCATTTCTAACATTAGCAAAACACCATACCTGACGGGTTAGTCACAACCCAAGTAAACTGCGCTCGTAATGTAGTGGCTAGTAGTGAGAATGTGGAAGGATCAGACTGCCTTCTCCTTGCCTTTTCGTGTCCCTAAAATCATAAGAAGTGACTTAGTTCATTTGTTTCCTAAATGATACTATTCAAAAAATTTTATGTCTTTATTTTATAAGTTTCTATTCTGCTAAATTAAACTCTACTATTGAGTCTAGGACGTCGAAGAAAATAAGTTTAGGTTTTCGTAGAACTCAATTCGGACATCTGGGTTCAAAAGGGCAAAACAGTCATTTTGCACTTTTCACGGGACCTTACATTTCGTGACCTCTTTTCACAAATCGGACTCCACGGTTGAGTTCGGAATGCTCGAGATAATAAAGTTTCACTATTTGTTTACTTAATTCGAAGTTCGTTTGACTGTACTTCAATTTAGGGGCATTTTAGTAATTTTAAAGGTTACTACGGGTCTTTTATTTTTTGGGAACCCATCTCATAAAATGAACCTCATCATTGGTCTCATAATGGTCGAGATAGTCAAAATACACTAATGACTTGTCCCATTTGGACTCCGGATTATTTTAGAATATTTAAATAATTAAATTAATTTAACTAATTAATTAATTAATTTAATTAATTAATTTAATTAATATTTTATTCTGGTGGGTCAAATTATAATAACTAACAGTTGGGGGGGTCAGTTTGTAAATTCTGAAAGTCTTGGGTCAAAGTTAATTCCCAAAAAGTCGAAGGGTAAATTTGTAAATTCCAATTCTCCTATTCTCAATTCGGTTACCCAAACAGGGATTAGTCCAGAATAGGGATAGGATATCCCTGTTCCTGTTTCAATTTAAATTTTTAATTTCTTACACCCGTAGCCAAACAGTCCCATTTCCCTTTTAATTTAAAACCATAGGGCGACACGTGGCAGGGGCGGATCGCCCAAGCCCGAACCGAACCCGGACCCGACCCGAACAGTCCCCCTTCTTTCCCGTTTTTCTGGTGACACACCAGTAGGGTTCCGGCGCCTTCTCCGGCGCCGGCGACATTTTTCCGGTGAGATTTTCATGGTTTCCGAATGTGGTTCTCTTCGGTTTTTCACGTAGATTCCATATCTAAGGTTGGTTTTGGATCTAAGTCACTAGATTTTCACGAAATAGGGTTCAAAGATTCCGGTCAACACTCCGGCCGACCCTACTCTTCCATTTTCGTGACTTTCTGGTCACGGTTTAATCTCCATTTTTACCCTAAAGTGTTTCTGCACTATGGAGGAACAATTTCTCATTCCCAAAACCAAGTTTTAAACCAAAAATTTCCACCCAACCGATTATCCTATGTGACCTGCAACTCAATGTTTCTCTCTCATTTCTTAATCGTTTTCTTTCATTCTTTTTGCAAAATGAACCTTACAACATGCTCTTTAAGATCCTATACATCAAATGAATTATCATGCTTTAAAAAAATAAAACCGAACTGGGTCACTTACGATTTTTGTTGGGTTTCTCTCTCTAGCCGTGCACCTCTTTCACCCTCTGGTTCCAAGCTTGAATCAAGCTCCAAGACTCCTTCTTTCCAGAACTCTCTTTCTCTCTCTTGCTTTCTGTTTCTCCTTTCTTTCCTTTCTCCCAACCGAGACCAACATATATACACTCACACATCAATTCTCTCACGTCACCACCTGCACAGCCCTTTTTCTTGACCCTTCTTCTCTGTTCAGCCACCCTAATTTCCCTTACAAGGCAGCTTTGCATTAAATGCAAAGCTGCTCTACATCTATACCTATATATCCACTCATATACACACACCCTAGACACACACACTTACACGACACCACACACACAAACGGTCTGTCACACACACACACATACCAGACTTGTTGCACTCACACAATGCACTCACACCACTGTTTTCCACTTCTCTCCAACACATGTATATATATACATATCTATCTATACATATACATACAACACATTTGACATGCACATGTATATATATATATACATGTAATCACATATACATCACTCATACACATACATGCATAACTCACTTTTAAATTTTTCTAATAATAATAATAATAACAATAATAATAATAATAATAATAATAACCATAACATTATTAATTAAAAAAAAAATTTAATAACCAAGAAAATTTTATATATATAAATTTTTTTTTTCAGGTTATTACAGTACACATGATTAAATGACAAATCGGGGTTAGAATTTCACAAAATGTAAAATGACCAAAATACCCCTGAGCATGGTAAGTGCAAAGTAGAGGCAGAATAAAGGTCAATCTGATCTAATAAATTGTCATAAGCATAATTATAGAAATTGAGGGGCTAAATAAGACTTCGAAATAGTCAGAGTGTAAAATATTCAGGATATGCAAGGAGGTGCCTAACGTAACTGAAAATTATCAGATTATCTATGACTAGAGATAAACGAACAGTTTGTGAGTAACTTTAAACTTCTGACTTGGTGATATTTTAACTACCATAGTATTTTCATATGCTGTACTGTTTCATATACTGTATTGTTTAAATGCATATACTTATGCATACTCTTTGTACTACATTACACATGGCATGATTTTGTTCGGTCCTACTTTTGTGTTCTGTTCGGGTCTATTATGTTATGTTATATGGTCTGTTCTGATTCTATTTTGTTATGTTGTGTCTTACTCTTGGGCATATTTCAGGATTGAGCGGTATGGCTTAAGTAGGCTAGAGCTAAACCTAGAGGGTAGAGGCCCTAGGAGTTTCCGATCATGGGCAGTTGGGAAAGGCTCATATGCTAGATTAGCATCCTGTTCCATTCTGTTTCGCTTAATTCTATCCTATTCCGTTCTGATCTATGTTGTGAGCAAAACCCAGAGGGCAAGGGCACCTCAAGTGTCCGCTCATGGGTAGCTGGGAAAGGCTCGAACACACTTGATGATTTGCCTATGTTTCTGATTGATATATCGACATCCTATTCTGTTATGTTCTGTTCTATTTTGATCTATTCTGTTCTGATCTGTTTGTTCTATTTAGTTCGGTTCTGTTTTATTCTACTTAAACTGCATTTAAAGTGGATTTATAAAACTGTTATTTCTAAAGTGACTAAACTATCCATGTGCTTTATAAGTAAGAACTGGTTTTGAAACCCATGGCAGGGAACCTCTGTTACTCACTGGGCTTGTTAAAGCTCACCCTATTAGCCCAACATTTTTCAGGATTTATCTCTAGTGGATTAGAAGGCACAAAGAAAGAAATGAAACTAACAGCTCGGAGGCATCCCAAGCCAAGACTTGATGGCAATGAATTATGGGGTCTTAGATTATTGTGGGCTGAATCATGCTATTCAGGTTCCTGGTACTATGTTATTGAATTTATTGATATATAATAGATGCATTGGGACATGGCTCATGTATATTGGTACTCTAGAGATATTTGGTGACTGATTATAGACGTGCTCTGTGATATATAGCTTTGTGGTACATAGATGGGTAGTATTTATATGAGTTGCATTCCCGAGGTGAAAAAGTTTAAATTTTGTTGCTCTGACCCTACATTTGGAATGCAATTCATTGTAAAGTTCCGAAGTCGCCTTTGGTTGGTCGTATTATCGGTGGGGAAAACTGACAAGCTGGCCAACTAGCATCATGTCCTCAGCATTTGCGTAGGGTGGGGTGTCGGGATGTGACACTAGGACTATGAAATACCAAACTAGAGGCAAAAAATGTTAAAAAATGAACCCGTACGATGGAGTTGCAGGTTTGTCTATCGAGCTCCAAATAGAGATCTTGAGCTCACTTCGACCCCTCAAACCAACACCAAAACCCTCTAGGGTGTTCCAGAAGATCATAGGAACAAATTGCAGGTCAAAAAACCCCTTCAAACTTCACGAAATAGAGGTTTAAAATCTCTAAAATTAGGGCAATAGTGACGAGGTGATTGGGGAAGACGATGAAGAATTCGGGTTGGGTTTTGGGTTCAGGTTGGAACCCGCGCAACCGTAGAAAAGAATAAGTTAAATGGTGTCATTTTAGGCATTTGGTTTTAATTTAAAAAGGGAATGTGGTCTATTTGGCTACGCGATTAGAGCCCCTAATTTGATAACCTAGATAGGAACAGGATATCCTATCCTTGCTTTACCCACCCATCCGCTGTTTGGCAATTCAAAAATCAGAAAAATAAGGGGGAGCCGCAGCTCCCCAAAGTCGAACCCCTGACCTCTGTGCTTGTAAGAGACTTAAAGCCCACGTGTGTGCCACTGTGGCACTTGTGTTATAATAGTAACAGAATATATATATATATATATATATAATATTAAATAAAATAATTTGATTAATTTAATTTTTGTAAAATGTTCCATTGCCTAAATAAAATAAAAAGGGTAGTGTATTTTAAATTTTTTTGATATTGTGGACCCAATGATGAGGTTCATTTTACGAGATAAAATTTCACAAATGAAGACACGCAAAATATAAATATTACCATTTTACCCTTAATGATGCCCTGAATGCAATTAAATGCAAAATGGAGTCTATCTTGACTATTTTAGACGTTCTGGACTCAATGGTAAGGTCCATCCCAAGTATTTATTTAGTTATAAAATGAATTTAGAAAAAAAGAGGCGGGACCTAACTTAAAGTATAAGGTTACTAGACCAACGAATAGAATTTTTTAGGGAAAATTTAGTTACAAAAATAATAAGTGGCCGTTAGTAATGTTTCAATTAAATTCGAATACGAAGTTATGTGCATTTGACTTATGGATCTAGGAACTAAAGACAAGGGAAAAGAGATTAAGGAAACAGACTAAAAACTTAAGGTGAGTAATCTCGTATCCCAAATCCTATTTGAAAAATTATAAATCTATTTCGTGAGTAATCCCGTACCCTAGATCAGTGCTGTTTTATCTTCTGTTTGAAAAATGCTTAATTTATTTTTATGAGTAATCTTGTACTCTAAATTAGTGAATTTCTATATCTGCTTAAAATGTCTATTTTGCACTCTATGAAATATTCGAGAACTATAATTTTCATGACTATATCTTGAAATAATGTTCTTATATATTAGTGTATGTTTTGAATCCCTTTTAGTATCTTGAAATAATGTTCTTATATATTAATTTCATGACAAAATTATTTAGTAAAAGTGTCTGTAAACCATGACACCCCTTTTAATGAGAAAAATGATTTATGTGAACCAATTATGACTATGTTACCCAAATCGTACTTGTTTTGATCCGGTTATGTGCCTGTGTGAGACTTACCCATGTGGTGCTCCGACTATTGATGATACTTACCCATATGGCGCTTTGACTCAACATGTGATTCAATTCTTGTGTCTGTTTAAAGCCTACCCATGTGACGCTCCGACTCTATTAATGAGACTTACCCACATGGAGTTTTGACTCGATTCTTGTGTCTACACGAGGTTTACCTATGTGGCATTCTGACTCTTGATGAGACTTACCCACATGGCGCTCCGACTCGTTATGAAATTTGTCACGACCCGAAACCCACCCTAACAATAAGCAATGTAACCATAACATTAAAGTGCAAAAACCTTATTACAACATTGTTCAAAACTAAAAATAAGTTTGACAATAACCAAACATAAACCAAACATAAACTACTTTTAGGTGGTGAGTGCATGGGAGAGACTACTGTATTCTATTGTACTCTTCAATTGTCTCCCTAGGCTCTGGACCTTCTACTGTGGTTCTATAGCATTCTCACCTGAAAAGATAATAAATGGGGTGAGCTAACAAAGCTCAGTAAGTAAAAGCCTATCTCCAATACGGGTTAGGGATTACATAGGAAAACTAACTCATGGGAAACATGATAGCCAGTCATGACAATGGTTGCAGTTAACTATAAAATGCCACAATGGCCAATGAATGACAAGGCACAATAACAACATGAGTATAGTGTAGCATAAGTATAGAATAGGCCCAATGATCACAATCATGAATATGGAATAGGCTCAATGATCACAATCAACATAATTACTGCCACAATAAAACGATCACAATCAAGTCCAATAAATAAGAAACAATCCACATAGAGCTATTCATAGGGAAATGAAAACATCCTATGAATTCAATAAACGTTAATTTATCAATTAAACATAAATGATGCATTTACTCTGTTCAGGATTTGGCAGACCGTCGGTCTTTTGGGGCCCAACATACCCCTCATTAACATAAATACATATAAAATTCCCATTAAACTCACTGCGTTAAAACGCCATCATTGACATGTGTCTGTTCACAGACTTGACTCGTAGGTCCTATAAATTGACTAGTAGGTCTAGTCAATCAGATAACATCGGATGGGAAATGGGATTGAGCACAAAACCCGACATTTAATATAAATCAAGATTCTATTGTATTCCATATGAAGTGTACAAAGCGTGGAACATCATAACATAAGCATACAGTGAATAGACATTAATACAATGAATCAAGTCATGAGATATCAACCAATAGACATCCACCAGGTAGAACAATATCCATGGTGGAAACAATAACAATAGATATATATACATGAGTACAAATTTTGGCAGTAATAGAGAGATCGTGGCTTGGAAAACCACATATAAGAGATAGTAATTCACTTACCTTATCAATGCGTCCTAGTATTCCGTGACCTTCCCTTTTCCTTTCGAGTCTCCTATATTTCAGTAAACACATTTTAGCTTTAATGTCATTTATCAAATTTATGCCTCGCTACTCTAAATATCTCTTTTATTAATTTATATTTTTTCGACTTCTAATTTGATCTAATTTACTCAAGGATAAAATGGTCTTTTATGTGTCTTTATTTTTTTGGGTTCTGTTTTCACAATTCGGACTTCACTGTTGAGTCCAGAAGGTTTGAAATAATAAAAACTCACTATTTACTTAACTCAATCAGAGTCCATTTGACTCACCTTCGACTTAGGGGCATTTTGGTCATTTTGGCATTTCTATGGGTATTTTATTTTTTGGGACTTCATCTCGTAAAATGGACCTCACCATTGGATCCAGAAGGTCCAAAACAGTAAGTTTATACTATTTATTGGACTAATTTGAGCGTTAGAATTTAATTAATTTAATCTAATTTATCAAGTTAATTAAATGTAACCAATACATATATTATTTGAGCCCAACTTGATCCCTTGTGCAACTTCTTTTTTTTTCATTTCCTTTACACTTGTAGCCAAGTAATGGATAGTTTCTCCTTCACAACCAAACACCCCCAAACTCCAATTTAAAAACCCAACCCATAATGTAATAGTGTTGGGTAGCCTTTTGAATGGGTGGGTTGGGTTTGAACTGACGCAGTTTGGCCCACACCAAGAATCCAGTAGCGCGTTTTCCTCCCTGGCGCAGCGCCGGTGGTCTCTTCCGTTGATGACGACTCGCCGACGATGGATTTTCTCACGGTTTCCACTGGCCTGTACCCATGCCTCATGGGTAACTCAAATCTGCCCTTGGTTTTCCGATCGGAGTGTTAGATCTCCCCCAAAATAGGAAAAACCGCAGCTCCGATGGAGCTGTGCAGTTTTTCGGCCAGCTCCGGCCAGTCGTTTTCTCCCCTTTTTCCTACCTTTTTCTCCACCATTTTGATCCAATTTTGTTCCTATTAATTTCCTGTACCTAAGAGGATAAATTCCCCATGATTTAAACAAAGTTTCATGCACAAGTGTACCCAAAACCGAATCACCCACAACAACCTGTAAATTCCATTTTCTCATTCATTTTTGGACCAATTCACTTCCTTCTTTTTGCTAAATAATCTTAGTAAAATGCTGATTAAGGCCCTATCATCAAATCTATACTTCATGTTAAAAATTAAAAAAAAAATAGAATTGATCCAGCTTACCCCGTTCCAAACATGCACGCAGTGTTCTGTCTGAGTCACCCTGACTTCACTTTCTGAATTCCACAGCCCTAGTCCCAATCTCCCTGCTCTGTTTCACTCATCTTCTTTATTTTTTGCTTCTATTTCCCCTCACGCTTTAGTCTCAATCTGGTGTCCTTGTTCCACCCCTCCTCTATCAACACTTACGAATTAATATATGTAACAACCACCCTTTCATCTCTTATGCCCAATAGTCTGTCTGTCTGTCTGTCTGTCTGTCTGTCTCTCTCTCTCTCTTTTTCTGTTGTCGCAACCTCTCACATTAATCTCATATTTTAATAAGGTTTCTTCACTTTTTTTTTTTTTTTTTTTCCAGTTACTCTCCCTCCTTTCTATGACTCGTAACCCCCTCCTCATATCAGCGCCCATTCCTTCTCTCTCTCTCTCTCTCTCTCTCTCTCTCTCTCTCTCTTTATTCTTTTTATTTCTCTTGTTTACAACCCCGCTTTATGTATTTAATATACATACACATATATATATATATACCCATATGCCATAACATGATTTTTATTTATTTATTTATTTTTTCCATGTTATTTTTATTTCATTTAATCTTATTTTCATTTTATTTTCATTTTTAATTATTTATTTATTTATTTTTTCGCTAGTCGTTTGCCCTGGCATCGTCCATATATCCAAAGCTTTTGAAAATCCACACCATTTATTTCATCATCGTAACATAAGGTCTTATCAGCTCGGTTACAGTTGGGTCAGGGTATTATAGAATTAATGATTAAGACTTACCTACGTGGTGCTCCGACTCTTGATGAGACTTAACCACGTAGTGCTTGGACTCAATATATGATATTTGATGTGTGTAATATGTGTCCATCATTCATCTCATGTCATCAATTATCCGTAATCAGATTTTCAAGACTACCCTCTCATATGTATTGTTATTCGATATTATGGTATCTGTTCTGCATTAATTATCTGAACCATATTTTAAGAAATATATGTGCTTCTATACGTTTTGTGAATAACTCTTCATCATCTACTTTATGTTTTGATATTTGAACTGTACCATTGAAAATGATGTGTTTTAGAAATGCATGTATTATATCTGCTTGAACCTTCAGTATGTTTTATACATGGTCTGGTTTTGAAAACGTGTTTTAAGATATTCTTGTGTATGTGTTATCTATTTGAGGAAACTTCGTGCCCATGGTATTTTGTGCAAAACCCTACCTTTGCAAAACTTATGACAAGATGCAGGAATTACTCACGAGCTTAGTGAAGCTCACATGAATTATCCAAACATATTTCAGGTAATTGAATTAGCAAGGAGGTAGTAAAGTCTACACTGAAAAGCTAAAAGCATGAACGCGATGGATTTTTTGCACGAGGATCATGATTGAATGTGATGTGGAATCTTTTTGGTAACATATGATGTATTTTTGGGTATAATGACAACTTAGACTTTTAGGAATTCATAATATGTACCTTTTGTTGGACACATATATGGATGTGCATATAAATGTTGATGAATTATGTTAATGATGGTAATCACAATGATTTTACCTTGAGAACCCTTTATAAATGATTGGTGTTGAATCAATTATCAGATGAGTTGCATATGTATAACTTCCGCACTTGATAATAATAACAAAAAAATTATCACTCTTGTGCAATTCATTTGAATTTTGTACGGCCTATTTGAGTGACAATGTCGATCACCAACCCCTAATTCGCATAGGGTGGGTTTTGGGTTATGACACCCACTGATATGGAAGGATTAGATATTCCCCATAGAAGTACTTTTCTATGAGGAAGACTTCGGCTAAGCAGTTGTAGGAGAACTCATAAAATAAATATACAACCAAAAGTGTTGAAAATTGACTCTATTTAAAGAAAACATTTTTTTTTTCTAGTATAAGCAAGGTATTTCGATGATTGAACATTTGAATAGTTTTAATAAAAATTTTGTTGATCTGCAAAATTTTGATGTTGAAATTCTAGACGAATGTAAGGCAATATTGTTGTTAAATTCTTTACCTGATAGTAATAATTATATAACCCTTACTTTGTTTTATGGAAAAGATAAAATTAAATTAGATAAGGTATCTAATGCTTTGATAAATAATGAGTATCGAAAATAAAGGTGTAAGCTATCTTAGGACGGCTCAAACCTGACACGTTTTAAGGTAGGGCGACATGACACAAATCTTAGGTAGGCCGGCCAGGCACGACATGACTAGATGGGCCGTGTTGGGCCCGATATCTCAAGCCCGCGACCCAAGCATGACGTAGGTACGACCTAGGCATGAGCACGACCTGGCATGACCCGATGGCCCGTTGGCACTGCTTAAACACATCTAGCCTGTCACGACCCACCACTGCCCGTTGGGACGTCTAGAACAGCATGGCCTAGCATGGTTTACTAGGCCTATCTGGCATGCCTATTGAGATTTCTTCTAGTTTATGAGTTTAATAGATTTTTTTTACTGTTTTGCCACTCCAATAGCCATATTAACAGCTACTTTATGGGTCATTTATGGAAAGTTGATTAAAATGACCATTTTCCCCTCCAACAACTATATTAACGACTAGTTTTAAGGGCATAATTGAAAATTTAATACAATTGACCATTTTAGCCCTCCTAACAACTATTTAACGACTAATTTTAAGGGTATAATTGAAAATTCACAAGATCTGTCATCAATATTAGCTCTCTTTATGCTTTACAAGCTCTCTTTATAATTTTTGTATAATTGTGTTGAAAATTGAAGTATGATCAAGTCTACTACAATTGCAAGTTTACAAATTAGAGGAGGCCCAATTACATTCAATTCAAGAATTCAACATGAGGTCAAAACATTTATTAATTGTTATTATTAAAATAATAATAATAATTTTTATTGGTTAATTGTTATTATTAAAATAATAATAGTTATTATTATTATTATTATTATTATTATTATTATTATTATTATTATTATTCTTGTTAGGACCTCGATGTCCGTTGCTGTATTGGCTAATTTGTATTGAAAAAACTGGTTTGTGTGTAATTGTAACTTAGTCTAAGGTTTAGTATTTCTTGAGCCTCGTATCTCTTTCAGAAAGACTCAACCTTCATTCTCGTGCACATCTATATTGATCTTCTTGTTCATCATGAGGTATATAGGACTTTGTTATGATTTGGATTTCACACACTCACAAATCATGCATTATATTTTTATACATTTTTCATGCGTGTGTTGTAAATGGCGTATGAAATATTTTCTCCCGGATTTTATAGGAAACACTTGTTTTCAAACTTCTATTGGGGTTAAAAATATTTCAGTTTCCAATACACTGGACACACTATTGGTCATTCGAACGAAGGGGGCTTTGTTTAAACGAGCAACATTGTACATTTGTTCGACACTTGTTTGATTGAAAATCAAATGTAATGCCCATGAGTTTTCCAGTGTGTGCTCATTCAACACTTGTTCGATGAGCTTCAAATGGTCGTGCCCATGAGTTTTCTAGTAGCCATTTGAAACTCACTTGTTCGATTAGTCGTAAAAACAAAGGCCATTTCATTTGAATGAAATGGTGCTTATTCGAACAAACTGTGTGTTAAATATTTCATTTTTATGATTTGATGCACAATTTTGAGATCTGCAAACTTTTGATAATAAACCAGATTTTTATCTATAGGCTAATCTTTTTTAGGTGTTCTTGATAGCTCATTCCTTTCATTCAAAAAACATTCATACATGATTTGTTCATTCACCTATATCCAAATCATGATTAAGGGCTTAAGATTCATATAGGTGAATGAACAAATCATGTATGAATGTTTTTTGAATGAAAGGAATGAGCTATCAAGAACACTTAAAAAAGATTAGCCGATAGATAAAAATCTGGTTTATTATCAAAAGTTTGCAGAAGTTTATTAGCCCATGTGGTGGTTCTTGGTTATAGTGGAGTTTCCAATCGGAGAAGTACTTGTAGATTCAAAATTGATCAGTTTCGTAGAGATGAATGGGGCTTTAGGGTTTTAGTATTCAGGTCATTGGTAGTTTGTAATCATTCGGAGCATCTCTAGTGGACTCTTCATCTAGGCTAAAGCCCTAGAGTTTTTGACCATAAATTGATTGGTTTGTGGTAGTTTCTTCATTAGCAAATTGGTTTGCACTTGTCTATCTCTTTTCCAAGCTTTCAATTTTTAGATTGATTAATTCTTAAATGATTCTACTTAAATTGATAATCTTAACGTGATAATCGAAAGATTTATTTGTTAATTAATTGTATCAATTGCATACAAATTTTAATTGATGATATTAAGTTTAATCTTGTGCTAAAACTTATTCACCCCCTTTAGATAATAGATTCCATCTAGACACACTTAGGGACCCCTCAATTCATTTAATTATTATTAATTAATTATTTAGTATTGTTATTATTAATTATTATGTAGACACTTCATTTTGTGACCCTTAAATAGGTGGGAGTAATTCATTAATTATTCCAAGAAACCTATTTCAAGTGGGACTTTTCCTGATAGAGTCTGATTTCATTAGGACTTTTCCCGACAAAGTCATATTCCTATTAGGAATCTCTTGACAGAGTCTCATTCCTGTTATGACTCTTCTCGACAGAGTCCCATTCCCATTAGGACTCTTGTAATAGAGTCCCAATAGGACTTTTTTCGACAGATTCCCAATAGGACTCTTTTTGACAAAGTCCTAGTCTAAGTAAGAGTCTCTCCGACATAGTCCCATTCTTGTTAAGACTCTCCCGACAAAGTCCCAATCCTAGTTGGACTCTTACTATAAGAGTCCCTTTCCTATTAGGACTTTTTTTGTTAGAGTCCCATACCTAGTAGGACTCTTCTTGTTGGAGTCCTACCTTTGTTAAGACCTTTTCGCCCATTGGAGGTCATTTCGGTAATTTTGGTACCATTTTGCCTTTGAAGGGGATTTTGGTAATTTTGGCACAATCCTACCCTCAGTGGGAATCTCAAGTCATTGAGGGGCATTTTCGTTTTCATAATGAAATAGCCTTATATATGAATGTTTGAGGCTGGTCCATTCGGATCGTGTGGGGTGGATGCTTAACACCTTCCCACTCCGTACCTTAGCCCCTAGATCCAAATCTTTTGGTTTCGTATTGATCAGTGCTTTAATTGTTTTTAAGCCTATGTCAAGGGGTTTTTAGTATGTATTTAGGAAACAAAGCAATGTATATTTCATTTTAATTCTTTTGGCTTTTCCTTTATATGTATTGTTCAAGATGTAACAGGTTTGCTTGCTTAATTGCCCAAAACAAGCTGGTGACTCCTCATCTATTATAGATCGATACCACTAGGATATCACTTAAGGTCCCAAAGTTTGAATTAAACCTAGAAGAGGGGGGTTGAATAGATTGGTTCTACAATTAAAAATTTCTTAATTGTTAATTACAATTATTGTCTACAACAACGATTCCATAACAACAAATTACTCAATGTTATTAATCCAACATTTAAGCCCATCCAGCAATGTAATAGTTAAGAATTTTTCAAAGACACAAGCCTATCAACGTATCTACGAATGAACTCTACACCAAAATCTCCGTTCTACCCCATCACGTATTCAATTTCTTTTTGAATCCACAAGCTCCTTATAGCCAGAATCTTCATACAACCGGAATCCTCGACAGTCTCGGAATCCTCTGATCTAGCCACTCCAGAATTATAAATTCTCACAATCTTGGTATCCATCGATCCAATCAACAATGCATCCACATGGTTGATCTGACTTTTTCTTCAATGGTGAAGTGACATGAACAAGAAGCTCTTAGATTTGATTTGGATCTAGTGTATAATCTAACTCAATCAATGAATGAGAGTGGAGAAATACATGATTAAAATTTATGATTGATCTCTCATGAAAGCTTTTTGATCTCTCAAGAATTTAGCTTTCATAATTGATTTCTCTTTCACTTTTGTTTTTCACTACCCTCAACTGAATTTTCGTGATATTTTGCAATGAACTTGATCAATCCAAAATGAGCTTCAAAATAGATTATAAATCTATTTTTTGCCCAGGGTTCATTCGAACAAACCATCACTCATTTGAACGAATCCCTCATTCGTTTGAACAAACAAGGAATGAATATCGAATGAGCACAATTCTGAGGTTCCCTGGTCAATATACGACCAGTAGAAAGATACACAGGTAAACCTCACTACAAAAACACTAATCTCTCATGTAGCTAAAACAAGCTGAATTACTAATCATCTCTAGGGGGCGGTAGAGGAGGAAAGACACGTGTGAGAGCCTCTGTTAATCCCTATAAAGCTCCTCAAAAATAGGCCATCTCCTCCATCATCGACACAAAATATTCTGATTGTATATGAAGATAATGTTGTTTCAACCTTTGATCAATATCAACACTAATCTGATCGTGATGTAGTTGTAGTCGATCCTCTAACTCATCTTTCGAGATCAACTGACCGATTGTAAATGAAGAGGATTTGATGCATGAAAGTTTGTACCCAAAGGGGTACGAAACTGCGGTGGAGTCTAGTCAACAAGGAACTCTTCAACACAAATTTGATCTCCACGCTGCTGCTATGGCTGTGACGGTTGTGGCTGCCTGCTGCGGTGCTGGCTGTTGGGCCTCCTAATGCTCATCATCAACATCGTCCTTACCAAGAGGAGTGATGACATGTCCTCGGGACCTAGCCTATAATATTCTGACCCGGATGTGGCACATAAACCAAGATAGACTCGGTCTAGTACACGTAAATTGAGGTAGGTCGAGTTGAGTAGTGTAATACCAGTTGTAACCGAACATGAATTCTGAATGAAATAGAATAATTCCAATTAAGTCTAAAGAGTCAAATAATAATATCGAGTTTTAACCAAGCAATGAATATAATATCAAAGATAAACCGAGACCCAAAATAGACCAAGAATAATATATCCCAAAATATACCCAAAGCATCGCAATGAGTAATATACAGTGACAAGGTACGATTATCGAGGTATATAGTAAAAGTTATAATCTCAGGGAATTTTGAGATTAAGACAAGCCAAGTATGATTAAACCGAGCCGAGGATGGTAATACCAAAATAGACCGAGCCATCACAGTAAGTTATGTATCGTGATAGGCACGTAGTTCGAAATGGATATTGAGAATCATAAATGGAAGTAATTACGATATTTAAAAATATGAGAATTTAATTTAAAGCAATCCCGAGTACCCAGGAGTACTATACGATAAACCTGAGCGGTACGGAGAATCATTTATGTAGGCCAGTACATGCCTCGATATACATGTACAATACATTTTAATAACTACAAGAATATTATATATGTCTATATAAAAATGGATATATATATATATATATATATAAGCATGCAAAAAAGTAGCCAAAGAAAAGAGAAAACTAAAGAAAGAAAAAGAATAGAAAAAAGAAGAAAAAAATAAAGAAAGAAAAAGAATAGAAAAAGGAAGAAAAATAAAGAAATAAAAAATGGAGTTGTGTGTGTAGTGCAGTGTGTGCTGTGAGTGGTGTGTGTGTGTACTGGCAAAAGGGGTGTTGGCAGAACAGGATTAGTGGTGTGCGTGTGTGTGATATTTATACCATATACATATAATATATATAATGTCTCAAGTGAGACAATGAAGTAGGAAAGAATGAAAAGAAAATAGAAAAGAAGAAGAGAGGAGGAAAGTCAAAGAAGGGGGCGGTGCAACAGGATAAGATTTGAGTGAAAAGAGGGGGGCAGTGCAGCGTGTGCTGTGCTATGTGGTGTGTATTTAAAGTGAACAAAAAGAAAAAAAAATATATTTATATATATGTGAGTTTGGGACGGTGCAGTAGGGATTTAACTATATATATATATGCGTGGATGGAAGTGCAGCAAGTGGTGGATATGTATGTACAGCAGAATGGAGCGGTGTAAAATTGTGCAGTAGAAGCTGCGAATTAGTGGGAAAATCTAGAGTCGAGGTGAGGGAAAGGTGGGGACAGTAGGAGAAAAATAGAGAAGAGAGGGAGAGCAGCCGAGAGAGAGAGGGAAGATTTGGTGCAGCAGGAGGCAAACCAGTGGATGGTGTGGTGAGTGGCTGCGGCTTGCTGTCCAATGCAGTGTGTGGGTGTTAAACTAGAGGAGATGGAGCAGCAGCAGCTACAGTGCTTCAGCAGTAGGGTAAAAAGCAGCAACAGCAATATGTGAGCTTCCTACTGTGGACTGAAGGAGATGGAAGCTCTGTAGTGGCTGTGTT
The DNA here is from genome assembly GCA_008638375.1 of Nyssa sinensis. Taxonomy (NCBI): domain Eukaryota; kingdom Viridiplantae; phylum Streptophyta; class Magnoliopsida; order Cornales; family Nyssaceae; genus Nyssa; species Nyssa sinensis. The sequence continues at coordinate 31,955,537 of CM018040.1, read as the reverse complement.
GTTGGCCAACGTACGGATAAGGGAGAAAGGAATTTAATAGCCGTTGGGCAGTAAGCAGTTGTACCCGTGGCTGCAGCTGTTACAAGGAGTGGGGGATTTAGCCACTAGTGGGATGTCATGTAACGGTTTTGAAAAATACTTGGTTTTCTACTCCCAGGTTAAAGGAGTTGATGGCAGTATGGTAGGTTATGATGATCCTGCTGATGAATTCAAGGTTGAGGGAATGTATTGTGTGGTCAGGTTCCGTCCTAACATCTTTAAAATTTCAGAACAGGTGAGTTGAACTTAAATTACCATTTTATTTGTTTTTAGTTTTAGAGTATGATAACCTATTCCAGTTTTATAGTTAACCATTGTTTGGAAATTCTGATTTAGCCCAATTGTTATTGAAATTGAAATCTAACCCTAAATTTAGAATGATTTCCAAAGGACCTAGGATGATGGTTAATTTCGAATTAATCGACGAATAAATTAATTAAATATTAATGAATTAATTAGAAAAAGAAATTACCAAAATGCCTTAAGTTGAAAAGTAGTCCAACGAACTCCGATTAAAATGAAAGAATAGTGAATTTTTATTATTCTGAGTATCCCGAACTCAACCGTGGAGTCCGATTTGTGAAAAGAGGTCTCGAGAAGTAAGAAATTGTAAAAGTGCAGAATAACCATTTTGCCCTTTTTAGTACAGAGTCCGAATTGAATTCCGTGAAAGCCTAAACTGACTTTGTTCGACGTTCCAGATTCAATAGTAGAGTCTATTCAAGTAAAATAGATATCAATAGTAAAGAGACATAAAATTTGATGAATAGCATGAGTTCTATAGATATATATAGACTGAGATGAGTTTCCTGAACCATAAGAACACCAAGAGAAAAGGAGAAGGCGGTTTGACCTTCTAGACAGATACAAAAAGAGGTAAGTAAAATCCGATCTCTGCATGTGTTACATTCTAGCCATGTCAATAGTTCTTGTACATATTACTTTGTATTCTATACATACATACCAGTGTTTATTTAGCCACATCGATATTACCCTATCATGTGGGAACCAGTTATTGACTTCTATATATATCTCGATCATGATTGTACACTTGTGCACAGATTCTTTATGTACACTTGTACCTAGGGCCATGAGGGCCAGACAGTTATATTCGAAGCAGTCTAGTAACCATAGTTTCGAGAACTATCGTGACGTCAAATTACCTAGAACTAGTTATGATTTCACTATACTCTTCGTGGAAGATAGCATGATCCTGATATATTATTAGGGCCGGATTTGTGCTCAGTCACATCTCTATCTGATGCTTTTATGAACTTTGGGTCTAGGTTTCGAGTGGAACATTTACCCGTTGCTATACGAGGCATGGAACGGGGAGTTATAGTGTACACAGAGCAGTATTATTCAGAGAGCCTGAGTGGAATTGAATACGAGTTTAGGGGGAATTCCGGGCCCCACGAGAGCATCCCAGTTTAGTTGATATCACTATCCTTTATTATTGATTATCATAGCTTGTTCATCTTATATCGTTATAAATGATCATGAGATTTCACAACTTTTATTTGAGTGCATATGATTATACTTGAGACAGCTCATGACTGTAGCAGTATGATTATAGTATCAGACAGATTTTATTGATATTAAGTTCTATATTCTTGTACACATGGCAAAGCAAAGGAGAATTACTTATTGAGCTTAAGTTAGCTCACCCCAAACTTACCAACCCTTTCAAGAAAGGAAGCTGTAGAAGAGCAATAGCAGTCAGCTAGATAGTAGTGGACATTTATTTTTGAAGTTGCAGTGTAATACTTAGTACAGATAGTCTTATAGCTCTCTCATGTTATCCACGTCTTGGGGATGAACAGTTGTATTAAGAAATTTTGTATTCCGCATTTTGAGAACATTAAATATATTACATGCAGCTTTTAGTTATTTTATTGTTAAGTCTTCCGTTATTTAGTTGTTGTATGTTAGTAGCACTGATCGTGTAGCAAGTTGAGACCCTTAGTTCGACAAGCAGCGTCAGACCGGGCATCGCGACACGAGATCCGTAGAGGGTAGGTCTCGGGTCGTGACATAGCCAATGTATGACGTGTAAAAGGTCTAGGTGAGAGGATGAGTGTCGCAACTCGTGACCCAGCCTATGCAGATTACGGGGACACGACCGCCATTCTTTGGCCCGGGGGCCGGTGGGTGGACCAGAAGCAAAGGTGCTGGACGGTGGTATGGTTGTGACTTTATTTTATGGAAGCGTGAAAACTTTTTTTTTCCTTTTTTTTTTGCGCATCCGCCCGGAATTGCCACTCGCAAAACAGTACAATTAACTGACATATAGAGCTTGCTAATTTTTTTTAAAAGTTAAACATATTACATGAACATTGTCCTTAGGGACTTAAATACGTAATTTGCCCAAAATAGAATACTACAAAAAGATTGACCAACTATTAGTCCTAACATTCCCAAATTGCTAATTTAAGTGCGGAGCTCCTAAAGCCCTACCTTAGTACGGGCAAGGCTCCTAATCATTTTTGTAACACCCCGGCCTAATTAATTAATAATTAGTCCGCTATTTATTAATTAGACACAACATAAAGAATAACTAAGAAAACTAATCGAAAATTCTTCGATAGTCACAATAGATCAATAAAATAATTTAATATGTCAAGAGGACAAGGCTTAATTTAGTCATCATAGCCTGATTTTAACACTCCAAGAATTCAAAATTGACAAGTTACAGAATACACAAGGAAGTGATAACTGACACAAGGCATTTGACATCGAAACTAACCGAAATAGGAAGCGACCAGAAGAAACCGCTTCGTAAAAAGAACAATAGAAAAAAAATTACGAGGAAAATAGTGAAAATGGCAAATTGTGCCAGCTAAACAAGGCATAAGCACAAAATTGGAAAAAAATGCTAAGATGTGAGGCTAAAGAGTTTTGAACCTTTGACCCAAATGAGCAAGAAACTTAATCCCAAAAAGTTTACTACTTGGCCACAAGCACTTTTGTGCTTTATTATACATATAATATACACATATACAATATATAAGGTCCAAATTTTGAATATTAACAATGAGGTGGCAGACCCTCATTGAATCCCACCTCCACCTATTGTTTTCCTGCAGCAATACGTATATATATATATATATATATATATGCCTATACCTATATATGAGACCTAATGATGATATCTTATCTAGGGGGAGAGGGTTATGTGTAGGAAAAGAGTAAATGAGTGTGTTGTGTGCATAAAACAGTGCAAGCCAGACCTGTGTGATAAGTGTGTATTCGGGTTGAGAGAGAATGAGGTAGAGAGAGAAATGGTGAAATGAGAAATTGTGTGTGCATGTGTGTGTATACATGGAGGAATCAAGAATCAAAGTAGAGGAGAAGAATACAGAAGCTTAAGGAGCTCAGGAGCCAAGTTCAAGAACAGGAATAGGGACTGCCATGAGAGGTAACCCATGAACTGAGCTTTCTCTCTCTAGAATTCCAGTTGTAAAGTTACTGTTATGGATTGTAAAATAGAATATACTCGTATGCAATGATGTTTATATGTTTAGTACATGAGGAAAATTAATTTTCATGGGATGAGTAGGCATGAAACCTTAAGAACAGGCCTGAATCGCCATTGTTGGAAGCTTGAAAAATTGGTCAGGTGTCGATGGGAACCAAATTAGTTTTTAATGCTTGGAACTTAAAATAGATGCTAAATGGGTCACGAAACAGCAAGAATTATGTAAAATGGCCCTAAGACTAGAGAGAACGGTCGAGTTGCAGGATTGGGTCAAAAAATGACCTTCTGTGCACGAGGGCTTGAACTGGATTTTATGGACGGGGTCTGAAACTCCATTGTCCAATGAGTACAACCAAACAAACCTTCGTTAAAATGGCCCAAGATTGGACCTAAACGAAGGAGTTGCAGGTCCCACGATAATGGAGTTGAACCGAACTCCATCCTTAGATTCGAGCCACGAAATGAACGTATAACTGAAGTATAAGATCCTAGAAACATTTTGGAAGCAATAAGGACTGAAATCAGGCCTCTAAAATGTCACGAATTAATCTGGAAAAACTAGGGCTACAGTGACCTTCACGTTGGGGATGATGAACAGTATAGGGTCGGGTTATGGACCGGGTCTCGGGTCGGGCCCTGAACCAACTGCGAAATGGTTTAAAACCTATAAGTGAAACTACGCTGTTTCGGGAGTTATGTTTTAAATTTAAGTTCAATTGGGATCATTTGGTTGCGGCTGTAAGAAATTGGAAAATTGGAATGGGGATAACCTAACCATGGATAAGGCATTTAGTGAGGATATCTAAAACCGATTTTCTGAGAAACCTAAACTGGCTAGTTCAATTGGAACTAGGACCGGTCTAGGGTTTCTAACCTTAAACCCTTTGGTTCAAGGATTTAATTAAAATAAATAAACTAAACTTTCATAATTTACGGTTTGACCCCCAAACGTTTAAGAAATTCTGTTGTGGCCCAAAATTTGAAAAATTAATTCAATTGAGCCCTTGGAAAATAATAAAATAATTTATTTAATTATTTTATTAATTGGGTAAAATGACCATTTTACCCTTAGACACTAAATAAATGAAACAAAGTCCAAATAAAATAAATAAATAGTGCAGTTCTACTATTTTGGGCATTCCGGACTTAGCGGTGGAGTCCAATTGATGAAATTAAGTCCCGAAAAGTATAGACACGTAAATTATAAATGACTGTGTTGCCCCTAATGATACCCAGGGCCAATTAAACATCAAAGATAGTCTATTTTTATTATATTGGACATTCTGGACTCAACGGTGGAAGTCCGTATTAGCAAACTAAGTACCGAGAAATGCGACGCATGAAAGAGTAAAATTATCAAAATGCCCCTGGTACAGTACGAAGCTCAAATAAAGTCCAAATTAGGCGAAATTGATACTGATGGAAGCCCAAATAATTACGAACTCATATATGTGACTAAGTAATAATTCGGAGTCAGAATATCATCAAATATGAAATGACCAAAATACCCTTAAGCATATAAAATGCAAGGTAAAGGCCGAATAAATTAGAAAAGAAAGCCAATCTGATATAAAACATAATTATGGGGCTAAATAAGACTCCGAAACAGTTAAAGTATAAAATGAGAAATGACCGATGTGTCTCGATGATCAAAAGCAGATACCAAATGAAGTCCAAAAGACTTAAAAATTTATATATGAGATGTATGGAATATTTTGAGGACCATGATAGGGTCTGGGGCAAGAATAAAAAAATTACCATTTTGCCCCTAAGGTCAAATATGCAATTAATTGATAACGAATGGAGTTCAAATGACTTTAATTATAATTCTGACGGTTACTAAATTGACTTAAAGGATTTAATAGCTTAACTTGAAACCCTATAAATGGGAAATTGAAAATCCTTAATTGGATAGACCAAGTTCAAAGGAACTTAAAGCATTACATAACAATGTTGGGATTAAAATGGGTACTAATTCGTTATGCAATGTTTCTGATCCATGATTATAGGATCATTCGAATGAAGGGAAATGGGAAAGAAAGCTATGGGAAAACTATTGTGATACCCAGATGGAAATGCAATGTTAAGAACTCAAGGTAAGTAAACCCAAACTTTGTTATGTGGTCCTTCCTCAGCCAGTCATATTTATTTTCATATGCTACCAAACTTGTACTCCATTACCTACCTGATGAACCTGATTTCTTTGATTGATGCCAATCTACTTGTGATTACCCAATGAACTTGATCTCCTTGATTGATGCCAATCGACTTGTGATTATTTGGTCATGCCTGTACTTTGGGTTTGGCTTACTTGCCTATATCATGTTGTGATCTTGACTCATTGATGCTTGAGCATATTTATACCATCAGGTATACCGTGTCATGATCTTGTAATATATCTGTTATTGGAAATCTTGTTTGTTCCATACACTTATGCATCGTTGATTAAGATATGGTTGTTCTCGGCAGCCCGGTAACATAGCCATAAAAAGCTATAGTTATATATTATTGCCTTGAACCGGTTATGTTCTTGGCAGCCCAGTAACAAAGCAGTGGGAAGCTATGGTTATCTTATGTTGCCTTGAACTAACTAGTTACGATCCACATCCTTGTTCTTGTGGAGAGTCACATGATCATGAGATTTTATATGTGCCTGGGGTTGTGCTCAGTCACAACGGCCCATCTATTCACAGAATTGCATGGGGAAAGACCCTTTGGGGTCTGTTGTGTCCTACGGGACCTGTAGTGAAAGAGCTCTAGCATTATTCAATAAGCCCGAGATAATAAGGTGAATCTGAATGTGCGTTACAGTGGGGTATGCCGGGCCCCGGGTGATTCACGCATTCTGGGTTGTTAGTATTCGATGATGATATCTTTGGTATTCATTGAATGATCATATTCTATGCCCTATGAATGATCATATTATTGCAATCATGTTATACTTTAGTCGATGATGATATATCTTTGGTACTCGTTCGATGATCATATTCTATGCAAACATGTTATACTTTTGATTGGCTATCGTATTTGTTGTGGCAGCAGATTATCATGATGGGCTAGATCCCGGTTGTTGGATTCATTATTACTATCTTCTTGTATCTTATTTTGGGATAAGCCCTTTGGACCCTCGGGTCATTGTTGTACATTTTGGTGACTGGCTATTGGCTATTAGCTATCTGTTATCCCTTTCTTCTATTATTCTTGTGAACTAACCCTGACCCATGGCAAAGCTAGGAATTTACTTACTGAGCTTTGTTAGCTCACCCTTATTTATAACCATTTTTCAGGTAGCTTATGATGGATGATATGCAGTAAGATAACTAGCAGAACTAGTGAAGCACAAATGATTTACACTGACGAGATGAACTCCAAGTCAATTTGACTACGTACTTTGTAAGATTATGTTCATAATTTGTATTATAATATGACATCATTAGTGATGAGGTTAGCCTAGTATGTTGGATCACTATGATTAAATTGTACTTGGAGACACTCTGATTGTTTCTCATTGGAGATGAGTTTTGATCAACTGAATTATATTGGTGTAACTTCTGCTTTAAGTAATTCATTGATATAGAATGGACGCATTGGGGCATGTATATTGATACTCTAGAGATATTTGGTGACTAATTCTAGATGTGTTCTGATATGTTTGGATGAGTTGCATTTTCAATTTAAAAGGTTTTAATTTTCACTGCTTTGACCCTACATTTAGAATGCAATTCATTGTAAAGTTCAAAAGTCGCCTTCGGTTGGTCGCATTGTTGGTAGAGAAAACTTGTCACATCCCGCACCCCACCCTACGCGGATGCTGAAGATGTGATGCCAGTTAGCCACCTTGTCAGTCTCCGACCGACAATGCGACCAACCAAAGGCAAACTTCTAAACCTTACGATGAATTGCATTCCAAATGTAGGGTCAGGATAGCGGAAATTAAAACCTCTCTATCTCGGGAATGCAACTCAACTAGATACCACATAAGTATATACCACAGAGCAAGTCTATAACCAAACAGCTAATAACTCTTACCACAGAGCACATCTACAACAGATATATAACACAGAGCATATCAAATTCCTCCAGAGTACCATTACCATAAGCCATGTCCCTACACGTCTATTACATATGAATAAAGTCAACTATATGATCACGCTCACCTGAATAGCTAGAGTCAACCCATCAGAACCCAAGTCTCCACATTTTATTGCCATCAGATCTTCACTTGGGAATGCCTTTCAGTCTACACGAATCATGTCCTTGTGCTTTCTAATCCAATGGAGTTATATCCTGAAAAATGTTAAATAAATGGAATGAGCTTAAACAAGCTCAGTGAGTAACATAGGTTCCTGCCATGGGTTTCAAAACCAGTTCATATATATATATATATGCATGCTCAAATGTAACTTAGATAGAACAATGTAGCTCAAGTAGAACAGATACAGCTCAAATAGAACGGATGCAGTTCAAAGTGCCTGAACCTTTCCCAGGTGATGTGGGATGGCATTACTTCCCATCCACCCCCTCACATGGAGGGCCTCATATCGCACACCTCTGGCTGAGGTCGGTATCAGAGTGGAACAGATAGGATTGAGCGGATGCTGAGCTCTGGGCGTCCCACAGAGGCAGCCATCCATCCACTGATATACTCAATCCTGGAGTGGGCCCCAGACAAGACAACATAACAAACAGAATCAAACAGACTCCAAAGGATAGGTAACAGAACAATAGACTTCAACAGAATCAACAGGATATATCAGAAGGCAGGATAGAACAAAATCATGCCACAAGTAATGCAGATCAAGAGGTATGCATGAAAGCATATGCATTTAAAACAGTTCAGTGTATAAATAGTTTAGCATATAAAGCAGTTCAGTATACAAGTTTAGATAGTACAGAAAATATACACCAAGTCAGGAGTCCGAGTTACTCATAACATATGCCTATCTCCATTCATAGATATCCTCTAGATGTGTTAGGCACCTCCATGCATATCCTCAATAATCATCATCCTGAATAATTATCATTAATTACAGACAGATCAGAATTTAACCATTCAACACTTATTTATCATCTTAGGTGCCTATCAGATTACCTAAGATAGTTCAATAGCCTAATACCCTCTCATTAGTTTTCATCTGCGGCTATTACATTCCTTAACTAAGCTTAGTAGCTATCAGGATTATAATCCAAGTCATTTGGACTCTATCGTTATCTATCAAGCACTTATTTAATTTTTATGGAAGGCATTACAATTTTGCTTAGTACAAAACTAAATTTATCATTACATTTAGACCTCAGATTTAATATAAATTCTATATTAAACTATTTGCTGGCTACTTATAAATCTTGGATTTTAATATCAATTCCATGCCCCTCAGTTTGACTCTTTGGACCAAAACCAACACCAAGGTTACGGTTGCTACCCACTTTTTGTTTTTCCTGTGTATCCTTGGGTAATTACATAGGAGCAATCCACTACTGGGACGTGGTCAAGGAAACTTCTACAATAGATCCAGTTCAGATCAATTCACATTTGGGTGTGATCTGATTGGAACTCCTGTACAACACTACATCTCACACATAATGTCACCCAATAGCTAAAAATTATATTCAAATTAATAGCTAAACTATACTTAATTTAATAACTAAACTATATTCAGATCAAGGGCTGAACTATATTCAAACCAATCACATATTCCCGTTTTCCAACAGCCGCACCAATCACACATTTTCCTAATTTTTCCAACAACTGTACACTGTTATGGTTAAACTCTAATTCCATTAAAGATTGTAAACTCAGGATAAGGTTCATACCTGATTTCTAGAATTAAGGTCAGGTGGCAATCTGGATGGAACAATTCTGGTGAATTGAATATTAAAGATGCAATACAGTCAGCCCTTCAAACTGGCAAAGATGTCCTCAAGCTTGTTGAATCAACCCATGGCCACCGAATTATCAAAACCTTTCATCCTTGACCAGCAGTGTTACCGGTGCAGCTCTGTAATTTTGTTGGCAGCGATGATGCTTGAGAAAGCAGCAGTAGGACGTTTAATTGGTGTTGAAATTCCACCTGCTCTCTCTCTCTCCAGTGGGTTCTCGAGCAGCAGAGAACAGCCTGGTACTCCAAATATTCCTCCTGCGCCGCTACTGCCGTCTCTCCTTCATCTGTACAAATTTCCTGTACCGCTTCCACACATACACCCATATATACCTGCTGCACCGTTACACTGCTACACCAACACGCACACACGTACATACATACACACACCGACCTGCTTCCAGCAGCCACAACATCTAACGTGATTCAGCCCCTGATGTAACTCCAATTTGATTCTTAATTTCTGATCTACACCTGCTTCTTTCCTTCCTCCGTTTCTCTCTATTTCTTGATTCGTTTAACACCCACACACAAATATGGAAGTTTCTAGGCTGTCATCTAGATATATATTCCTATACGCTACACATATATACCTCACACGTGCTGTTGCTTCAAGAAGTTTCTTGCTTCACCGACTTTCTCCCCCTGCTCTAGAAGCTTCAAGCTTCTACTATTTTCTCTCCCTTGTTTTATTTTTCTTTTCTTTGCCTCTAAATTCTAGCAGCTTCGGCTGACCTAGAAGCTTTCCCAATTATATGTATATATATATATATATATATATATATATATATATATATATAGATTACATTCTTTTTATTCCATTCAGCTTCCTTGAAGCTTCTTTAATATTTATATAACATAAAAAATATTCCTCATATTTGCCTTATAATATCTACATGTCATGTACAATAAACTAAATAAATATAAATATATATATATATATATATATATATATACACACACCATGGCCGTAATTTATTTCATAAAATACTAAATTATAATAGGCCAGTATGTTTGACATATGTCAGGGCTCAGTAGTAATATTATTTTTTTACTGCCTTTGGGTCTCCAATTCTTTATTTTATTTTCGTTTGGTTTACATAATTATTTCACGGTATTAGTTTTAATATTTTATTCTATAAAATATTAAATCATAATATGCTGATAAAGGCGGGAATTATTTTGCCAACATTGGGTCCCTGTTAATGTCTTGTTTATTTTCTCATAATTTCCATCATGAATTATTCGTATCATCCATTTTTCTATCTCGGCGCTTAATTGACCGGGTTATCAATTTCCCCAGTATGTATTATTTTTATAACTACGGTATTATATCCTGTTATGGCTTACCGTATTTTGGCTATTTTAAATTATTAACATCAGATAGTCTATTTTCCTTAAGTCGGAATACAATCTGGAGTATGTCGGATTTGGGGGTATTACAAAACTGACAAGGTGGCATCACGCCCTTGAAATCCTCGTAGGGTGGGTTTTGGGTCATGACAATTTTCATTACTTGAAAGAGTCATGGGCAACAAATCCATGTGAGCTTTATGAAAAGCTCGTGAGTAATTCCAACATACTGGATATAAGAATTTTGAAATAGATAGCATGAAGCATTCAGGGCATTCAGGCTGGGCACTTTATTTCATCAAATACATGATACAAGAATCTGTAAAAACATGTGCCATGAAACATTTAAAGCATTTAGGTAAAGCATTTAATATGCAGCAGAAGACTTGTAAACATGTACAGGATGGCCATTTGGTGGCCAAGGAAATTTAAATCCTTTACTTGTTAAACAAAAGGATAAAAATCCTTTATATATAAACAGGAGGATAAAATCCTTTTCTTATAAACTAGAGGGTATGACCCTTTTTCATTTTAAAAGCGAGGCCATTTTAAAAACCATTTTTCATGTAAATGGGGGTTCAAAAACCTTCTACCATTTATTATCATACTTGTTTTCACTTTTTAACAGAAGAATCCATTTCAAACCAGACCCTAAGCTTAATAGATTAGTAGAGATATCTCATGCCTGGGGGATAAACCTTCTACCGGGAATTTATAGGATTTTGAGTCCCAAAGAGTCTTAATAGTTGTAGTGCTTATGCACCTTTATCTTGCATTACCAGTTCGCAAACAGGAAACATTTGAAACATTTTTTTTCAAATAGATGCTTTTCAAGAGTATTAAAATAGAACTTTCAAAAATACTTTAACAGAACTTTCAGAATACTTGAAACATAAAATTCAGGAACATTAAGACATAACTTTCAGAATATTGAAAACAAAATGTTCAGGAACATTTGAAGCATAACTTTTAGAACACTTAATCACACCATTCAAGAATATTTAAAACATGGCTAGAATGAAAAACATTTACTTTTAGGGAGGCATTTAATACAAATTTTGAATTTAAATAGACATGCTACGATACAAACTTACAAATAGTCAGCAATTTAAACAAGCTTAGCTTCATGTCAAGATAGTATTTAAAAATAGAAGTAAATAACATATTTGAATCATAAGTTATGTAAATACAGGAATTTTGAACTTTAAAACACTTCAGGAATCATGGAGTTAAAACCTCCTACTTCAAAGTACAGGATTACTCACCTTGATTCTTGGGGTTGGCGCTATTAGTGTGCCTTTCCCTTTCCCTTGTAGTTCTAAGAACAATTTATGAAGAATCTAATTAATTCCACATTTAACTTAAATCACCTCCTATTTGGTGTTCTTAATTTATTCTTAGATCAGGTGAATCCTAATTTCCTAGGATAGGCCTTAGTTTCCTTTAAATCGGACTATTCGTAGTCAAGTCGGACTCTTAGGCGTAATTTAATAAATTTTTATTTTCACGTGTCTTATTTTTTAATACTTAATTTGATAATATGGACCCTACCATTGGGTCCAAAACATCGAAGAAAGTCAATTTAGGCCCTCTCGGACTTCCATTTGGCTTCGAGCATCATTACAGGGTAAATTGGTAATTTTACATTTTACGTGTCTTAATTTTTGAGATCCCATATCATAAAATGGACCCCACCATTAGGTCTAGAACATCGAAAAATTTAAAATACATTACGCTTTTATTTTATTTTTGCAATGGAACATTTTACTATAATTAAATTAATTTAATTATTTAATGTAATATTATATATATTATATATATATATATATTCTGTCAATATAATAACATAACTGCTACGGTGGCATAGTGGCACACACGTGGTCACTTAGGTTCTTTAGTTCGTAAGGTTTCTATTTTGAGTCTGGGGAGCTGCGGCTCCCTTTTATTTTTCTAATTTTTGGTTTACCAAACGACAGACAATGAGCAGAATCGGGATAGGATATCCTGTTCCTGTCTAGGTTATCAAATTAAAGCCCTAACCACGTAGCTAAACAGACCAAAATCTTTATTTAAATTAAACCTAAATGCCCAAACGACACCATTCAACTTATCCATTTCTGCGCCTAGGTCGGTTCTAACCCGTCCCGGATCCAAACCCGACTCAGACCCGAACAATGTCATCTACTCCAACACGATAGTCACTGTTCATCCAAAACCTTAGAAATTTCAAACCTTATTTCATGAGTCTCCAATTGTACATTTTAGCTAGTTTTTGATTCCAATGGGTTTATAGGGGTTAGGTGAGTCTTTTGGCGTTGGTTTAAGGGGTCGAAGTGAGCTTAAAAGTTCCATCAAAGTTTGATGGCCATTTTGAATAGTGGGTTCTCTCACGCCCAATACTCCACGAAAATCCATGGTTCTTAGCTTATTGTGATCCTCACTACAGTGCTTCAAAACCCTGTTCTCAGAATCAAGCTTGGTACTCGATTTCTAGAGTTGGGTTCTTAGACTACAACTTGTAAATCAATTTTTCTTCCTCGTTTTTGGTTCATTTGGAGTGATTACAATTGTTTTGGAATCCTTGAGGCTTCATGGTGCAAGACCCAAGTAGTAAAAACTGGTTTCCTACTAGTCGTTTCAAACCCACCTATAATGTAGGGTAATCCTAAAATGGCACTACGTCTAGTGTTCTGAACTATAGTCCACATTAACCCTAACTTTAAATAAAAAATCAATTAAACCAAAAGAAAGTGAAAAATGGACTCAAGGACTTACCGAACCAATGAATGGATGGAATGGCAAAATGATCAATGAAAGAGATGCCCTCGACGAGTAGAACACACTAACTGGAACGGAAAGTAAGAATGACGTAACCCGAGATCAATATGTCACAAAGAAGTATGGGGATTGGAGAGAAAATGAAAGAAAACCAATGAAGAATATGATTAGTTTGAGATTTCTTATGTGTTTTAAATTAAGCGTAATTCATTCGGACGAGCCCCCGAAGCTGCTCTTCTCTTAGAAAAATAGAGTATCTTACTCTATTTAATAATCATCTACTCATTTCAACTACTAAATAGGGGAAAACATAATTTTTCATGAAAAATAACTATTTTTAGCTACAAAACTCTAAGATGAATTCAATTATCTTCAAAGCTTAAAACAACCCCAATGTTTTTTGAGTTGAAATCTAAATTTGAAGAATATTTGGAGAGAATTGGAGAGATGCAAATGTGTTCTAAATTCCATCAATACATTTAGATGATTATAGAACCCTAAAATGCATACAAGCTCACTCTCTACTCACTCAACCATGGTTATTAGACATATGCATTAATTTCAACCATGCAATGTTCTTGTGTTAAAGTTGACTTTCTATGGTGTTGAATTATTTTCACATCAATAAGAGTAAAAAAGCATAGTCAATTAACTTAGGAATTTTTGGCCATTTCCAATCAAAACTCTCTCTCAACTTAAAAGCAAAAATTTACAAATTAAATTTGCATTTGTCTCACATTTTGCAAGGCGGCTTTCAGATAGTTGAGTAGGATGTTCTTTTTAAAGGATTTTCCCATGCTAGCAAACACACTATCTCAAAGGTAGTCATTTCCTTCCATTCTTTGATTTTTGCGTGTGTGCCATTTTCTTTTTAGGCTTTTACTTTAGGTCGTTTGATTTTTTCAACCTAAGTCAATCTTTCTAGCCTTAGACTTATTGTGATTTAAACATAAAACCATTAAGTTTAACCTATCTACAAGGAAATCTTATGTAAGAAATACGCAAAACTAAAACCTATGAGATCACAAGTAGATTGAAAGATTGTGTGTACCCAAGTGAATAAGACAAAGTGAAAATATTGATAAAATAAAGTTCACAAGTCAAGGCTCAATCATTTAAAATGCACTTAATATAATTCATTTAAAAAAAATGGGATTAACATTAGCAATGAAAATAAGAGAAAAATATTTTTGGATTATTGACTTCACAAAGGTATGAAATGCATTTAACTATGAAAGATAAAAAATCCACAAGACAAAGAAAAGATCCATAGACTTTGAATAGATGACTAACGTAAGGATCACCTAGACTATGGAAAAGAACTCAACTTACTAAAGGATGATTTTCAATAAGAAAAAATGGGGTATGATGTGATAAAACAATTTATACGGAGACTCTAAGATAAGAGTGACAAGTAAAATTCCTAAATTTCTATAGCATCTCTTAGGCATCTAAGAGATGAATTTGCTCTTCTCGATAAAGAAGAGAATTATGAAGTGTGACTTGCACATTCATTCTCAAGACCTTTCAATTTATCTTTCTTGCACCCGAATTTGTCTTAAAATTCTTTTGGGAGTGGGAGAGACATTGTGAGTCCTTGACTTTACCTCCAAATTTAGATTGGGGAATTACTTTAGGCTTGCTAGGGTTGGAAATTTGAATAATCCTTTGAGCCGTGCTCCTTGATTTTTGAATATGATTATTCATTTTCTGCTTCAAGGTAGCAATTTCCAATTTTTGCTCTAAGGTCATGGTGTGAGATTTTGTTTTCTAATTCTTAGAAAACCCACACTTTCTCCTAGAATGCCCTTCAACCATGTAATAAGAGCAATCAAATGATATTGGTTGATGTTTGGCTTGTGGTCTAGATTGAGGTAGTGGAAGAGAATGTGCTCGAGGATTTGGTTGTGGTTGGGTTTGCCTCTTAGGTTTAGGTGGTTCAACACTTTTAGATTTTGAAGACAAATAAAACCGGCTCGAGTGTGGGTGATTAACTTGAAGTGGATGTGGATGGCTTATTCTTATTTGTGAACTTGTCATAGACCAAACCACTTCATCATTCTTGATTTGGACTGGTATTAAGCATTTTAGTGAGCTTGTTTGACCTATGCTCAAGATTGACTTTTACTATTCTTAACTTGTGTGAGTTATTCACTAATAGAGTGAACTTTGGAATTCAATTCCTTCTTTTTAATCTCACAAGCATCTAGGGATGCTTTAAGTCCTCCTACCTCAAAAACTAATAAATTTCTCTCATTTTCTAAGGTTTTAACCTTCCTTCAAGAGAGACAATTTATCCTCATTTAGTTAATTCAATAAGGATTGATCAAATCTTAAAGCACTTTTCCTCGTCTCACAAGACTTGAGTTTAGTGATAAGCTTTATGTTAGATTTCTTGAGATTTATAGATTCATTGAATAGCCTTTCAAAAGCAATCGTAATATTATCTTTTTTGTTGCTTTCATCATCACTAGACACAAGGTCTTCGTTGTTCCTCATGATCTTCATCCTCAATGGATGAGGATCCTTCATGGACACTGGTGACACTCGTGAAAGCCAAGAATTGACTTTTATCAGCTTTTTCTTCGTCTTCATCATCCTCATCCCTTTCTTCCTCATCATCATCTTCGGAAAGAGATGATTTCATTGGCTTTATATTTTGAGAATTTCCCTTTCTTTTGTTAGGGCAATTGTCTGCTATGTGCCCAAAATTGTGGCAATCATAGCACTCAATAGGCTTAGAGGAGAATTGTGAAGAAGGTCTTCTTCTATCATTACTAGAACAAGATTTTTGAACTTTCTTTCTTGAAAAGTTAGAATTTCCATAAGATCTTTTACTTAAGCTTTGAGATCCTTTGGAGTTAGGCATTCGGCCCTTGAGGTAGTTGTTAAACCTCCTAACAAAGAGATCTAAGTCCTCATCATTCATGGACTCGGGATCAATTTCAAAATCCCCTTCACTTTTTCCTTAAGTTAATTTCAAGACAAGACTTTTAGTCTTCTTTCATTGTCCTAGAGTTAGCTCAAAAGTTTGAAGTGATCTACTAACTTATCAACAAAAAGAGAGTCTACATCTTTACTTTCCTCAATAACGGTTATCTTAGGTTGAAATCTATTGGGGAGAGACCTCAATATTTTTCTTACAATCCTGGCCCTTTCTAATTTATCCTAGGTTGAATGAAGAGTTGACAATGTCACTTCATTTAGCATAATTGCTCAAAAAATGTTTCTGATTCTTCCATTCTTAAGGCTTCAAACCTAGAAGTCAACATTTGTAATTTTGACCTTTCTACCACCAAATTACCCTCATGGGTAGTCTCGAGAATGTCCCAAGCCTCCTTGAGTATCTCACAAGTCATAAAGTGGCATAACTCATCGGGAGTTACTGCGTTAAAGATGGCATTCAACCCTTTGGTGTTGTATTCACTCATTCTTAACTCTAACTAGTTCTAAGTATTTGAAGGCTTAACTATGGAGGGAATTGCCATAGTTGTGGTTGTGCCTGAAGGGGTCCAACTTTCTTGGATGGCGAGTCATACTTGCTTATTCACGACTCTTAAGAATGCTCTCATACAAGCTTTCTAATAAGCATAATTTGAGCTGTCAAATAGGGGTGGTCGTGAGATCGAGCCACCCTTTCTTAACCCTTCTATGGTTTATACTACTTAGGATATCAATCAATTGTCTTTGAAAGAAGGCTCTAATACCACTTTGATGTGGAGGGATACCACTAGGATATCACTCAAGGTCCTAAAAGTGTGAATTTAACCAAGAAATGGGGGGTTGAATAGGTTGGTTCTAGAATTAAAAATTTCTTAATAGTTAATTACAATTCTTGTCTATAACAACGATGCCACAACAACAAAATCACTCAACATGATTAATCCAAAATGTAAGCCCATCCACCAATGTAATAGCCAAGAATTATTCAAAGCCCAAACCTATCAACATTCACCTAATTAATCAACTAGTTTAATTTGATAATCAATTTTATCAATTCAATGCAAAACTCAACTAAGTGATCAAATGTCAATTCAATTCAATTTACAATTTCAATTGTTCAATTAAGTTTTCAGTTAATCAATTTAGTCATCAATTATGATATTAATGAAAACTTAACATCAATATCAATATTCAAGTGGAAGCATTCAAGAAAAGCAATTAGCAAATTAAAAGAAATGAAGTGATTGAGAGATTTACAAACCGATTGATGACGGAGAAACCACTAAGGACAACAATCCTTAGAGTAAAACTCTGGAGTCAGACCAATGATTAAGGGAAACTTCCACTATGATAGAAATTAAATTACAACGTATCTATGAACGAACTTTGTACCTCAAGCTCCATTCTGCTCGATCACACCTTTAATTTCCTCTTGAATCCACAAGATCTTTTTAGTCAGAAACTTCATACAACCAGAATCCTCGACGGTTTCAGAATCTTTCGAATCTAGCTACTCTATAATTACAAATCCTCACAATCTTGGTGTCCACTGATCGATCAATGCCGAATGCTTAAGAACTTTATACTTCATCAATGGTAAAATTGACATAAACAAAAGGCTCTTAGACTTGATTTAAGTCTAGTGAATGATCTAAATCATTCAATGAATGAGAGTAGAGAAATGTATAAATGAGAATTATGATTGATCTCTCATGAAAGAATTTTGATCTCTCAAGAATTTAGCTCTCACAATTGATTTATCTCTCACTCTATTTTTCACTGCTCTCGATTGAATTTTTGTGATTTTTTGTAATGAACTTGTTCTTTCCCAAATGAGCTTCAAAACAGATTATAAATTTGTTTTCTGCCCAGTGTTTGCTCGAACGAACTAGTATTCGTTCGAACAAACAAGGAACAAATATCAAACAAACAAAATTATAAGGTTGCAACTCTTTGTTCGATACAAGATTTTCTAATGAATGAAAACAAACGAAAACAAACTTTTGTTGTTCATTCAAATGAGCCAAGGCTTACTCGAACTAGCAACAAAAAGTTGCTCATTCTGTTTGTCTTGTGAACAAAAATTTCCCCTTAGAGTTTTTAAAATGCATTTTTGGGAAAATTGTTCTATAATCACATGTCTAACACATGCATGATGTTATGATTAAAACTGTATACAATGCATGCAATGTGTGTGTGTGATCTAAATCAAATACAAAAGTCCAATATACCCTTTTGAACCAAGTTGATCATTAGTGATGCATGGTAATGTATGTTGCACGATCTTAGAGTAGAACGAGCATTGAGGTACCCACTCCTTGGACTTATATAAGGATTACACACAGAGCAGATTTTATCAAACCAGATTAGCGAATTATAATATTGGACCCCATGTGTCACGACCCGAAACCCACTCTGTGCGGATCTCGAGTTGCGACCGCCGCCCCAAGACCCGAAGGCCTCGAGATAAGGCTCGCATAGGTAGCGGTATCGAATAGATGTGCTTCATGTGGTTGCGGAAGCGTGAAAAACTTTTTCTTTTCTTTCTTATTTAAAATTTGCACATCCGTCCGGTACTGCCGCTCTTCACATTTCGGTATACATGTATAAACATACATTCAGAGCATATCTAAAAACTTAAAGACTTTATAATATTACATATCACTGCCCTGAGGCTTAATACATATTTTGTACTGTTTACTACTACAAGAGTTCGTACTAAAATTCACATGGCTTCATAAGGAACTACTTAAGTACAACTTCCCAAAATGGCAGATCCATCATCTTCGTCTTCAAATCAAAAACTGCCTTTTTCCATTTACCTGAAAGGGGGATCCGAACAAAGTCCGGGTAAGCTAATCTAAGCTTGTGAGTAATTCCTGCGTTCGTCATGGGGTTTTCAACTGGTAGTGGTTTATCACTTGAGAGTTTATAAAATACTCACTACCAATTGTTCGTGCAATTTAGAACACAGAATATATGCATTCTCAAAACGGATGACTTGAAACATTTAAAACATTCAAGCTATGCTTATACTTATGAACTTCAAAACATATAACATAGCATGTCATCCTTAAATAGAGTATATAAAAACTCGAAACATATGTATTTCATAAAACAGATAGCTTTGAAACAATTTAGGTGTTCAAGCTAAACTCGTACTTCGTTAATAAAGTGTATAAACTTTAAAACACATAAATATGTATTTTGAAAATGAGGGTAAAACCTGCTTTCATTTTCAAAATCACTTTGTCATCTTTTCTCTTTGATTAGGTGGAATCTGTTTCAAACCAGACTCCCATTTTACTGCCAATACTGTCAATGATAATTGCCTGGGGGATTAGATCCTTCTACCGGGCATGTACTGTTGAATCCCGAAGGATTTCAACCATCATAGGGGGGTGGTACTTAGTACCGTTTATCTTATAAAACGTTTATCACATGGCTACTTCAATAGAGGCTTTTCATAAATATTGAAAACATGAAATATACAATTTCTGCGATAGAGCTTCAATACTTGAAATAATCAAATTCAGAACATTTAAAGGAAATTTGCATTTTCAATCGGACATGCTAAATAATTCCAAGACAAGAATTGAATATAAAACCATTTAATCAGCATGTCATATCAGAACAATTTAAAAATAGGAATCAAAACTGAATTTGATATTCAAATGCTTCACATGACTTGAACTTAAAACTTCTTCAAATAATTGGAGTTAAATCTCCATTTCAAACACAGGGTTACTCACCTCGGTCCTTTAAAGTTAGTGCTAAAATGTGCTTGCCCATTTCCTCCGTAATTCCTAAGAACAATTCATAACAATCTCATCAATATCACATTCATCACAATATCACCTACTGATGCTTCTTATCTTATGCTTAGTTCCTATTAATCCTAACCGACTTCATAATTTCTTATGTACTTAATTCAGCTTGTACTTTTAGCCTATGACACATTTCAATGTGTTAGGAATTTAATTTATTTTAACCTTTAAAGCTATACTCTTCTGGTAGCTCCATTAACTTTAATTTAAATTTAATTACTTCACATGTTAACGCGGCGTGTCTTCTCGCACCTCATTTCCTCGTACTTGCCTTAGTTTAGTACTTCGATAATGTTTTAGTTTATAGTCATCTGACAGATGCTATTCATCAAATTTTATGTCTCTTATTTTAGACACTTCTTTTGGTGGAATGGACTCTACCATTGAGTCCGGAACGTCGAAGAAAGTCAATTTAGGCTTTCTTAGAATTTAATTCGGCTCAGGACATGTTAGGGGCAATTTGGTAATTTATACCTTAACGTGACTAAATTTTTCAGAGTCCCGTCTCGTGAAACGGACCCCACCATTAGATTCAGAATGTTTGAATTAGTTAGAATCCACTATTTATTTATTTTGTTTGGACCTCGTTTGACTTATTTATGGGGCAGGGGCATTTTGGTCATTTTGACATTTTTAGGGGTCTTTAATTTTTCGGGACCTCATCTCATGTCGAGGACCTCACCAATGGGCTCAGAGGGTCCAAGATAGTAAGGTTACATATATAACTTGTAATTTTTGGACAACGGGCCATTTCGGAGTATTTAATTTAATTAATTTCATTTAATTAAATTAATTTATAAATGTAGTATATATATTTTTAAAGGGGAATAAGTGACAGGTTGAATAGGGTGGCACGCTGGCCAGCGTGTCACCTCCCTCCCCATATATCCGAGTTCGAGTCCCACCAGGTGCACTGCACCTTTTAAATTTTCTGATTTCATTTATATATATTATATATATATATATGCTGCCATAATAGGACACGCGCAGGTGCGTGGCCGAGTGGGAAGGGGTTGGGTTACGCGCGTGAGGATGGGGGTTCGAGTCCTAGGGGCTTCGGTCCCTTTTATTTTTCTCTGTTTTCGTAAACCAAACGGCGAACAAGGGTATTAAACCGGAATAAGCCATGCCATTCGCGCCTGGTTTATTGAATTTGGACCATAACCGTATAACCAAACAAGGCAATTCAGGGTTTTAAACCCTTAAACCAAAACGGCGTCGCCTCATTAATTCGGTGGCAAGCCCAGAGGCTGCCACGCGTCTAAGCCAACCCGTTTAACTCGAAAGACGACGAGTCGACTCAGTTGTCTTCCCCACGGCTATCACCAGTGTTGCCCTAGTTGCAGTTTTCCTTTTTCTTCTATTTCGTGATTTTTGGCCAACCCAAACCCTACTGTTTTCGTGGGAAATAATTTCTGGGTTATAAATGAACGTTTTTGCATTCGTTTGAGGGATCGAAATGGGTTCATCAGTTCGGTTTTGGATTCGATAATCTAAACCTGCAAGTCGATCGTAAATGCTCATTTCTGAGCCAAATCACATGGGGTTTGTTCTGTTTTGCTTCATTTCCCATGAGGTTTAAATCCCCATTCAAGGAAGTAGGTTTAATGGTGAGTTTGTGAGGTTGGGTTTTGAAACCCATACCTGCAACTCGACTTTTGGAGGTCGTTTCTTAAGCTTCGTGGTCGCGTACTAGGGTTTTTGGCATGTTCGAGGAGTCTAGTTGAGGTTCCAATCAACCAAATTGGGTTTGGGGAAGCTTGATTCAGACCTGCTTCAAGCAAGCTCAACAATGGAGGTTCGGTGTACGGCTGGTGTTTCTGAGTTGTTTTAGGTCTAAATTTTCATGCTTATCAACTCTAAAACACATATCTAACATTATACATGCATAACTAAGCTTCAAACTGTTTCTATTCATGCATATTTCTAAAGAGAGAAAAATGAAACTTAAAGCATTTCTTACCTTCCTTCACTGTTTCTCTTCTCTTTTCCCTTTGTTTCTCATTTCTGAATGTCCAGAACTCCTTCACTCTCTAACTCTTTCTCTTTTTTGTGTGCATTCTATTATGCATATATGCATATATGAGTACACACTCACTTATTGCAAAAAAATCTGATTGCCCCTTCATTTAGCTTAACTTGTGGCAGGTTAGGGTCTGAATTGTTACTGTTGGGCAGAGCTATCATGGGCTGATTGTGTGTGTGTGTGGTTGTTTGACTTGTATGTATATATATATATATATATATATATATATATATATCTCATAATTCACACACACTAATACACAATGGTCACTCACACACACTTGTACACATTGGGCCTTTGCATGTCCCTCAATATATATATATATATATAATCATATCCATATATATACATAATTACAATTACATATATAATATGCATATACACACCTTCATACTTTTATACATGTATTTTAAATATTATTGTTATTATTATTATTATTATTATTATTATTACCTATTTAATATTTATTTTTAACTTCCATGCATATACTTGTAGACACATATATTTATACATGTACTTCCACACAATACACTTGTGAGTGTGTGTTTCATCACATTATTCTAGTAATTTAAATAATAATTAGCCTCCTTATATTGAATTAATTAATTATATTAACTTAATTAATTATTCTTTCAATTTTCCCCATAACCTCGTAAAACGTGCCTCATTACCCGACATCCTCGGGTCGGGGTATTACACCATGGTCTTAACACAACTCTTTGTTTGATACAGGCTTTTCGAATGAATGAAAATGAACTTCTGTTGTTCGAATGAGCAACAAAGAGTTGCTCATTCTACTTGTCTTGTGAACAAAGTTTGTCCCTTAGAGTTTTTTAAGATGCATTTTTGGAAAAAATTGTTTCACAATCACAAGTCTATCACACACATGATGTTATGATGAAAACTATATGCAATGCATGCAATGTGAGTGTGTGAGATCCAAATAAAAAAAAGTCCAACATATCCTTTGTAAACAAAGTCGGTCGGTAATGATACCCGATAATGTCTCTTGGACCATCTGGAGTAGAACGGGCATTGAGGTACTCACTCCTCGGACTTATGTAATGATTATACAAAAATCACATTTTATCATACCTGATTAGCCAATTACAATATCGGACCCCTTGGTCCTAAAAAACTCCCCCTTTGGCAATCCGTGATAAAATTGCGTAAAATAGTATAAGAAAACAATACACCAAAATCTATAACCCTCAAAGAGCTATATAGAAGAAAATTATACATTTTGACTTAGTATCCTATACTAGAGATGTCACTTAGCAATGCTCAACAAGTAGTCAACCTATTTCCTACACAACAAACGTAAATATACCACTGTGAGATCACATCGATAGAGATTTGTCAAATAAATCCAATGAGATCACACAAATAGATGAATATCGATATAAGATAAGGTACAGTAAACATGGTAAAGATATACAATCAAATCAAATCATGCGCAAGACAAAGTGACTCTAACCTATCTCATACATATGCAAAAAAATGTATACTACTCCCCCTTAATTTATGCTCAATACAAATGTACAAATCTCCCCCTTTGTTACACCATCTCCCCCTTTTTGTCACGATGACAAAAAAATGTATCAAATAAGGAAGATCATAAGAAAGTAAAATATAACAAGGTAGGCATGCATAGTGAGATAACATCAAGCTGGCAGTAATGGTAATAGGACATAATAGGAAAGATATCAATGATATCATAGCAAAACAGTGAGTTTGTCATCAATTCCAAAAAGATAAAACAGGAAGTCATAGGGAAAAACTATCAAAAAATGATGTAAATGTAGTTGATGAGTAGAAAGATACAAATGAAAACCTCATTATAGAAACGCTCATCATTCATGTAATCTAAAACAAGCCTGAATCACTGAATCATCCCCAGGTGGTGGTGAAGGAGGAAAGGCACATGCGAGAGCCTCTATCAACCCCTGTAGAGCTCCTCGAAGGTAGGTTGGCTCCTCCATCATCGAAAGATAGTGTTGCTTCAACCTCTGATCAATGTGAGTAGTGATCTGATTGTGATGCTGCTGTAGACGATCCTCTAACTCATCTATTGTGATCGGCTAACCAATTGTAGATAATGAGGCTCCTACTAACACATGAAATTCTACACCCTAATGGGGTACGAACCTACGGTGGAGTCTGGTCAATAAAAAATTCCTCAACATGAGTATGATTTCCAGACTACTGCTGCGGCGGGGACGGATGTGGCTGTTGCTGTGATGTTGGTTGCTGCTAGGCCTCTTGATGCTCATCATCAACATCATCCTCATCTGGAGGAGCGATGACATATTCTCGAGACCTAGCTAATGTACGACATGTAAATGGTCCAAATAGAGGGACAAACATGTTAGCAGTATAGGAAAGGTACCTGTTGTGCAACATAGATCCTAGTGATTAAGGCTGCCTGAATAGAAAAGATGCGGCGCGTCTAGCACTAGTGGTTGAATAATCAATGACTCTAAGTATATAAGGGGAGCTTCAATCGGTATGGCAACACCGATGGCATAAAGAAGCCTAGCATGGGAGAGAGTTAGCATGTTCGTGTGGCTGACTGGATGTAATTCACTACACACTGTAATATCTTGACACAATTAGGCAAAGTAATTTATGTTGATGCCCATTTTTATGAAATTAATAATTTATTAATTAATTAGACATCTTAAAATGAAGTTGGTCGCATGTGAATATTAAAATTAGTGCACGAAGTGCAATTGGGCAAACTAGCGTGATATGCGAGTAAAACAAATTTAATCAAGAATTTTTTGATAAATACAATATATTTTTGGTATAAGTAAAATACGATGTAATGTGTGAAAAATAAAAATTAAAGACATGAAAAAGGAAGCACACAAAAATAAAAAACACGACGAGAATACCAAGAGGTTTTTAGGACAATTGAAAGTAAAACTTCAAAAATTTAACAAGCACACCCAAAATGCTAAACAAGGCATAAGAAGAGAAAAATGGAGAAAATAAGGCCAAAATGTTGGCCAAAAGGTTTGAACCTTAGACCAAAAAGGGGAAGGATTCTATGCCCAAACTGATTACCAGCTAGGATACAAGCACTTTTGTGCTATTTATCTCATATGATACGTATATATGTTATATAAAATTCCCTTCCACCACCCTCACACCCAATCACCTTTCATACAACACCTCAGCCTTATGTGTGTGTGTGTGTGTGTGTATATATATATATATAATGACATGTATATATATAGCTGTGCGTGTGTGGTAGACAAGTATGCCATGCATATGAGTAGTGAGCGGATATATAGAGAGAGAGTAAAGACAGAAAGTGAAAAAAAAAAGAAGAAGAAGGAGAAAAAAGAAGAAGAAAAAGGTAGAAAAGGTATTGTCTAGGCCAACTAGTCTAGTTTAGTAGCAAGCTAAGAGGACAGAACCACCATTGAAGTTAAACACTCAACCTTAGCTTTTCTCTCTAAAACAAAAAAAAGGAAAAAAGAGTAGAATTACAACTGTTTTGTGCTGTTATTATACATGCATGTGATTATAATGCATAATGGAAGAGAGTAGAATTAAAATGGAACAATTTAGGCTAAGCAAAACCTTAAGAAACCCTAAGACTTGCAATTTGTAAAAACTGAGTTTTTGATCTAAATTGAT
Organism: Nyssa sinensis; assembly: GCA_008638375.1. NCBI lineage: Eukaryota > Viridiplantae > Streptophyta > Magnoliopsida > Cornales > Nyssaceae > Nyssa > Nyssa sinensis. The sequence goes on along the minus strand of CM018040.1, from coordinate 31,929,566 downwards.
TAAAACTTTAAACTAATTACAAGGCTCAAGAAAGCATGAAATGTGGATCATTCTACAACTTAAATCAATTAAAATGGTCAAGAGACCAAGGAGAAAAATCAAGTTGCAAGTATGGTCGGGTTTAGAGAGTGATTGAGTTTTGGAGCACTTTGTTAGGTTTTAGGAAGGGGGAAATACTCCCCACACTCACAGAAATATATAAGAAGAAAAAGGGGGAGAAATCAGTGGCTAAAACCTCACAAAATAGGAAAATATTAGCTCACCGAAAAAGTATGGCTCGCTGGAGCAGCCATTGTAATGGCCTTGTTTGACGACCAAATGCCCATTAAATCCATTTTTGAAAATGGATATGAGATCTCCACAGAAAAGGGGTTGAACCCCAGTTGGAAAAGTCATCGAAAGTGATCGGTGACAAGTAGCTGGTGCCAGAGAGGGTGACCGGAACCCTCGCCGGAGTCTTGGGGAAGAAGGCACTATATGGGTCGGGTCTCGGGTCAGATTCAGGTTAGGCCCCGACCGAATTAATAAATGGATTGGGTTTTTTTTAATGAGATGGCGTTGTTTGGGTGTTAGAGTTTTAAAATTAAATATGTTTGGGAATATTTGGCAACGAGGGTAGGAATCCTTGATTTGATAACCAAAGACGGAATAAGAATAGTCTATCCCTTGATTTGATTCCTTGTCCGCTGTTTGGCCTACCAAAAATCATAAAATAAAGGCAAGCTGTAGCTCCTCAATTTCGGAACAAGGACCTCGCGCACGTAAGGGTTTTAAACCCCACGCTTGAGCCACTGTGCCACTGTGGCACTTTGTTAAAATAATAATCAGATATATATATATATATATATATCTATATAAAATATAAAATAAGATAATTAATTAATTTAATTTAGTAAAATATTTTTGATACCCAAATAAAATAAAAAGACAATGTAACCCAACATTTTTTGGCATTCTAGACTCAACGGCAGAGTTCAATTTGTAAAATTAAATATCAAAAAATGTGAACGGACTAAATTAGACTAATCCCAAACATGTCCTAAAGGCTAAATGAAGCCACCAAATGACCTCTAAAAATTATAGGGGTACCCTACCCTAAGTGTTTTTGACATTTCGGACTCAATAATGGAGTCCATTTTTCCTAATAAGATACCTAAAATACTGATATATGAAATTTGCTATTTTTAGGACACTTTAAAGGTACAACGATGCTATCAAGGAAGGATAAAGGAGTCAATTAAGTTACAACCTAAATCGCATAAGTTCATAGACTTAAAATATGACACATAAGACTAAAAGATCATAAATCCATCCATAAAATCTGTCACGAACCCGAGACCCACCCTGTGCAGATCTCGAATCGCAAACCCAATCCGACACTATTGTCGAACCAAGGGTCTCATCTTGCTACTAACATGCAATAACTAAATAGTGGAAGACTTCAAGCAAATAAATAAATAAAAGCTACATGTGATACATATAATGTTCTTAAAATGCGGAATACAAAATTCTTAAACAATTGTTCATCCCTTAAGACGTGGATAACATAGGAGAGCTATAAGATTGTTTGTACTAAATATTACACTGCAACTTCAAAAGAAATGTCCACCTCCTAGCTATCAAACATTAGGGTCTGTTCTCGATATCTGTGCCTAAAAGGTCAAAAGTAGTATTTGTCTGAGCTATGAAAACTCAGTAAGTAGTCCTTTACTCTACCATGTGTACAAGTATATAAAAGAGTGCTAGCCAATCAATGAATATATATACTCAATATCAGATGATAGAAGTCAAATGATAAGGAAATGAATCTGCTATGCTAATAATGTCATACTGCTACAGTCATGAAGTATATCAAGTATGAAATGTAAGCGCTCAACTGAAAGTTGTAAAGTCTCATGATCATTCATAATAATATAACATGATCAAGCTATGAAATCAATAATAAATGATAGTGATATCAAAACTGAGAGATGCACTAGTGGGGCTCGAAAATCTCCCTGAGCTCGTATTCAGTTCCACTCGAGCTATATGAATACCACTCTGTATATACAATGTGACTCCATGACCTATGCCTCGCATAGCAACGTAGCAAATGCTTCACTTCGGAACTTGGACCCAAAGGTCATAAATAACATCAGATGGAGATGTGACTGAGCAAAAATTCGACACTAATAATATATCAAGATCATGCTATCTTCCACGAAGAGTATAGTGGAATCATAATTGGTTCTAGGCAATCTGATGTAAAGATAGTTTTCGAGACTATGGTTACTAGACTACTTTAAAAATAACTGTCTGGCCCTTAGGGCCCTAGGTACAAGTGTACAATAAGGAATCTATGTACAAGTGTACAATCATTATTGAGATATATATAGAAATCAATAACGTTTTTCCCACATGATAGGGCAATATCAATGTGGCTAAATAAACACTGGTATGTATAGAATACAAATAGCAATATGTACAAGAACTATTGACATGGCTCGGAATGTAACACATGCAGAGATTGGATTTTACTTACCTTTTACTGTCTATAAAATAGAAGGATCTAGACTGCCTTCTTCTTGCCCTTCGGTGTTCCTAAGATTCATAAAATATGTCTCAGTTTATCGTTACATGAATTATGCTATTCATCAAATTTTATGCCTCTATGCTATAAGTTCCTCTTTTACTAAAATAAACTCTACTATTAAATTCGTAACGTCGAAGAAGGTCGGTTAAGGATTTTGCGAAACTCAATTCGAACATCTGTGCTAAAAAGGGCAAAATGGTCATTTTATACTTTTACGTGTCTTTTATTTTTCAGAGTCTTGTCTCACAAAATAGGACCTAACCATCGGTCTCAGAAGGTTCGAGATAGTCAAAATACACTAATTACTTGATTAATTTGGACTTTGTATTATTTAACTATTATTAAATTAATTTAATATGGTTTTTATATAATATATATATATTTCGGCACAAAAATAAGCACGGGCTGGCCTGTCCAAGTGGCTTGGGTTGAACCCTTGCCACATGAGGTCGTGCGTTCGATTCCCAAGGGCTGCGCCCCTTTTATTTTTTCTTATTTTTAAATATCTATAATATATATATATATATATATATATATATATATACAACCACCACTTTTAACACGGGCTTGCCTATCAAAAGTGGTTTGGGCTTGGGCTTCCTTCCATGAAGTTCAGGGGTTCGATCTCCAGGGGTTGTACCCCTTTTATTTTTTCCTGATTTTCTTGGACCAAACAACGACTAAAGGTCAAAATTAGGGATAGGCTATCGAATCCCTGCTCCAGTATATTCAACTTAATTTCTTAACCTATAAACCAAATAGAACCAATTCACCTTTAATTTAAAACAACCGAACTCAAAACGACACAGTTTAAATCTATTTAAGCACCAAACGGTGCCGCTTTGAGGGGAGACACTGTTCATCGTCTCCCCGACTTTCCGGTAGGGTTCCGTCGTCTTCTCCGACGACTACAACCTCTTTCCGACTGATTTTCAATGCCTTTTAAATGCCATTTTTCTTAGTTTTTTTTATGGAAATTCTATTCCTAAGCTGTTTTTTTTTTTTTTTTTTTCATTTAGCTTATTGGATCTTCACGAAATGGCCAAAATCCATGGCTTTGGCCTACTGAAATTTTCTCATTTTGTGCCAATTTCTCAACTATTTTCATTCGTTTCTTTTTCCATTAATTTTCAACACTTTGTAATATCATTTCTAGATAATTTAGACAAGGTTTAATGCATGAAATATAAGGAAATCCAAAGCTATCATTAAACATGTAAATAGGGTTTTCTGCCTCAGTTATCAACCTTTTTCATTGATTCTTTTTGCAACTTTTTCTATGTTTTAAGGTCTACAAGACCCAACAATCAAATCTAACTATCATGCCTTTAATTTTAAAAATAGTACCAAAGCTAACTCACTTATATTTTTTGATTTTCTTGGTGCAGCCTCCTTCCTCCTATTCTGTTTCCTTTTTGATTCAACTTCTGAACCTATCTACTCCACAGCTTCTCTCAATTGGTCTTTTCTTTTTTGATTTCCTATCTAATCACACACGCATATATATAGCTAAACACAATCGCCTTAAATCTCTCTCTCTCTCTCTCTCTCTCTCTCTCTCTCTCTACTCTCAGCCCTTATTTTTGACTTCTTATTTCTGATCTTTTTTTCTTTTTGTTTTTCTGTTTTCTTTCCTTTCCCACTTGCACAAATATCATTATATATATATATATATATAACACCCAGCACACACACACACACACACACACACACTGCATGCATGCTGCTTGTGCAGTCCCCCTCTTTACCTTTCTTTTCTTTCTTTTATTTTCTTGTATTTTATATGGTAGTACATGTACACCTATAATATATAATACCATGTATATTTTATACACATTTTATACATATATATACTGATATATACACTAGTTTTTAATCACGTACTAGTTTTTAATCACGTATACATACACTAATATGTTCTGGACTATGTAGATGTGTAACGTACACATGCATGGGAATACGTGTATACATGCCTTACGAGGCATGGTTCTGGGTTGCTCGGGTGTTGCCCGGCACTGATTGTATAACTAACATTATTCACATTCGAAAATCGTACAGTACATATGATATCATGATATGGAGCTAAAACAGCTCAGGTTATAATTGATAGTACATTACTCGACCTGGTTTACCTCGATTTACGTGCTAAACCCGGGTCAGGGTATTACAAAATCAAATTAAGTCCATGAACAAATGTTTCCTTATTTATAGGGTCATCAAAAAGAAGGGAGAAGGTGGTCTGATTCCTCTTGAAAGGAGGAGGAACAATTTTTGAGGTAAGTAAACTTGAACTCTAATATGTGGTATTTCTTTAGCCATGTCACAATTATGTTTTTCTCGATGCTACCAATTTGTACTCTTATACATACCTGACATCTATTGATTCTACAATTTGACACTTGTACTTCCTTATGGATATCTTGAGATTTTATTTGTCGATATCTTGATGTGGTTGCTTGCATATTTCTATACCTTTGATTTAGATACTGGAAACTACTCTGCTTCTCACTACTAAAAATTTGATATTCTATGTATATGTCCATTTCTTGTGGAATTTCGCTGATCATGATATTATTATGAGTGCCGGGAGTTGTGTTTTGTCACAACGTCTATCTGATTCCATAGATGCTGATTTGGACCTACGGGTCGGTGATTGAGAATGATACCCAACACTTAGTCCATAGGAGGACATGATATATGATAAAAGCTTTAGTACTATTTAGGAACCCGTATGAGGGGTGAACCTAAATGAGTGCTTTTAGGGGTAGCCGGGCCCTATTTGTTGATGCATCTATTTTGTTAGTATCTCATATCTTTTATTTGAATCATAATCTAATGATGTACTCTTTGACTGTTTATAATTGTTGCGAGCCTATATTTGGGTTCAATTTGAGATGTTGTGATCTGTGGCAGCTGATTGTTGTATATGTTAAATCCCTATTATTGACCTACTAAACTGTTTACATTGCCTTTTTCAAACTGCCTTGGGATATGCCTTTTGGACCCACGGGTCATCTTTGTTGATTTATTTTCCTTGGTGACTAGCTATTTGTTATATCATTTTTTTGCCATTGATTGTATTCTTCTACTTAAACTAACCCTGACCCGATGGCAGAGCGAGGGAATTTACTTACTGAACTAAGTTAGCTCACTTTAGAAATAGATCAATTTTTTTTTTTTAAGAAAGGAAGTTGTAGGAGGATCATAGGGTGTTCACAGCTAACATGCGTCACCTTTTTGCTCACGCACAGTCTTCCACATGTAATGGTGGATTTTTTTTTTTTTTAATAGAATAAGTATGTTATAATATTTCCTCTCCCACGAGTCCACATCCATGGTCTGACTATGGCTTTCGTATTAAGGATCTGTAATTAAACACTTACTTTATCATGGCATGTATAACCATATTATGATGATGGTACTTAATTAATTTAATGTGATGGCATGTATTAATCATAATTAATCGGTATGATCCTTAAGCAGGGGACAACTCATAGGCCGGGCCCCTAGTCGCGGCCCTTGATCCGCACAGGGTGGGTGTAATACCGCGACCCAAAATGGCACGAATATCGAGGTAGCAGGGTCGGGCAACACTATGTGCAATTGTGAATCAAGGAAACATAAAATCATATACATATAGTGTATACATATGTATACACATGTATGTGTAGGTAATAATACATATATAAAGGTACACATACATGCATAAATTAAATTTAAAATAAAAGAGAAAAGAAAGGGAAAAGAAGGGCAGAAATCTGCCAACCGTGAGTTATATACATAAGTGATATATATATATATATATACATATTATAAAAATAAAATAAAATCAAAATATCATAACTACCATACCTAACCTAAACCTATAGGTATGGAGAGGGGTATGGGAGAAATCAGAAAGCATGGTGGAGAGTGTGGTCAGCCATACTTGGTTGAGTGTGGTTAGGGCAAGAAATATAAGTATATATTATATAAAAGTGTATATACATATCTTTGTGTGGGAGTGAGGAAATCAGAGAGAGAAAAGTGAAGCAGAGTTCGGGGGGGGGGGGCAGTGAGCACGGGGAAGGAGCTTGAGCAAAGGAAGGAAAAGTAGTGGAGAAAAAGCATAGAACCAGAAGCAGATTTTAGAGAGAGAGAGAAAGAAAAATCAATTTGAAGCAGTTGGAGGAGCTGTACAAAACAGGTATGAATCAGCAATAATTTCTTTCTCTTATTCTATCATAGATGCATGTTAGAATTAGATATACAAAAACGTGAAAGAAAACCAAAAAAACTAGAAAACCTAGCTTCGGTCAACAATGGTGAGTACCGATGTGTTCATCTGATCAATCTTTTGAGATTAGAAATTAAACAGGAACAACCTTAGGAACCTAATGCACTTTGAATCACTTAAAACGGTTGAGAAACGGCCATTCTAGGGCCGATTATTCTCCTGCCAGTGCAACGCCGAAAAACTGGGCTGGGTGTCAGAAAATAGGAGAGTTTAGATGCCAAAACTAGTTTTAATCTATCCCTTAAGGTTCCAGAAATGTTTTGGTGCAAAAATCTTGAAAAACGGATGTGAAATTCGTGAGAAACAGTGAGGAAAACCTCATTGTCCGTACGCCGGCGCCGGAAGCACGCCGGAGAAGACCACCGGAAAGTCGGGGGCCATGTCGGGTCAAAACGGGACCGGGTCCGGGTCTGGATCGGGTCGGGACCCGACCGGATTTAAACGGGTGGTGACATGTGTCGCGTTGTGGTTGAATTTTAAGTTTTAAATTTGAACCGGTCGGTTCAGTTAAGGTTCAAACCGGTTTAGGGTTTTTAACCCTGAACCAGTGGGTTCAAACCGTAACTCTGGGAAATTGCAAACCGGCCCCAAAACTTTGAGGAAATACCACTGTTGCCCAAACCAGAAAATTAATAAAATATTGATTTCTTTCAAAAATGCCCTAATTCAAAATGAGTCTGATGAAGTCCAAATGAGGCAAATAAATAGTCAATTTTTATTATCTCGAGCCTTTTGAAACCAATGGTGAATTCAGAATTATGAAAAGAGGCCCCGAGAATAAAATACACGTAAAGTGCAAAATGACAGTTTTGCCCTTTTCAATCCGGACGTCCGATTTAAGATCCGTAAAAGCCTAAACTTATTTTATTCGACATTCCGAATACAATGACGACATCCAAAATAGTAATCGAGGTACCGATAGCCAAGATTAGCAAATTTGAATATCGAGTATGGTTCGATTACAGTTATAGACTGAGTTATTTTCAATTGACAGGCACGTCAAAAGAAAAGGGGAAGGAGACTTTAATTAGTTGAACTACTGAGAGTCATCTTTGAAGTAAGTAACTCTTATGCTTTAATGTGGGTTATTTCCCAGCCAGTCACATTTATCTGTTTATGCTGCCAAAATTTGTACTCTATCACTATCTACTGAACTTGAATCTCCGTTGAAGCCAATCGATTTGTGATCAATTATTCATGTCTGTACTTCGAATTCGACTTGCTTGCCTATAACTTTTGAGATCTTGATCTGCTGACATTTGAGTATATTTATACCATCATGATCTGGTGATGCATCTTGAATTTTGTTGATCCATACTCTTATGTCTCGTTGATTGAGATTGTGGTTATTTCACATTATTGTACATTCTGTGTGGAAGTTTATGGATTATAATATTCGGTATGTACCCGGGGTTGTGCTCAGTCACAATGCCCATCTGTTTCCAGATGCGGGGTGGACCCTTTGGGGTCTGTTGTGTCCTTCGGGACATGTTCTGTAGTAAAAGAGCTCTAGCACTTTTCAACAAGCCCGAGGAACTGAGGCGGAGCTGAATATGCGTGTTTTGGGGGTATGCCGGGCCCTGTTCTGTTTACGTATCTGTTCTGTTAGATTCCGATATTAACGTTTTTGCATTGTTGGATGGTCATATTTTATACTCTGTGAATGATCATATTATTTGCAAGCATGGAATACTTTGATTGGCTGACGTATTGTTGGTGGCAGTAATTTATTGTGTTGAGCTGGATCTTTTTGATTGATTCTCCCTTGTATTATTCCTTGTGGGAATAAGCCTTTCTGGACCCTTGGGTCATTGTTGTTATATCTTGGTGACTGGCTATTGCTTATCTGTTATCCTTCTTCTGTTATTCTTGTGAACTAACCCTAACCCATGTTAAAGCTAGGAGATTACTTATTGGGCTTGCTAGCTCACCCCTCCTTTAAATTTTTCAGGACAACAAGAAGTCGGGGAACCCTCAGGCGCTCCAGGAACTTAGACGCTGCTAGTTACTGGTAGCTATTTTGGCGAGTTTTGTATTAAGTTAAATACTGATAGGTCTTAATCTCTCCCATGTCACCACGGTCCTGTTAGTTTGTGTTTTTTTGAGGATCTGTATCTTTAACACTTATGTCCTTTTGGCATGTATATAAATGATGACCTGACTAAGCTACTAGATATTTTAATGATTATAAAAATGTTTTTGTTAAAACTCTACTTAGTGTTTCAGGTCCTTTTGACGGGGAACGGCCCACGGGCCGCAGACCCGGGTCATGGACCCCTAATCCGCATAGGGTGGGTTTTGGGTCGTGACAGAGTGGTATCAGAGCTTATGGTTCTAGTGGTCCATGGGAGATTAAGACTAAAGTGTTACAACTTGCTAAAGTCTGAGGGTCATAAGTCTAGGGGTCACTTAATTACTTAAGTTTTGTGGACTGTCCTTTTTCAGTGCATGGTACAGACTCGTAGTATGGCTATGGAGTCTGACAGAGAGCGCATGGATCGTATGGAGAAGATCCTGAATTGGGTGGTGGAGATGATGCCCCAAATGCAGGCCCAGGCAAATGGGCCAGTGCCACCGAATAATCCCCCAGCCCCAGAGGACAGACCCAAGCGTGAGGAGGACCCCACTTACTTTTATAAACGGTTTCAGAATATGAAGCCACCTGTTTTCGATGGTAAAGGGGGACACTCAGCAGCCGAAGAGTGGATGCTAGGAATGGATAAGATTTTCAAAATTATGACATGTACAGACACTCAAAATGTGGCCTATGCCACTTATATGCTGACGGGGGCAGCACACATGTGGTGGCTTTTGCAGGAAGCCCGGGAACCTAATATGGCTTGGCCACGATTTGTTGAGATTTTCAATCAGAAGTACTTTCCCCGAGAAATCCAGAATCAAAAGGCTGTTGAGTTTATAACCCTCCAGCAATGAGGTATGTCTGTTGAGGAATACGAGACCAAGTTTACTAAGCTGGCCAGATTTGCCCCAAATGTTATAAACACGAAAGAAAGAAAGGTCCGCAAGTTTGAAAGCGGCCTCAAATGGGCCATTAAAGACAGAATTTGGCCTCACCGACTCACTACCTACGATGAGGTGGTGGAAACCGCCATGATCATAGAACAGAGCGGGGAAGAGTTTGCAAAAAGGCAGAAGAATCAGAGGCCTGGAAACAACAAGAGTGAGGGTCAGGGATCATCGACTTTCAGGATGGGCAGTGGTTCGCATAGCACCAGTACGGGGCCTAGTCAGAAGAAGGCCGAGTCCCAAGGAGGGAACGCGCCTAAATGCCCCACTTGTCAGAGACTGCACAGAGGGCCTTGCTATCGTGACACCAATGCTTGCTACAGATGTGGACAGACTAGGCACTTTGTGAGGGATTGTCCTAAGGAAGGCCAGTCTATGGTCAGTACTACACCAGCCGCGTCAGCCTCTGTGGCGAGACCTCAGCAGAGGAGTGAGGAGTAACGACCAGGAAGAGTCTTTGCTATTACCCCTGGAGATGTTCAGGCCACTACCTCGGTAGTAGCAGGTACTAATATAGTTGTTCTCAGCCTGTACACATTTTAATTTACACTTGGATCCACGCACTCCCTTATATCAACCATATTTTTTTCGCTAACCTAAACGTAGAAGCTAGCCCCTGGGTTATCCGTTGACTGTTACTGTACCATTAGGAGAGTTGTTATTTGGGGATGTTGTAGAAGGATCAAGTGAAATTAAAGTCACGGGTACTCTTTACCTAGTTAGTGGTCCGATCTGTCGAACCAAAAATCTTAACTACTGATTGGGAATCACAAATGAACGTCGCGAGTAAATCTAAAAGTTACCCTTAGGAGAGAACTTTGAAACACGATAAACTGAAGGGTGATCATAAACATAAAGAGAAACCAACATTCCACTAGCACTGCAATCATCATTTAACCCTCTAACTGATTCGGTAGGATTGTTCCTCTTGTTTCTCTAGTCCAAACCCCAACCACGAGAACTTTCAGCGAAATCTTCCTTTTCAGTGAAACGTTTCTGGTGACCCCAAGACGACTGTACATCACTATCGCTGCAAACATCAACCTATTTCTGATAATCCCATTGAGACTGTACACTTTCACCCCAACCGCCACCCTTTAGAGAAATTGCGGTTAAGTGCCACAAGCCCCAATTATGAGTCTTGCTTCGACCTTTAACTGGGTGGCCATTTCTCCTATTTCTGCGAAAACATTCAATACGATCAACATGTTCTACTACAAGGTTCAGATTTACTTTGTCTCCAATGGCATGAATAAAAACCTCATGGCGGATTTTCTGGATCTGACCTAACACTTGTGAAATGGGGGATTATCAACTAATGCCAACTGGGGACATGTCAGTGAAAGTGATTACGGTTGAACTTTGCGACATTCTATGTAGATGCCAGATGTTAGATTCCCTTATGGATAAACTTGACTGACAAATGACTATTTTTCCTACATGACCAACTAAGTTTTGAGGACAAAACTTCTTCTAAGGGGGGTAGGATGTAATACCCCGACCCAAAATGGCACGAATATCGAGGCAGTCGGGTCGGGCAACACTATGTGCAATTGTGAATCAAGGAAACATAAAATCGTATACATATAGTGTATACACATGTATGTGTAGGTAATAATACATATATAAAGGTACACATACATGCATAAATTAAATTTAAAATAAAAGAGAAAAGAAAGGGAAAAGAAGGGCAGAAATCTGCCAACCGTGAGTTATATACATAAGTGATATATATATATATATACATATTATAAAAATAAAATAAAATCAAAATATCATAACTACCACACCTAACCTAAACCTATAGGTATGGAGAGGGGTATGGGAGAAATCAGAAAGCATGGTGAGAGTGTGGTCAGCCATACTTGGTTGAGTGTGGTTAGGGCAAGAAATATAAGTATATATTATATAAAAGTGTATATACATATCTTTGTGTGGGAGTGAGGAAATCAGAGAGAGAAAAGTGAAGCAGAGTTCGGGGGGGGGGGGGCAGTGAGCTCGGGGAGGAGCTTGAGCAAAGGAAGGAAAAATAGTGGAGAAAAAGCATAGAACTAGAAGCAGATTTTAGAGAGAGAGAGAGAGAGCAGTAGAGAGAGAAATAAAAATCAATTTGAAGCAGTTGGAGGAGCTGTGCAAAACAGGTATGAATCAGCATTAATTTCTTTCTCTTATTCTATCATAGATGCATGTTAGAACTAGATATACAAAAACGTGAAAGAAAACCAAAAAAACTAGAAAACCTAGCTTCGGTCAACAATGGTGAGTACCGATGTGTTCATCTGATCAATCTTTTGAGATTAGAAATTAAACAGGAACAACCTTAGGAACCTAATGCACTTTGAATCACTTAAAACGGTTGAGAAACGGCCATTCTAGGGCCGATTATTCTCCTGCCGGTGCAACGCCGAAAAACTGGGCTGGGTGTCAGAAAATAGGAGAGTTTAGATGCCAAAACTAGTTTTAATCTATCCCTTAAGGTTCCAGAAATGTTTTGGTGCAAAAATCTTGAAAAACGGATGTGAAATTCGTGAGAAACAGTGAGGAAAACCTCATTGTCCGTACGCCGGCGCCGGAAGCACGCCGGAGAAGACCACCGGAAAGTCGGGGGCCATGTCGGGTCAAAACGGGACCGGGTCCGGGTCTGGATCGGGTCGGGACCCGACCGGATTTAAACGGGTGGTGACATGTGTCGCGTTGTGGTTGAATTTTAAGTTTTAAATTTGAACCGGTCGGTTCAGTTAAGGTTCAAACCGGTTTAGGGTTTTTAACCCTGAACCAGTGGGTTCAAACCGTAACTCTGGGAAATTGCAAACCGGCCCCAAAACTTTGAGGAAATACCACTGTTGCCCAAACCAGAAAATTAATAAAATATTGATTTCTTTCAAAAATGCCCTAATTCAAAATGAGTCTGATGAAGTCCAAATGAGGCAAATAAATAGTCAATTTTTATTATCTCGAGCCTTTTGAAACCAATGGTGAATTCAGAATTATGAAAAGAGGCCCCGAGAATAAAATACACGTAAAGTGCAAAATGATAGTTTTGCCCTTTTCAATCCGGACGTCCGATTTAAGATCCGTAAAAGCCTAAACTTATTTTATTCGACATTCTGGATACAATGATGACATCTAAATTAGTAATCGACATACCGATAGCCAAGATTAGCAAATTTGAAGATCGAGTATGGTTCGATTACCGTTATAGACTGAGTTATTTTCAATTGACAAGCACGTCAAAAGAAAAGGGGAAGGAGACTTTAATTAGTTGAACTACTGAGAGTCATCTTTGAAGTAAGTAACTCTTATGCTTTAATGTGGGTTATTTCCCAGCCAGTCACATTTATCTGTTTATGCTGCCAAAATTTGTACTCTATCACTATCTACTGAACTTGAATCTCCGTTGAAGCCAATCGATTTGTGATCAATTATTCATGTCTGTACTTCGAATTCTGACTTGCTTGCCTATAACTTTTGAGATCTTGATCTGCTGACATTTGAGTATATTTATACCATCATGATCTGGTGATGCATCTTGAATTATGTTGATCCATACTCTTATGTCTCGTTGATTGAGATTGTGGTTATTTCAAATGATTGTACATTCTGTGTGGAAGTTTATGGATTATAATATTTGGTATGTACCCGGGGTTATGCTCAGTCACAATGCCCATCTATTTCCAGATGCGGGGTAGACCCTTTGGGGTCTGTTGTGTCCTTCGGGACATGTTCTGTAGTAAAAGAGCTCTAGCGCTTTTCAGCAAGCCCGAGGAACTGAGGCGGACCTGAATATGTGTGTTCTGGGGGTATGCCGGGCCCTGTTCTGTTTACACATCTGTTCTGTTAGATTCTGATATTAATGTTTTTGCATTGTTGGATGGTCATATTTTATACTCTGTGAATGATCATATTATTTGCAAGCATGGAATACTTTGATTGGCTAACGTATTGTTGGTGGCAACAATTTATTGTGTTGAGCTGGATATTTTTGATTGATTCTCCCTTGTATTATTCCTTGTGGGAATAAGCCTTTCTGGACCCTTGGGTCATTGTTGTTATATCTTGGTGACTGGCTATTGCTTATCTGTTATCCTTCTTCTGTTATTCTTGTGAACTAACCCTAACCCATGTTAAAGCTAGGAGATTACTTATTGGGCTTGTTAGCTCACCCCTCCCTTAAATTTTTCAGGACAACAAGAAGTCGAAGAACCCTCAGGCGCTCTAGGAACTTAGACGCTACTAGTTACTGGTAGCTATTTTGGCGAGTTTTGTATTAAGTTAAATACTGACCGGTCTTAATCTCTCCCATGTCACCACGGTCCTGTTAGTTTGTGTTTTTTTGAGGATCTGTATCTTTAACACTTATGTCCTTTTGGCATGTATATAAATGATGACCTGACTAAGCTACCAGATATTTTAATGATTATAAAAATGTTTTTGTTAAAACTCTACTTAGTGTTTCAGGTCCTTTTGACGGGGAACGGCCCACGGGCCGCAGACCCGGGTCATGGACCCCTAATCCGCATAGGGTGGGTTTTGGGTCGTGACAATGGGTTTCGGGTCGTGACACACATGATGAGATTGAGGATAGGATAATACTCATTGTTAGGACCATGGGGTCTGATATTGTAATTAGCTAATTCGGTTTGATAAAACGTGCTTTGTGGGTAATCCTTACATAGGTCATACGAGTGAGTACCTCAATGCCCGTTCTTTTCTAATTTCAGTCCAAGAGACATTATTTTGTATCACTACCAGTCGACTTGGTTCTCGAATGGTATATTGGACTTTTATATTTTTTTTAGATCTCACACACTCACATCATGCATGCATTACATATAGTTTTTATCATAACATCATGTATGTGATTGACTTGTGATTGTCAACCAATTTTTCCAAAATGCATATTTAAAATACTTAAGGAAAAAATTCAGTTCACAAGACAAGCGAGAATAAGCAACTCTTTATTGCTCGTTCGAACAAAGCATTGTCTCGTTTGAATGAACAACAAAGAAGTTCGTTCTTATTCATTTTCATTTGTTCAAAGTCTCTGTATCAAATGAAGAGTTACGATGTCGGAGTTATGCTCATTTGATATTCATTCCTTATTCATTCGAATGAACTAGTGCTCGTTCAAATGAACCCTAGGTGTAAAAAAAATATATATTATGTTTTCAAGCCATTTGGGGATCAATCAAGCATCTTTGTGAAAATGCACGAAAAAATGATTTAAAGTAGTCAAAAACAGAGTGAGGGAGTCTTATATTATGATAGGAAAATTGTTGATAGATCATGAGGCTCTTGTGAGAGATCATTCATACACATCTCTAATCTTGTTCATTGATTGATTTAGATCATCTGCTAGATCCAAATCAGATCTAAGAGCCTTGGTTCATCTCAATTTCACTAGTGACAAAAGATGGAGTTCAAGCTTGAGGATTTAGCATTGACCGGTCAGTGGACATTGAGGCTGTGGGGATTCGTGATCGTTAAGCAGCTTGATTAAAGGAGTTTGAGACCGTGGAGGATTCCGGTTGTTTGAAGGTTCGGCTATGAGATGCTTAAGGATTCAAGGAGAATTTGAAGATGTAATTAGGGAGAATGGAACTTGAGGTACTTAGCTTATTCGTAGATATGTTGTATTTCACTTTCCGTCATAGTGAAATCCTCCTTTGAGCATTGGCCGGAATCTGGAGTTTTACTCTAAGGATAGTTGTCCCTGGTGGTTTCTCCATCATCAATCGGTTTGCAATCTCTTATTCTCTAATTCTCTTTTAATTTACTATGTGTTTTAATTAAAATGCTTTCACTAGAATATAGAGATTGAGTTTTTATGAAATTCATAATTGTTCATTAATTTGATAAATTGAAAACTTGATTCAATAAATTGATTGAAATCATAAATTGATCACTTAGTTGATTTTGCCTTGAATTGTTGAAATTGCATATAAAATCATGCTAGTTTGATTAATTTGGTAAAGGAATATAGGTTGGAATATTTGGATGATTCTTGGCGAATTCATTGGTAGATGGGCATAAATGTTAGATTAATCACGTTGAGTGATTTTGTTGGTTGTGTCATCTTTTGTTTTTAACCAAGAATTGAAATATACATCGAAAGAAAGTTTTATTCTAGACCTACCTATTCAACCCCCATTCTAGGTGATATTCATGCTTTGGGATGTTGAGTGATATCCTAGTGGTATCCTTTTAACATCCCGAACAAATTAAGTAAAGTGATTAACGTTAATTCCAATTACTATAAAATAATTTGCGTATTAACCATAGGCAATTCTAATTAAGATTAGTAGCCTGTAAATATAAAGAATTAGTGCATGAAGTGCATTTGAGCGAGATTAGCGCGATACGTGTATAAAGAGAATTTAATCAAGACTTTTATAATAATAATAATAATAGAATTTTGGCATAATTTAAACATGATAAAACATACCAAAATGATACTTATAATGTATAGATGAAGCGTGCAAAAAATCAAAAATACTGCGAGAATTCTAAGAAATTTTTAGGACATTTAAAGTAGAACTTTGGGAATTCAAGAAATGCACCAAAAATTCCATACAAGGTAAAAAAAGAGAAAAGATGAGTGAAAATGGCCCAAAATGCTCCCGTCAAGATTTGAACCTTGCATTTGTGCAAGGAAAGGATAAGTCTCCGAAAAAAATACCAGCTGGGTGATGAGTGCGCAAAAGTGCACTCTAAATACCCTATTATTGGATTAAAATGCTAGAAAGTGAATAAAAATGTTGGGATATAGTTGATATTATTTAATTGAATTTTTATTTACAATAAGATATATTTGATCATTATTTTATAATATTTTGAATCTCAAGTGTTGCATTAATGGTCGGTCCTATTTTGGAGGTTGCAGCTGAAGATCAAGAAAGAAAGCTGAAGAAAAAAAAGAAGAAGAAACCAAGCAGTGCGGCTGATTTGTGGTTGATCAGGAAATCAAAAGGAAAAACAAGTCAAAAAGTTGTGGCTTAATTGAGAATGGCTGGAGAGAGAACAAGCCTAAAAGAAAAAAAAAAAAGGAGAAAAGTCAAAAGCTGAATAGAACGTGAGGCACTGGGCTGTTTAGTGAGGCACGGCTAAATGAAGATGGGGCCCAGTCCATGTGCAGGAACCTAAAGCTACTTGAGGCGCTGTGGAATTGGGCATGCGGCTTGGATAAAGGTGCGGGGCCCAAGCATTGCTAGTGGGCTTGTGCGCTAATTTTGAAGAAGCAGTTTGGGGCGCAAGGCGCCATGTGCGTGGGGCCCAGAGGCATATTTCAGGCACTGATTTGGAAACGTTGAAGCGCACAATGGGCTGGGCCATGTGCGGCTGCCAATATGCATGTGGCGCGGCTGACTTGGAGAGGGGCTAGGGCTGCTATTTAAAAATCCTGCGGCTGCTAATAAAAATTGATGCTGCACTTTTCGACTCGCAATAAGTGAGGGCTCCGCGACCTGTAGAACACTCAGAAAGAGGATCAGAGGACCACCGGATTGGCTCCGGCGGTAGCCGCTCCGATGCTTAAGTAAGTAAACGGAATTGAAAGACTGTATTGAAAGCCAAAAGAATGAGCATAAAAATAAAGCGTACCTTTAGGGTTTAATTTATAGACCGTGGCCTTCCTAAGTTGATTAGGATTTGATGCCATGAATATAGGGATTTGATCATCGGAGATTGCAGTTACCTTGTGGAGTATTGCATAGAGATAACCATAGATGGTAGTTCCCTTGTTGAAGACTGTTTCCTTGTTTGAAGACTGTTTCCTTGTCGAAGACTGCTTCTTTATTCCCTGCTCGGCATCTGCTAAGGCGGTGACGAGGTCTGGAGTGTTGGTCTGGACCCTGTGATAAGTTCTGAGACCCTTGTCTGGATACGTGCGCTCTGAAGGCATAAGTTTGGTCACTTCCAACCTTTTGTGATGATCTGGATGCTTGATCTTTCAGTCATTGGTTGAGTGGAAACCATGTTGGCAGAGCATGAGTTGGATTATGGTCATACGTGTCAAGTGCTGATTGGCCTGCTCTTTTATGGTATATCAGTTACTCCCTTCCCAAGTCCTAGTTTGATGCTAGCAAGCAACTAGGGCTAAGCCTTTTTTGGAGAGTCATGTGTCCTGCCTAGTTCGCCTTTCAAGGCAACTATTGGGGCGCCATTTATTGCGCAGCCGGAGATTAGGTCTTTTCAAGGTCATTATTTGTACTGGCCGATAGTTGGGTTTCCCGAAATCATCATTGTTCCGAACCGTCATGGCGTTTGGGCTTGGTAGGGTCCCTTCTGATACTGTGCTTATAAATACGGGGTAAGATTTTGAAATAACCTTTTCCCTGTCATTTTCACTGTGCTAGAAGACTTCATCCGCCATTGTTGGTTTGTGCGACTTTGCAGAATACCGATTTCCTGAGTTAGACCAGGTTCGACCGATTTTTCCTCTTCTCTTGCTTCTTTCTTCTTAAGTCTGGGAATAATGTCTGCCCCTTTTGAGTCCCCAATTGTAAGCGAGGGAGTAGGAAATCCTTCTGAGATGGCTGTACTGTCTCCTGTGGAAGACGTAGGTAACCCTGCTCCTGAAGATATTGGGGAGAGGCCTGTTGAACCTCCCCCTAGTCCTGGGGTTAGGATAGTCGATGCCTTTGAAGAGCCTCGAGACAGGGCTGGAGAGACCTCTGGTAGGTCTTCCCACAGAGAAGAGGGTGAGAGTGCTGTTACTCAGAGCCTTCTGGACGAGTGGAGGGTAAAATACCATTTTCCCCCAAATGTGACCTGCAGAGTTCCAGGCCCCATGGACCGTCCCCAAAATGTTGAAGCCGGGGAGATTTGTGTTTACCTTGCCTAGTTCGAAATGGGCTTGAGACTCCCATTGCTGGATTTATTCAGGCAATTCTTTTGTTGGTTCAAGCTCTGCCCCGTCAACCTGAATCTCAACAGCTGGCGGCAGCTTCTAGGGTTCATAGTATTGGGACACCAAAACAAGGTGGATGTGCCCCTGGACTTGATCCGTAGCAATATGGATCTGAAGTTCAAACAGGCAGAAGGCCTTTTCTATATGTCCTTTGAGAAGGGGTTCCGACCCCTGTCCTCCGTTCCTACTTCCAACAAAACGTGGAAGAAGTGGTACTTCTTCGTCGGAGGAGGATGGGAGCATGAAGACTTCCAGGAAGGAGAGGCCTCGCCATTCCCTCGTGCTACGGGTCATAAGGGTGAGGCTTATTCCCTTAGGTTTGCCTTAGCTTTGTTTATTCCTTCGGAACTGATAAACTGATATATCATTCCTTACTTCTGTGTAGTCAAGAGTGCTTGGAAGAGGCCCGATTTTACTAAAGCACTGCGAGATTAGTACCGAGTGCTGCTTTCGACTTCTAACCGGGCTCATTCTGTCATTGTAACTCCGGAGAACTTGATGGCTGCCCGTTCTGCAGAGCTTAAGAAGAGGCTGACATAGAAGTGGGCGGTGCCGGAGGCTCAAGTGGTGGGGGAGGCTTCCTCTCGAGCTGAGCCTGATGCTCCTCTTGAAGTAAAAAGGAGGAGATTGATTTCTGGCTCTCCCGAGCCAGCCCCTGCCGAGGCTGAGAAGGAGGCCGAACCTGCCGTTCTTGTTTCGGCTGCTCCTCCTGCCCCTTCCAGTCCGAGCAGAAGGACTAGGAAGGGGAAAGCACCTGCCGTACCGTCCGAGCCAGTTTGATGAGTCCGGACTATCAAATTGCCAAGAAGGCACTTCGATCAAATATGGGCTCAGGGCCCACACCGATACAGAGGGGATGACCCCTCCAAGCTGATGACTGAGATGATGAATCTCCAGATGAGGGTAACTTCTAAAGCTTTTCTTGACTTTTCTGTTTGTTTATTTGTTCAATCTAAATTGTCTGTCTTGCCTTGTGCAGAGCATGCATAGTTTGGCTGCTCTGATGGTGACCCCTATGGGCCTTGAGGAGGCTGAGAAGCTGAAGGCCGAAGTGGAAGAGATGAGGCTGGAGCTTGAGACAGCCCGATCCAAGGTTTAGACAGCTGAGGAGGGTCTGAAGGGAAGCTACCACCAACCTTACCGTGGCAGAGTCTGAGAGGGACATATATGCTCAGCAGGTTGAGGGGCTTCAGGCGGAGTTGGTTGAGCTCCGGGGTTCCTTTAATCAGAAGGTTCAGGAGGCAACTGATCAAGCCAAGGTTGAGGCTGAGATGGAATTGAAAGGTGAAGTTGAACAGATGGGTGATGACCTGATCCGGTTTGGCTTTGAAAGCTTCCGAACTAGATTTCAGATTCAGTTCCCAGGTTTCGACGTGTCGTCAATCGTTCCTCCTGAGCCTTGCCTCGTCTGGTCCTGACCCGTACAAGACGGCTGGGGTTACTGCTCTTAACTTGGAAGAAGACCCAGGCCCCTCTGACAAGGCTTGAGGCTTTTATGGGTCTTTTGATTTTTCTTCGTTTTTGCCATTTCCTTTTGATGTAATGGGTGTATACTTTTGATCAATGAAATTGACTTTCCTTCAGATTCTTTCTATGTTCTTTCCTCCTGTGCAATTTTGTCGCAAGTGTGGCTGTTCTGAACCTCTTGCATGTTATATCAATCGTCCAACAGTCAATAGTTGCTCTCTGAGCTTCGATACTCGTCACTGAATAATGAATGTAAATTAATTTCAACTGTCTCATCACAATAAGATAAGAAGGCAAACATAATCAGATAGATAGAGCCCAATAGAGTGGGAGCGAGCTTTTGTAGATCTCTGAGATAGACTGCTCTGAATCAAGAGCTTGTGAAGATAATCAGGCAGCTTGTGCTTGTCATTATGATGCTCGGCATGCTGTTTTCGAGTACTCAGGATCAGGATATGTCCGAGCTGTTTTGCCCTTTGTCATGTGACTGGCCTGTCATAAAATAGTTAAGACTGTAAGTTCTGAATCTTGGATAGGAGGCCTGTACATTTAGACGTTGTCACCCTCCCTTTATCAGTTCAGAAGCTCCAGTGCTGGGCTGTGATTTTCGTTCATAGAGCTCTGTACCCTGTCTCTTGGTATATCGAAGAGGCACATTTAATGCACCGCTTATTTATTCGATTGCCAGTTTGGGGATTTCGAGGCCAATCTCTTTTTCACCGTTGCAATGGTTCAGTTGGGTGGCTTTTGGACTTCAAGGGTCTATATATACATGAAGCGAGGGCATTCGGTTGCTGTTCAACCCTTTTATTCTCAAACTGTTTCCTCATAGGAGAGACTTTAGATGCTGTCGGAACTTTGTCATTCGCCCGGAGATGATGGATGATTCTCTATCTGAGTTAGGAATGATTAAACTGTGGCTGAGAGTTAACCTTCCCCCTTTTTCAGTCTCCAAGGAAGGATTAAAGGAAGCACAAGTCTTCTTGTTTCCTCTGGCCTCTAGTCGAGATTCCTACCGATTGGTGGTGGCCCTTCCCTGATTCAACCGAGGCTTGGAGCGCCGGTGATGAAGACGCAAGTGGGGTGCCTCCTCTTCCTTATGTTTCGTCAGAGACCCCTGCTCCAATCGGCTGGGGTGTAACAACTGACGTGAGGAAGACGAATGGCGGTCCCCTGAGACCCAGAGCCCTCATCCTCCGTTGGTCGTGAGATCAATGATAGTGATGATGAAATGGCCTGGGTGCTCCTTGATGCGGATTGGGGTTCAGGATTCCTTCCTTTCAAACGGAGTTGGTGACGGTGGTAATGGAGGTTTTGGATCTTGTGCCCCTTTATCATCCGAGGAAGAAAGCCATGATGTTGCAAGTTGTAGCCTCTGTAGTAGCTTTTGTAGTAGCTTCTGTAATAGCTTCTATAATAGCTTCTGTTTTTATTTCTAGTCTTTGTATTGATGTAAATCTTCTGATTTATCAATAAAATTGAGCTCCTTTTTCTCAAATCTGATGTTCTTTTCTGTTTGAGTGTGCCCTTTTGAGTTAGATTACCCTTTTGTGCACTTCTGATCAATAACTCCTCCGTATGTCTTGAGAATAGATCAAAGAAACTTAGAAAAATGCTTGAATCAAAATACTTTACGTCTGATCGATACCATAGTACTTGTTGCTTGTTTGACAGATAAGCCAAATAATATAAATATCAGATCTGAGGTGTTCCAATCTAGGAAACTTTAGTTTGTAGATGCCTGGAACTTCTGTCTTTGGATGGACTGGATCATAGAATTTGCTAATTGAGGACGGACCAGGCTCAGAAGGCCTGTGCATTAGGGTGGTCCGGGCTCTGGAGGCCTGCGTATTTAGAAAAATGGACCAAGTGTTTAAGACCTGCATATTATGGAACATGCTCTGGAGGCCTGTGTATTAATAGATTGACCAAGTGCTAAGACTTGTACATTTATGGACCAGGCTCTGGAGGCTTGTGCATTGATAGACGGACCAAGTACGAAGACTTGTACATTTATGGACCAGGCTCTGGAGGCCTGTGCATTAATAGACAGACCAAGTACGAAGACTTGTACATTTATGGACCAGGCTCTGGAGGCCTGTGCATTAATAGATGGACCAAGTACGAAGACATGTACATTTATGGACCAGGCTCTGGAGGCCTGTGCATTAATAGATGGACCAAGTACGAAGACTTGTACATTTATGGACCAGGCTCTAGAGGCCTGTGCATTAATAGACGGACCAAGTACTGAGACTCGTACATTTATGGACCAGGCTCTAGAGGCCTGTGCATTAATAGATGAACATTCTATAGAAGTAAAAGAAACATATCTATTGATAATACTTCCGTAAGTGTTCTACGTTCCATGGCCTAGGAACATGCTTCCTAGTCATGTTTTCTAGCCAGTAGGTAGTAGGCTGAACAACCTTTGTTACTTTGTAGGGGCCTTCCCAGTTTGGTGACAACTTTCCCATAGTGGGATCCTTGGTGTTTTGAAAGACTCTTCTTAAGACATAGTCTCCAACTTGAAAGCTGACTGTCTTGAGTCCTACCTTGGATTTGTCGACCATTCTCTGTTGATAGGCTTCCATCCTGATGCTGGCTTGATCCCTTCTCTCTTCGAGCAAATCCAAGTTTTCCATCAGCTGCTGATCGTTGGATTCTTGCTCAAAGGCTTCTGTTCTCAGGGTTGGCATACCGATCTCAACCGGAATTACTACTTCTGTCCCATAGGCTAGTGAGAAGGAAGTTTCAGAGGTGGGAGTTCTTCTGGTTGTTCTGTAGGCCCAAAGAACTCCAGGGAGTTCCTCTGCCCACTTCCCTTTGGCCTGTTCCAACCTTTTCTTTAACCCATCAAGGATTGTTCGGTTAGTGACCTCTGTTTGCCCATTTGCTTGTGGATGGCCTGGAGGGGCAAAGTGCTGCCTAATGTTGAGATTCTCACAGAATGTTTTAAAGCCTTTACCAGTGAATTGTGTTCCATTGTCGGAGATAATCACACGTGGTATGCCGAACCTGCATACAATGTTCTTCTAGGTGAAGCTCTCAACTTCCTTATCTGTGATATGTGTTAGAGGTTCGGCTTCGGCCCATTTAGAGAAGTAATCGATGGCCACCAAGAGATACTTCCTGTTTGGAGGTGCCCTTGGTAATGGGCCCACAATATCCATTCCCCACTGAACAAAGGGCCAAGGACTAGGAATTGGGATAAGCTCGTGATGAGGCTGATGTTGGTACGGGGCAAACCTCTGGCATTTGTCGCACTTCTGAACATATTCCTTAGCTTGTTTCAACATGCCAGGCCAGTAATAGCCCTGCGATAGAGCTCGGTGGGCTATAGTTCTGCCCCCATTATGATTCCCGCAAATTCTTTCGTGTATTTCAGCCAGGACATATTGTGACTCGTCTGGAGCTAAGCATTTTAACAGAGGTTGAGAATACGACCTTCTATAAAACTTGTTATTTAGGATCAGGTACCGAGCAGCTCTGATTCGGATTCTCCTAGCTTTGTTTTTGTCCTCTAGGAGGAGCCCGGATCTTAGATACTAGAGGATTGGAGTCATCCGGTTCTAGGGCTGTTCATCAACTTGAGCAATTTCGGCTTCCTCAATGCTGGATCCTGGCTGAAAGGAGATTTTAATTGTGGAGTTTGCTTCAGACTTGAGGCGGGAGGCCATGTTAGCCAGAGCATCTGCTCTGCAATTCTAGCTTCTCTCAATTTTCTGGATAGTAAATGTCTGGAAGGAATGCTTCAAGTGGTTCACCAGTTCGGAGTACCAGAGCATCCTATCATCTTTAATGGCAAATTCTCCCGAGACCTGGCTCACCACTAGTTGGGAATCAGAGAAGACATCGAGGTTCTGAGCCTCGCATTCTAAGGCTAGCTTCATGCCTAAGATTAGGGCTTCATATTCGGCTTCATTATTAGAAGCTTTGAATCCCAGGCTGACTGCTTTTTCTGACGTGAGCCCATCAGGGGACTGTAGTACCTAGGCCTACCCTTGAACCTTGATCGGTTGACGATCCATCAATGTATAGCAGCCAGGTTCCCGAAATTTCGATGAGTTGCGCTTTATTCTGAAGTGCCGGGGTGAACTCTGCCACGAAATCAGCTAAGGCCTGCCCTTTGATGGAGTTTCGGGGTACATATGATATGTCAAACTCCCCTAGCTCCACAGACCACTTCACCAATCTTCCCGATACCTCAGGTTTCCTCAGTATTAACTTCAGAGGGTCGGTAGTTGGGATCTCGATTGGATGGGCCTGGAAATATGGTCGAAGCTTCTGAGCTGATATGACTAAGGCATAGGCCAGTTTCTCTACTTCTGGGTATCTTTTTTCTGTGTCAAGTAGTGCCCTACTGAAGTAGAAAATAGGCCTCTGTACTCCTCTATCCTGTCTGATCAATGCGGAGCTGACCGCGTTTTCAGAAATTGTAAGGTACAGGAGTAGCTTTTCTCCTTGTACTGGTTTTGACAGGAGTTCTGGAGAGGCTAGATACTTTTTTAGCTCTTGAAAGGATTCTTCGCATTGTTCCGTCCACTGTAAAGCTTTGTTGCCCTTCAGAGCTTTGAAGAAGGGTAGGCAGCGGTCAGTGGATTTGGAGATAAATCTGCTCAGTGCCGCAACTCTGCCATTCAATGCCTGAATTTCCTTCCTGGTTCTCGGAGACTTTAGCCCAATCAGGGCTTGGATCTGAGTGGGGTCTGCTTCGATACCCCTCTGAGAGACAATGTATCCCAAGAATTTTCCCTTCGTGACTCCGAAGGTACATTTCGAGGGGTTGAGCTTCATTTTATGCTGTCTGAGGATATCGAAGGTCTGGGCTAAGTGCTGGAGGTGGCTGCCTTTCTGAAGACTCTTTACCAACATGTCGTCGATGTATACCTCCATGGTGCTGCCGAGTAGTGGGCTGAACATCTTGTTCACCAACTGTTGATAAGTGGCTCCAGCATTCTTCAAACCGAAAGGCATCACTCTATAGCAGTAGAGCCCTCTTTCGATTATGAAGGCAGCCTTCTCTTGATCTGGAGGGTACATCTGGATTTGGTTGTATCCAGAGTAGGCATCCATGAAACTCATAAGTTCATGCCCCGTAGTGGCGTCAACCAGTTGGTCTATTCTTGGCAGTGGAAAGCTGTCCTTGGGGCACGCCTTGTTGAGGTCTGTATAATCAACGCAGACTCTCCACTTGCCGTTTTTCTTCTTGACAAGTACGGTGTTGGCTAGCCACTCGGGATAGAACACTTCCCGTATCATCCTGGCGTCCAACAGCCTTTGGACTTCTTCATTTATAATCCGATGCCGCTTAGGGGCAATCGGCCTTCTCTTCTATCTGACTGGCGGGTGATCCGGATCCACCATCAGTTTGTGAGTTATAAGATCGGGATCTATTCCCTCCATGTCTTTGGTCTCCCAAGCAAAGATAGAGAGGTTATCTTTCAAGAACCTGACTATCTTTTCCTGCTCGGTGTGTGTTAGGTCTGGGCCGATGTACAAATAACGCCCCTCTGCTTCTGAACTGACCAATACTTTAATGGGCTGGCCAACAAGTCTGGCTCGGCTGTCACGTCCCCTTGGACTCAGGGGTTCTTCAATGCTGGATGGGCAATCCTCCACCTCGGGAGAGTGAGTGAGAACCGGATCTACACAATCCCGAGTGTACTGTAATTGCTATTTAGGAGCCTTCTCCTTGAGGGCAATAGCGTGGCATTCTCGGGAGGTTGGCTGACACCTTCTGACCGAGTGGACGCCCTGGTTGTAGACGTACTTCAGACACTGATGGAGGGTCGAAGTGACTACTCCTATCTGATGCAACCAGGGTCTCCCGATTATGACGTTGTAGGGAGATTTCATGTTTAACACCATGTACTCCGAGATGGTGGTCTTCTGCCCTTTACCCTCTCCTACGGTGGTAGGAAGGTCGACTTTCCCCAAAGGGGTACTGAGGTTGCCATCGAAAGCTGCCATCACGGCAGTGGTGGGCTTGATGTTGTCATGGTCTATCCCCATCTGTTTAAGCGGCTCATAGAACAGTATGTTGACGGAGCTGCCAGTATCGACCAAGACTCTCCTGGTCTCGAAGTTGGCGATTTTGAGGGTGATAACAAGGGCATCACTGTGAGGGCAGTGTACCCCTGCTAGATCTTGCTCGGTGAATTGGATCTCCGGTGCTGGCTTGAGTCTCTTTTCAACGTTGGAGATTTGTAATACGTTCGGGGCGGTTCTGGCCTCCCGAGCATATCTCTTTCTTGCCCTGTTGGACATTCCTGTGACAGGGGAGTCAGCATGGAGGACGTAGATGACATGGTTGTTCTGCCTCTGAGGCTCGTTTCGTCCTTCCCGTCTGCTCCTACCTCTGCTCGGGCGTTTGATCTGGCCGTTGTTGAGGCTTATCGTCTTGGGGGTTCTGCCTTCCGTCCAGCTTGATGAACTCCCGAAGACGCCCCTTCTTTATGAGCTGCTCTATCTCATACCGGAGGGTCCTGCATGTGTTAGTTGTATGTCCATGATCTTTATGGAAATTACAATACTTACTTTGGTCCCGCAGGCTGGGATCTCCTTTGATTGGTTCCAGCCACCTCAGGTTCTCCCGATCTCGGATCTGCTGGAGTACCTGGTTCGGTGTGGTGTTCAAAGGAGTGAAGTTGGTGAACTCCCTTGGTCCGGAGTTGTACATAGCTTTGGGTGTTGTTCTCTTCTCTCGGCTCCTGGCCCTCTTTTTGTTGGAGTCTTTTCTGTGATCCTCCTTCTTGTGGTCCTCCCTCTTCGGATTATCCTTTTGGGTCTGATCTTTGCCCCTCTGAGATGTGCGGTTAGCTTCTTCCAAGGTTGATATACTTTCTGGCCCGATCCATCAATGCAGCCATGTCGACTGGGGGGCTCTTCGTTAAAGAGTCCCTGAATCCTCCTTGGGCGAGCCCGGCAGTTAGGGCTGCTACAAGGAACTTTGGGCTGCAGTCGGTGATCTCCGTGAGTTCGGTATGAAGCGCGCAATGTAGGCTCAGAGGGATTCCTCCCTGGTCTGCTTGACATTTAACAGGAACACCGGGCCCCTTCTGAGCCTCCTACTGGTCATAAACCTGTCTAAGAACTGTCTACCGAGCTCGTAGAAGCTGGTAATTGAGTTCGGAGGGAGGTTGTGGAACCACTTCAGAGCAGTTCCCTTCAAGCTGGTGATGAAGGTTCGGCACATGAAAGCATCAGAGGCTCCGTGAAGGGCCATCGTATGCTGATAGTGCGAGAGATGATCCCCTGGATCTCCAGATCCATCATATAGGGTGAACTTGGGCACTATGAATTTTCTGGGCCTCTCTTCTGACATGATGGTGTGAGTGAACGGAGTGGCTAGTCTTCTGAGTAGCCTGGCCAACTCGTCTTGTTCTGGAGGGTTCTGAGGTCCTCTTAAGGCGATTGTCCGGTCCATAGACTCGGTAATTTCCTCTACCCTCCGCGGGTCTCTGAGTCTGACATCTTGTGAACCCTGCCTGACAGCCTCGGCTTCAGGGTAGTAGGGTTGAGTACGCCCTTCGGACGGAGGAGGAATCCAAACCGGAGGGATTGGTGCTGCATGATGAGGCTCCTGCGGTGCCGGATGTGCTCCCGAGGCCCTTGGAGTTGGGGCTCGAGTAGTGCTCCGGTAATAGACGTCAGGAACGAAGGCGGATGTTCCCCATCCAGCGACTGTTGATGGCTGTGGATCTCGGCCAGCGCGAGCAACGCCCGAAGGGTGCCCAGGCTGGTTAGTTGGAGCCTGCTCACGAAGTTCTTCATTCTCCGTGGCAACAGGAGGTTGCGTTCCTACAATGAAATTGACCGGCGGGCTAGGAGAACCCGTTGCTTGGTTTTGCGTGAGTGTTGCCAGCGTTCTAGTGATGGCAAGCAACTGCTCCTGCACCAGTTCATTGTGTCATTTTATTGCTTCGATCTCTTGTCGCATAGGATTGGCCGCTGGTCCCTTTGTGCGAGGAGCAGGAGGCTGACGTTGAATGTTTTGCGAATTCTGAGTATTCTGTCGTGGTCGGAGATTTGGTGCCATGGTTTTCCGGTGGGGAAAGAGATGAGTTTATGAGTAAAGCACTTGGAGATTAGTCGATTCCCACAGACGGCGCCAAACTGATGCTGCACTTTTCGACTCGCAATAAGTGAGGGCTTCGCGACCTGTAGAACACTCAGAAAGAGGATCAAAGGACCACCGGATTGGCTCCGGCGGTAGCCGCTCCGATGCTTAAGTAAGTAAACGGAATTGAAAGATTGTATTGAAAGCCAAAAGAATGAGCATAAAAATAAAGCGTACCTTTAGGGTTTAATTTATAGACCGCGGCCTTCCTAAGTTGATTAGGATTTGATGCCATGAATATAGGGATTTGATCATCGGAGATTGCAGTTACCTTGTGGAGTATTGCATAGAGATAACCATAAATGGTAGTTCCCTTGTTGAAGACTGTTTCCTTATTTGAAGACTGTTTCCTTGTCAAAGACTGCTTCCTTATTCCCTGCTCGGCATCCGCTAAAGCGGTGACGAGGTCTGGAGTGTTGGTCTGGACCTTGTGATAAGTTCTGAGACCCTTGTCCGGATACGTGCGCTCCAAAGGCATAAGTTTGGTCACTTCCGACCTTTTGTGATGATCTGGATGCTTGATCTTTCAGTCATTGGCTGAGTGGAAACCATGTTGGCAGAGCATGAGTTAGATTATGGTCATACGTGTCAAGTGCTGATTGGCCTGCTCTTTTATGGTATATGAAATATATATATATATATATATATATATATATATGTACAAACGGAGGGAGTGGACGGCGGCGGGGAGAACGGGAACAGAACAGAGGCACTGTGCGCCGTAGTTCTGGTGCAGGCTGTCCATGACTCAATTTTTCTCTGTGAAGTTTATGTTGTCCGTTTTGTACATAGGTAACTAAATTTTCAAGTGGGGTTAGGGATGAACTTGCACCATAGATGGTTGTTTTAATTTATTTTTGATTCATGCACGTGATGTTTATTTATTAAAATTCGTTGGTTGTCATTCACAATTTATTGTTAGATTTTATTCTCCGAATAATTAAAGGATTTAGTCCATTTATAAATTCAGTCATGCTTTTTCTATCGAATGGATTCATGTTTTGATTATTTTTGGAACAATTACTTATTTATATTGATTCAATTCTCTGCTGCAATATTGCTCGTTGGGTATATTGTCGTCGTTGGGTTTTCTCAATGTGAATAATAATTTGTGTGATTTAAAAGTGTTGAATGATTTTTCAAAGGGTTATTTTCAGTCTAATTTTGGTTCATAATTTTATATCTTCCGATTGAGATTTTTGGAATTTAATTTCTCAATTGAGTTATCAGCGAATTAAAAATAATTAAAATACCAGATATATGCAAGGGATTCCCGACACTCCACTGTTCGTTAAATTTGAATACTTTGTCCATTAATCAGTCTATTTAATTTTTATTTGCAATCAAAATCACTTTTCATATTTTATTTTCTTGTTAACCGTTTAATACTTTCTTTAGTTTCAGAAATTCTGTTTATTATTCTTTTAATCTTGTCTCCCTATGGAATCGACACCCCAAAGCTACACTACAACTACCGCGTTATTCTTTGGGCGTAATCACTGGGCTTCAAAGATTTTTGTGCTGTATAACCGATAAGAAATGTATATAACCCATATAAACTCTATGTCTGCATGCTCAAAAGCTGAGGTGTCAACACTTCATTGGACCCTCACACTATATATATATATGCTATATGTATATATATAATGTATGTGCTGCGTGTGTGAGTTAAGAAAAGAAAACCAGAATTGTGGGTGCCATGACCCGAAACCCACCCTACACGGATCTCGAGGACTGTGATGCCAGTTGGCCACTTTGCCGATTTTTCCCTGCCGTCAATGTGACCAACCAAAGGCAACTTCTGAACTTTATAATGAATTGTATTCTAAACGTAGGGTCAAAGTAGCGAAAATTAAAACATTTTAAAATTGAAATGCAATTCATCCAAACACATCAGAGCACGTCTAGAATCAATCATCAAATATCTCTAGAGTATCAATATACATGGTCCAATGCATCTATTCTATATCAATGAATTACTTAAAGCGGAAGTCACACCAATACAATTCAGCTGATCAAAACTCATCTCCAATGATCAACAATTAGAATGTCTCCAAGTACAATTTAATCATGGTGATCCAACATACTAGGCTAACCTCATCACTAATGATGTAATATTATAATACAAAGTGTGAACTTAACCTTACAAAGTACATAGTCAACTTGACTTGGAGTTCATCTCATCAGTGTAAATTATTTGTGCCTCACTAATTCTGCTAGTTATCTCACTATATATCATCCATCATAAGCTACCTGAAAAATGGTTATAAATAAGGGGTGAGCTAACAAAGCTCAGAAAGTAAATTCCTAGCTTTGCCATGGGTCATGGTTAGTTCACAAAAATAATAGAAGAAGGGATAACAGATGGCCAATAGCCAATGAGAAATAGTAAATGCATAGCCAGTCACCAAGATGCGCAACAATAATGACCCGAGGGGTCCAAAAGAGGCATATCCCACAATATAAAACAAGAGGCAATAACAGGGTCAATCAAAGTTAGGATCTAGCCTATCATGATGGATTGCTGCCACAAGAAAATGTTAGCCAATCAAATATCTCATGCTTGCAAAAATATGATCGTTCACAGGACATAAAAACATGATCATTCAACAAATACAAGTATAAATCATCATCGAGTTCTAATAACCCAAAAATGCGTGAATCAGCCAGGGCCCGGCATACCCCACTAGAACGCACATTCAGATTTGCCTCTTTATCCTGGCTTACTGAATAAGTGCTAGAGCTCTTATTATCTCAGGTCCCGAAGGACATACAAGACCCCCAAAGGGTCTTTCCCCCACGCAATCTGTGAATAGATGGGCCATTGTGACTGAGCACAACCCCGGGTACATACCAACTATCATGATCGATAAAATTTCACACGGGATGTACAATCAGTACAAAACAATTGATATCATAATCAACGAGTCATGAAGTGTGTGGAACAAGATTCCTATTAACCAGATATATCACAAGATCAGGATATGGTATTCATGATAGTGCAATGATGCTCAAGTATCAATGATCAATCTCACAATGATGTAAGCAAGCAAGTCCAATCCAAAAAATAGGCATAATCGATAACCATAAGTCGATTGGCTTCAAATCAAGTACATCGAGTAGTGATGGAGTACAATTTGGCAGCATATGAAAATAAGTGTGACTGGCTGGTGAAGGACCACATAACAAAGTTCGAATTTACTTACCTCGGTTTCTTAGTATTGCATTCCCTATTTACAAATACTCTGATAATCTCCAGATACTTCAGGCATATCCTTGCATAGCCTGAATAATCATCATTAATTACAGACAGATCAGAATTCATTCATTCATGTCTTATTCATCATCTTAGGAGTTTATCAAATGGCCTAATTAAATTTATTGGCCTATTACCCACTCATCGGGTTTCAACTTATGTTCTTAAATTCTTTAAATAGGCTTAACAGTTGTCAAAATAATATTTTAAGTCATTTTGACTCTAGTCGTTATCAATTAAGCTACTTATTTGACCCTAGGGGCAAAATGGTAATTTTTTCATTCTCGCTCCGGACCTTATCATGGTCCTTAGAATATCCCATATATCTTATATATAAGGTTTCAAGTTTTTTGGACTTCATTTGGTATCTGCTTTCGATCATCGGGACATATCGATCATTTCTCATTTTATACGTTGACGGTTTCGGAGTCTTATTTAACCCATCAATTTCGATAATTATGCTTATGACAATTTATTAGATCAGATTGGCCTTTATTCGGCCTCTACTTTGCACTTACCATGCTTAGGGTTATTTTGGTCATTTTACGTTTTGTGAAATTCTTACCCCGATTTGTCATTTAATCACGTGTACGGTTTCACAAGTATCTGGGCTTCTATTGGTATCAATTTCGCCCCAATCGGACTTCATTTGGACTTCGTATAGCATTAGGGGCATTTTGGTAATTTTACACTTTCACATGTCACATTTTTCGATACTTCGTTTGCTAGTACGGACTCCACCTGTTGAGTCCAGAGTGCCCAACATAATTAAAATGGACTATCTTTTATTTTTAATTGGCCCTAGGTATCATTAAGGGTAATACAGTCATTTACCATTTGCGTGTCTATATTTTTTGGGACTCAATTCCATAAATCGGACTCTGCCGTTGAGTCTAGAATGCTCGAAATAGTAAAAATACCCGTATTTATTTATTTAAATTGGGTTTCGTTTGACTCATCTAGTGTCCAAGGGTAAAATAGTCATTTTACCCATTTAATAAAATAATTAAATAAATTATTTTATTATTTATTTATTATTCAGGGGTTTGTTCAAAATAATTCTTTAAAATTTTGGGCCTTAATAAAATTTTCCTAAACAGTGGGGGTTCAACTATATTTATAGAAACTACCGGTTTTTAGGTTTAACTTGAACCCACCGGTTCAATAGTTGGTTTTTGAACTCATTTAAAATTTATTCTAAAAACCAACTGGTTCGCCCCACCTTTAAGTGAACCGACCTGTAAACCATTAAGAACCAACCGTTCCAAGCCGGTTTGCCACGTCACTTAGTGGAACGTCCCAAACGACGCCGTGTTGATCAAATTCAGACCCACACATCATACGGTCGGGACCTGAACCTTTATTGACCCGATACTTGACCTGTGATACTGTTCATCGTCTTCCTTGTCAAGGAAGACGTGAACCAGACCAAACCCTAAATTTTCCTTTTAATTTTCGTGGTGTTTCAGTCATCTAATCCCCTTGATTTCCACCCCAAAGGGTTTCTGGGACCTCATACTTCATTTATACATCCATTTCGTAGCTCAAATCTAAGGATGGAGTTCAGTTCAACTCCATTATCATGGGACTTGCAACTCCTTCGTTTAGGTCCAATCTTGAGCCATTTTGACGAAGGTTTGTTTGGTTGTACTCATTGGACAATGGAGTTTCAGACCCCGTCCATAAAATGCAATTTAAACCCTCGTGCATAGAAGGTCGTTTTTGGACCCGATCCTGTAATTCGACCGTTCTTTCTGGTCTTAGGGCCATTTTACATAATTCTTGCTGTTTCGTGAACCATTTAGCATCTATTTTAAGTTCCAAGCATTAAAAACTAATTTGGTTTCCATCGACACCTGACCTAGTTTTTCAAGCTTCCAACAATGGCAATTTGTGTATGGCCATTACTTTTGGGCTGTTTTTGGAACCTAATCTCACCCTAAATTTTAATACAACAACTTCAGGGACCATCATGCAAGTTTCAAAGCTTAACAGTGTCGTTTCCATGCTAAAATAAATCTAGAAAGAGAAAGTAGATTTTTTTGAGATTTACCTTCCATGGTTGTCTCATTTTCTGTCTTTGATCCTCAAGCCCTCTAATTCAATGTCCTGCTTTTGCTTCCTTCCCTTGCATGAAGCATGCATTGAGGTTTCACCTCCATTCCTCACAAATCTCTCTTTCTCGGTCTATATGAACACACGCACACACACACTGCTGTACACACACACACACACACTGTTACACACTACAGCACACACACTACAGCACACACACTATTTGATTATACAGCACACCCACACTTAGTGTAACTTTCACAACCCCTCTCTCTCTCTACATTACTTTCTTTCTCTCTCTAGCTCACCCCTTCTCTAGCCTTCCATCATGGTTCTGGCTTTCTTTTCTGCACACTTAAGATATATATATATATATATATATAAGTATAGATATACACATGTATATATTTTATATTTTTAATTTGTTGTATGAAATCTAATTGGTGGAGGTGAGGGTCCAATTAGGGGCTGCCACCTCATTTTTAATATTCAGAATTTAAGCATTATAAGATATACATATACATATCTTATGTAAGGTAAAGCACAAAAGTGCTTGTGGGTCAAGTGGTAAACTTTTAGGACTTTAAAACCTTGCTTGTCTTGGTTAAGGGTTCAAGTCCCATTGCTTGCATTTTGAGCATTTTTACTCACTTTTTGGCTTATGCCTCGTTTGGCACACTCAATTTATCGTTTCGGCTTTTTCCTTTATATTTTCTTTTGTATTGCTCTTTTTACGAAACGGTTTCTTCTGGTCAATCCCCATTTAGGTTTAGCTTCGATATCCCAAGCTTTGCGTTGATCGTTATTTCTCGGTGTTTTTTGTAGTTAGCTAGTTCGAGTTCTAATAGTGTTAAAATAGGGCTTAAACAACTATATCAATGCAATTACGCTCCAAGACGACTTCATTCTATAAATTAATCGAAAATTAGGTTCGGGTATTGACATCCCTCCCCTTTTGACGTGTTTAATTATTTTATTGGCCTATTGTAACTATCGAAGAATTCTTGATTAATTTCCTTAATTATTCTTTATGTTATGTCTAATTAATAATTAGCGAACTAATTATTAATTAATTAGGTTCAGGGTGTTACAGTGCATATGTGTGTACAACTAGAAAAAGAGAGAGAGAGAGAGAGAGAAGAAGAAGGAAGAATAAAGAAGAAGGAAAAAGGAAGAAGGAAGAAAGAAGAAGGAAGAAGAAGAAAGGGAAGGGCTTGCATGCACAACTCTGAAGCTCAAAAGCTTATAACTAAGCCTAAGAGGAGGAAACCTATCATTTGAAGGTAAAACCCTTTAACTTGATTTCTCTCTCTAAGGAAAATCCCACTATTTTGTACAAATTAATGAAGTTAAAATGCATGCATGTATCTAATATTGAAAGAGGATGAAAATTGGAGAGAAATGGCATATTTTAAGCTTAAGAAACCTTAAGAAACCCTAAGAAACACCATGGCTGAACCTAGAGAAAATTTAGGGTTATAGAAAAACTTTGAGTAAAACTTAAAACAAAATGCATGGCTCAAAAGAGCATTAAATTTGGGGCATGCAGCAACTTGAATCACTAAAAAAGGTTGAGAAACTAGTGAGAAGAAGTGAATTACAATTAAGGGGGATAATTATGGGAAATCATATTTTCGCCTTTGTTACTTAAGTTTAGGAATGGGAAAACATTCCCTATCGTTCCAAAAATTCGTAGGAAGAAAAAACAGATGAAAATAGTGGCTAAAACCTTATGAAATAGTAAAAAATAACTTCGTTGAAAAGTTGGGAGTCATTAGAGCAGCGATTGTAATCCTTATTTTGTGGCTATAGGTGAACCCATTTGAAAAACCAACACATGATTTGGAATCCCCATTGAAAAAGGGGTCGAACCCCATTGGTTTGGTCGCTGACGGTCGTCGGTGCCAGAGAAAAGGACCGTAAATTCTCGAAATAAGAAGGCAATGAAATCATATATTTCTAAAGAGGATGAAGAGGGAGAAGGGGATGTGAATGATGATGAAGAAGAAGAAGGGGATGAAATTCAATTCTTGGCTTTCACTAGTGTCACCAATGTCCATGAAGAATCCTCCTCTATTGAGGATGAAGATCATTAGGGCATCAAAGACCTCATTTCTAGTGATGATGAGAGTGATGATGAAGACAACATTGAGATTGCTCTTAAAAAACTATTCAATGAATCTATAAATCTCAAAAAGTTTAATATGAAGCTTATCACTAAGCTCAAGTCTTGTGAGAAGGGGAAAGAGTGCTTTAATAGTTGATCAATCTTTATTGAATCAACTAAATGAGGATAAATTTTCTCTCTTAAAGGAAGTTGAATCCTTATAGAAGGAGAGAAATTCATTGTTTGTTGAATTAGGAGGACTTAAGGCTTCCTTAGATGCTTATGAGGTGGAAAAGAATGAATTGAATTCCCAAGCTCACTCTCTTAGTAAACAACTCACACAAGCTAGGAATGTAAAAGTC
Organism: Nyssa sinensis; assembly: GCA_008638375.1. NCBI lineage: Eukaryota > Viridiplantae > Streptophyta > Magnoliopsida > Cornales > Nyssaceae > Nyssa > Nyssa sinensis. Next base: position 31,893,414 of record CM018040.1, on the reverse strand, counting down.
AATCTTGAGGATAGGTTGAATAAGCTTTCTAAAATCTTAATATCATCCAAGTCAAGAATGATAAAAGTGGTTTGGGCTATGACATGTTCATGGAAAAGAACAAGCCCTGCACATCCACTCTAAGTCATTCGCTTACTCTCAAGTTGGTTGTGTTTGTGTCCTCAAAATCTAAAGGTGTTGAATCACCTAAACCTATAAGGCAAACTCAACTTAACCAAAGCCTCAAGCACATTCTCACCCTTCTACCTCAATCAAGACCTCAAGCCAAACCTTAACCAAGATCATTTTATTGCTAAATTAGAAATTTCTACCTTGAAGCAATAAATGAACAATCATATTCAAAATCAAGGATAATGGCTCAAAGGATTATTCATATTTCCAACCTTGAAAAGCCAAAAGTAATTTCCTATTCAAAGGATGGAGGAATGGTCAAGACTTCAAAATGTTCCTCCTATTCCCAATAGAATTGTAAGACAAATTTGGGTAACGAAGGATAAATTGAAAGGTCTTGAGAAGGAATGTGCAAATCACACTTCACAATTTGCTCTTTCCTCAGAAAGAGCAAATTCATCTCTTAAATGACTAAGAGATTCTATAGCAATTTTGGGATTTCACTCCTCACTCTTGTCTTTGAGTCTTTCTATGATTTGCTTTATTACATCTTACTCCATTTCACTCATTGAAAATCATCTTGAGTAAGTTGTGTTCTTTTCTATAGTCTAGGTGATTCTTACGTTAGCCATCTATTCTAAGTCTATGGATAATTTGTTTTATGGATTTTTGATTCCTCATATTCAGGTGCATTTTATACCTTTCTGAAGTCAATAATCCAAAAAGATTATTGTTCTCATGTTAAAATTGCTAATGGTAATGCCAATTTATTTTTAAAAAAGAATTGTATTAAGTGCATTTTAAGTGATTGAGTCTTGACTTGTGAACCTTATTCTATCAATACCTTCACTTAGTCTTTTTTCACTTGGGTGCTCACAATCTTTCAATCTACTTGTGATCTCATAGGTGTTAGTCTTGCATATTTTTTGCATGAGATTGTCTTGTAGATAGGACGGGCTGAATGTTTTTATGTTTTCATCTCAATAAATCTATGGCTAGAAAGATTGACTTAGGTTGAAAAAAGTAAAGGACCAAAAGTAAAAGCCTAAAAAGAAAATGGCACACACACAAATAAATTCAAGAGTGGAAGGAAAGAGCTACCCTTGAGAGAGTGTGTTTGGTACCATTGGTAAATTCTTTGAAAAGAGTAGCCTACATAATTGTGTGAAAGTCGCCTTGCAAAAGGTGAGTCAAGTGTAAATTCAATTTACAAATTTTTTGCTTTAAGTTGAGAGGGAGTTTTGATTGGAAATGGTAAAAAATTCCTAGGTTGGTTGACTATGGTTGTTTGCTCTTATTGATATGAAAATCATTCAATACCATAGAAATTCAACCTTGAGACAAGAACATTTCATAGGTTGAAATTAATCCACATGTCTAGCTACCATGAATGAGTGAGTAGAGAGTGAACTTGTATGTACTTTAGTGTTCTAAGATCATTTGAAACGTATTGATGTTATTTAGAACACATTTACATTTCTCAAATTCATTTAAAATGTTCTTCAAATTTAGATTTCAACTCAAAATTAGTGGGATTATTTTTATCTTTGAAGGACAATTGAATTTATCTTAGAGTTTGTAGCTAAAAATAGTGTTTTTCATGAAAAACTCTAGTTTTCTCCTGTTTTGCAATTGAAATGTGTACTAGGATTTTCGTACTAGTACAAGACACTTTGTTTTTCTGAGAGAAGAGTAGCTTCTAGTGCTCGTTTGAATGAAGCTCGTTCGAACGAAGGGTCACTTATTCGTTTGAACAAATAACTGCTTAGTTCAAAACACACAAAAAATCAACAATTGTTCATATTTTCCATTGACTTTCTCTATTTTTCTCTTAAATACTCATATTTCCTTGTGTCATATTGGTCCCGGGTTCTGGTATTATCAGTTTCCATCCCAGATAATGTGTTCTACTCGTCGAGGGAATCATTTTCACCATCATTTTCTAAATTCATCCGTTTATTGGTTTAGTAAGTCCTCGAGTCCATTTGTCACTTTCCTTTGGGTTATTTGACTTTTTATTTAGACTAAGGATTAGTGTGGATGGTAGTACAGTACACTTAACGTAGTACCATTTTAGGGTTGGTCTATATTCTACCTTTTGATATATCTACATGGTTATGATGACCAAGACAGTTCTCATAGAACTGTCGACATTATCCTTATGTCATCTGCCAAGGAGTGGCACTAAGGGTTTTAGTCCATTTTCCAACCCAGGTCACTCAAGTTCAAGCATGGGACTATCATGTCCCGTCCAGTCCTAGTAAAGTGGGTATACGCCATCGATGACATCCATAAGACTTTAGCTTTCATGCTATTTGACTCACATGGTTGGCTACCTCTCCTGTCAGTCGCAGGTCCAGGCCAACGAGACCTTGGTTTGAGAGTTTTACTCAAACCTCGATTCTTGTGATGCCTAGGGAGCCTACCTTGTGACAAGTATGTGGTGTCCTTTTCTCTCACAGCGCTGACATGATTGCTGAGACTCTTGGTTTTCCTCGAGTCGAGCAGCTTGGCTTCCCATTCCCTTAAGGTGTTGCTCTTACATCTGTAAGTCTTATTACTTCCACCATCCCTATTAATAGTTCGAACAGTTTTCTCCTCGAGGGGTACGACTTTAGAGTCGATATATTTGCATGAGGGTTATTATATCCTCGACCTCATCATGTGCAGTAGTGTTGCATCCAGTCAGCTACACGAACACGTTGAATCTCTCCCATGTTACACTTTTATATGCCCTTAGCGCTACTATTCCTATCAATGCTCCATCGTATATTCTTCGAGTCATCGATTCCTCCACCACTGGTACTGCACTGCGTCTTTGCCATTTGGTAGCCTGGTCACTAGGATTTGTGCTACATAGCAAGTTATTTTTTACACTATTGATATACTCGTCCTTCCTCCTAGTTTATTTACACGTCGGATTCTAGCTAGGTCACAAGGACATGTCATTGCTCTTCTCGATGAGGACGATGTTGATGATGAGCATGAGGAGGCACAACTCCTAGAGTAACAGTAGCAACCATCGACATCGACCCTACAATAATAGCCACATATGTCGCCGTAGTAGCAATAGTAGTCCGGAGAGCATATACATATTTAGGACTTGCTAGTTGACAGGACTCCACCATAGTTTCGTACCCTATTAGGTACAAACTTTCATACATCAACAAAAGCCTCCTCATCTTTTGTCGGTTAGCCGATTACTAGAGATGATCTAGAGGAGAGATTATAGCTTCATCATGATCAGATCACTACTGATATTGATCACTAGGCTGTAACAACATTATCTTCAGGTCTGCTCAAACTATTTCATCCCGATGATGAGGAGATTGCTTACTTTTGAGGAGTGCTTCAGGGATTGACAGAGGCTCTAGCTTGTGTCTTTCCTCCTTATCCTCCACCTTCAGATGCTTAGTGATGTAGCTAGTAGTTGGTTACATGAGTGATAAGTGCTATTGTAATAAGGTTTTTACCAGTATTTTTCTGCTCATTAGCTACATGTACTTATTTGTTTTGATAGTATCTCTCAATGATTCCCTATTGAGTTTTTTTGAAATTGATGATAAACTTTAGTTTTGCTATGACATCTTTGATATTCTTCTTCTATGTCTATGACCATGAGTGTCATTACTTTGTTATATGACTTTGCATGCCTATCTTGTTATATTTTACTTCCTTATGATCTTCCTTTTGTTATTACTTCCTTTGTCATCGTGACAAAAAGGGGGAGATGTTTTACATAAGGGCAGTTGTATAAAGGGGGAGATTAGATGATTTGTACTGAGCATATATTGAGGGGAGAAATATACATTTTTATAGATATGTATAAGATAACTTAGAATCACTTTGTATTGCTCAAGTCTTGTTTAAACTACATATGATGACAATTTTTACTGTACCTTGTTTTACATTGATACTCATCTATTTATGAAATCTCATAGGATCTATTTGACATATCTTTTTTTATGTGATCTCACGTGGTACAGTTGGGTTTGTTGTGCAGGAAACAAGTTTACCTCTTATTGAGCATTACTAACTTATATCTATAGTATAGGATACTGAGTCAAAATGTATAATTTCCTTCTATCTAGCTTTTTCGGGATTTCAAATTTTGGTATTGTATTCTTATACTTCTTTCTTGCAGTTTTGTCACAAATTGCCAAAATAGGAGTTTGTTAGGACCATGACGTCCGATATTATAATTGACAAATCGGTTTGACAAAACGTGCTTTGTGTGTAATCTTTACATTAGTCCTACGAGTGAGTACCTCAATGCCCATTCTTTTCCAAGTTCGTCTAAGAGACATTATTGTGTATCATTACTGATTGACTTGGTTCTCGAAGGGTATATTAGACTTTTGTATTTCATTTGGATCTCACACACTCACATCATGCATGCTTTGCATATAGTTTTTATCATAACATTATGTATGTGATTGACTTGTGATTGTGAATTAATTTTTTCAAAATGCATCTTTAAAATACTTAAGGGAAAAATTTAGTTCATAAGCCAAGAAAGAATAAGCATTTCTCTGTTGCTCATTCAAACGAACAACAAAAAAGTTCTCTCTCATTCATTTTCATTCGTTTGAAGTCTATGTATCAAACGAAGAGTTGCAACCTTAGAGTTGTGCTCGTTTGATATTTATTCTCTATTCGCTCAAATAAGCTAGTGCTCATTCAAACAAATGATGGTTTGTTCGAACAAACCTTGGGCGAAAGACAAATTTATATTCTATTTTCAACCCATTTGGAGATTAATCAAGCTCTTTGCAAAAATACACGAAAATATAATTTACAGTAGCCAAAAACAAAGTGAGAGAGTCTCATATTGTGAGAGAAAAATTGTTGATAAATCATGAAGATTGTGTGAGAGATCATTTATACATATCTCTACCCTTATGCTTTGATCGATTTAGATCATCCACTAGATCTAAATAAGATCTAAGAGCCTTAGTTCATGTCAATTTCACTATTGACGAAAGATAGAGTTCAAGCTTAAGGATTCGACGTTCAGCGATTGGTGGACACCGAGGTCGTGAAGATCCGCGATTGTTGAGCGGCTTGATTAGAGGAGTTCAAGATCGTGGTGGATTTTGGTTGTTTGAAGGTTCGGCTATGAGATGCTTAAGGATTTAAGGGGAATTTGAAGACGTAATCAGGGAGAATAGAGCTTGAGGTACTTAGCTCATTCATAGAGACGTTGTATTTCACTTTCCATTATAGTGGAATCCTTCCTTAAGCATTGGCCGAACTCTGGAGTTTTACTCCAAGGATTGTTGTCCTTGGTGGTTTCTCCGTCATCAATCCGTTTGCAATCTCTCATTCTCTCCATCTCTTTTAATTTATTATGTGTTTTAATTGAATGCTTCATCTATAATATATAAATTGAGTTTTCATGAAATTCATAATTGTTCATTAATTTGATAAATTGAAAACTTGATTAAGTAAATTGATTGAAATCATAAACTGACCACTTAGTCAATTTTGCCTTGAATTGTTGAAATTGCATATAAAATCAAGCTAGTTTGATCAATTTGGTGAAGGTTAATAGGTTGGAATATTTGGATGATTCATTGGTGGATGGGCATAAATGTTGAATTAATCACGTTGAGTAATTTTGTTGATTTTGTCATTTTTGGTTTTTAACTAAGAATTGAAATATATATTGAAAAAAATTCTTCTTCTACACCTACCTATTCAACCCCCCCTTCTAGGTGATATTCATGCTTTGGGACCTTGAGTGAAATGCTAGTGGTATCCCTCTGCCACACTCATACAGATAACCATGCTCTAAGGTGGTAGCCCTCGTGGCGAAGACTGTCAAATTGTCGACATGGTGGGTGGATGCGACAAGAGTAGTAGAAAGTAATATATCACCTTGAGGGAATGGGAAGCCTGGCTGCTTGGCTTTGGGTAGGCCAAGAGTCTCACCAATCATATCTACAGTAAGAGAAAAAGTTACACCGTGAACCATTATTGGGTAGGCTCCCTCGGCATCACGAGAACCTAGGTTTGAGTGAAACTCTCAATCAAGGGTCTTGCTAGCCGGACCCATAATTGACAGGAGAGGTAGGCAACCACGTGATTCAAATAGCATATAAGCTAAAGTTTCACGTATGTCATCTATAGTACATACTCTCTCAAGTAGGACTGGATGGGACATAACGGACGCTGCTCGAACCTGAGTTACCTAGGTCAGAAAATGATCCATAACCCAAGGTGTAGCTTCCAAACAGATAGCATAGGAAAAATGTCCTCGTGCTATTGGAACCGTCTTGGTCGACATAATCACATAGAGTATATCACGTAGAGAATGTTGGATACCCTTATGATGTCAAGATGTCTGGTGTACTGATCTACATCCCACACTAACCCTAAGTCTAAATGAAAAATCAATTAAACCAAAGGAAAGTGATAAATGGACTCGAGGGCTTACCGAACCAATGAATGGATGGAATCACAAAACGATCAATAAAAGAGATGCCCTCGACAAATAAAACACACTAACCGGAACGAAAACTGAGAATGACGTAACCTGGGATCAATAAGTCACAAAGAAATATGAGGATTGGAGAGAAAATTGTGAGAAAAACCAAAGAAATTGTGAGCAATTCGTGGTTTTTTGCGTGTTTTAAAATTGAGTAATTGTTCGTTCGGACGAGTAAGTAACCCTTCATTCGAATGAGGTACATTCGAACGAGCACTTGAAGATGCTCTTCTTTCAAAAAAATAGTGTCTTGCTCTGTATGATAATCCTCTGTGCATTTCAACTACTAAATAGGGGAAGATAAAATTTTTCATAAAAATAACTATTTTTAGCTACAAAACTGTAACACCCTGACCCGATTAATTAATAATTAGTTGCTAATTATTAATTAGAACCAACATAAAGAATAATTAAGACAGTCAATCGGGAACCTCTCAACGGTCACGAGAGACTAATAAAATAATTAAACACGTCAACAGAGGAGGGTGTGATACCCGAACCTAATTACCAATTAATTAGGTGAAATGATGTCATTTTTACTGTCACATCCCGAACCCCACCCTACGCGGATGTCGAGGACGTGATGCCAGTCAGTCGCCACGCGACCAACCGAAGGCAAATTTCTGAACTTTCCAGTGAATTGCACTCCGACTGTAGGGTCAGATGCAGCGGAATTTAAAACTTTTTTTTTTTTCACGGGAATGCAATTCATGTATCCACCGTAGGATATGTATCACACAGAGCAAGTCTAAAATCCAACAGCTAACAATTTTAACCTCAGAGCATATCTATAATCTGACATATAACAACAGAGCAAAGCTATAATCTCTAGAGTACCGTTTAAATCCATGAGCCATGTCTATATTTAGTACATATCAGTCAAGTCAGTCGTATTACATCACTCACCTGATTAAACAGAATCAATCCTCAATAATCCAGTCTCCACAGATCAGTGCCATCAGATCCAATTGATATCATTCCTGAAAAATGTTAGGGAATGGGGTGAGCTTCGAAAAGCCCAATGAGTAACACAGGTTCCCTGTCAAGGGTTTCAAAACCATTTCTTGTTTACAAAGCACAAGGGTAGTTCAGTTGTTTTTGAAAAAAACAGTCTTATAAATCTACTGTAAATGCAGTTTCAGTAGAATAAAGCAGGACTGAACAAAATAAAACCACAGATCAGAACAGACAGAACATAACAGACTATATCAAGTATAACCGTACAGAACAGAACACAACAGGTTAGAACGGAGCAGAACCGAGCAGAGCAGGACATAACAAATCAGAACAGGATGAAGCAAAGCACAACAAATCAGAACAGAGCAGGTCAGAATAAAACGGGTCAAAATAGAACAGGTCAGAACGGATCACAATAAAACATAATAGAACGGAACGGAACAGAACATAACAAGTCATAACCGAACAGAACGGAATAAAACATAACAAATCAGAATAAAACAGAACAGAACATAACAGAACGGAGCGGAAACAATATGTCAACCAGAGATACAGGTATATCATCAACAGAACGGAACAAGACAAAACTGAGTGGAAACAGTATATCAATCAAGGATACATGTATATCATCAACGGAACGGAACAAGACAAAACTGAGTGGAAACAGTATATCAATCAAGGATACATGTATATCATCAACGGAATGGAACAAGACAAAACTGAGTGGAAACAGTATATCAATCAAGGATACATGTATATCATCAACGGAACGGAACAAGACAAAACTGAGTGGAAACAGTATATCAATCAAGGATACATGTATATCATCAACGGAACGGAACAAGACAAAACTGAGTGGAAACAGTATATCAATCAAGGATACATGTATATCATCAACGGAACGGAACAAGACAGAACTGAGCGGAAACAATACGTCAGTCAGAGATACAGGTACATCATCAAAGAACATGATAGATCAGTATTGAGCAGAACAGGACGGGACAGAACAGAACGGAACAGATCGAAACAGAGCAAACAGGTTAGGACGGAACAGATCAAACATAACAAATCAGGACGGATCAGGACGGAACAGATCAGACATAACAAATCAGGACGGATCAGGACGGAACAGATCAGACAGATCAAACGGAACAGGTCAGGAGAAACAGATCAAACAGAACAGGTCAGACAGATCAAACAGAACAGGTCAGGACAGATCAAACAGAACAGGTCAGGACAGATCGAACAGAACAGGTCAGGACAGATCAGACAGAACAGGTCAGGACAGATCAAACAGAACAGGTCAGGACAGATCAAACAGAACAGGTCAGGACAGATCAAACAGAACAGGTCAGGACAGATCAAACAGAACAGGTCAGGACAAATCGAACAGAACAGGTCAGGACAGATCAAACAGAACAGGTCAGGACAGATCAGACAGAACAGGTCAGGACAGATAAGACAGAACAGGTCAGGACAGATCAAACAGAACAGGTCAGGACAGATCAAACAGAACAGGTCAGGACAGATCAAACAAAACAGATCAGTTAAAACATCAGAGTAACAGAACAGATCAGTGATGAGCAGAGCAGAACAGTATAACAAAATAAACAGTACAGTATGCACAGATTAAACAGTGCAGTATGCTCATATAGTGCTCAAGACTGAGATGGTACCAAGAATCAGTTGTTCTTTTCAGAACCAGTAAAAAAAAACAGCGGTTTCTTTCAGTACAGAGCAGAGAAACCAGACAGAGTAAAAATCATGCATTAAGTAAAAGCATGAAATCAGTGAATCGGACAGAACGGTACAGTACAGTATTTTTAAAATACAGTAACTAGGCAGTGTACTTATATCCTGAACAATCATCATCAATCACAGACAGATCAGAATTTATCCATTCAGGTCTTATTCGTCATCTTAGGTGTCTATCGGATTACCTAAGATAGCCTAGTAGCCTATCGCCCTCTTATCGGGTTTCATCCGGGGTTATTTTATTCTTAAATTAGGCTTAGCAGTCATCAAGATTATAACCCAAGTCATTTAGACTTCAATCGTTATCAGTCAATCACTTATTCAACCTTAAGGGCAAAACAGTCATTTTATCACTCTTGCCCCGGGCCCTGTCAAGGCCCTCAGAATAGTCTTTATATCTTAAATATAAAGTTCTACGTCTTTTAGACTCCAATCGGTATCAATTAAGTTCTTATTTTAACCATAGGGGCAAAATGGTAATTTTGTCATTCTTGCCCTGGACCCAGTTGTGGTCCTCAGAATAGTCCACATATCTTAGATATAATTTTTTAAGTCCTTTGGACTTCGTTTGGTATCTGCTTTTGGTCATCGGGACACATTAGTCGTTTCTCGTTTTACGCGTTAACTGTTCCGGAGTCTTATTTAGCTCTTCAGTGTTCATAAGTATCCTTATGATAATTTATCAGATCAGTTTGACCTTTATTTGACCTCTACTTTGCGCTTACTATGCTCAGGGGTATTTTGGTCATTTTATGTTTTGTAAGATTCTGACTCCGAATCATTATTTAATCATGTTTACAGTTTCACCAGTATCTGGGCTTCTATCGGTATCAATTTCGTCCCAATCGGACTTCATTTGGGCTTCGTACAGTATGAGGGGTATTTTGGTAATTTCATACGTCTTATTTTTCGGTGCCCCAGTTCACAGAATGGACCTCACCATTGGGTCCAGAGCGTCCGACATAATCAGAATAGACTGTCTTTTATTTTTATTTGGGCCTGGGTACCCTCAGGGGTAGTACAGTCATTTGTCACTTACAGGTCTGTATTTTTCGGTACATAATTTCCTAATTTGGACTGTACCATTGAGTCCAGAATGCTTGAAATAGTGAAAATACACTATTTATTTGCTTTATTTGGACTCCGTTTGACATGATTAATGTCCAGGGGTAAAATCGAAATTTTACCTATTTAATAAAATAATTAAATAATTAATTTATTATTTAATTAATTTTTCAGGGGCTTGATTGCACAAAATTTCAGAAATCAGGGCCACTGTGCAATATTCAGAACTATCAGGGGTAATTTCGTAATTTTCAAAAACATTTGTGGGGTTAAATATAAATTCAGAAAATTAGGGTTCAGACCAGAGGGTTCAGGGGTTCAGAAATTGAACCGGTCCAAAACTCAGAAAACCAACCGGTTCAGTTACTTTCAGAAAACCGGAATAGCATATTCCAGTTAACCCTAAATTGCCCTTATCCGTGTTCAGGCTATCCTTATAACCTGATTTTAATTTCTTATCACTGCGTCCAAACAGGTGGAATTCAATTTTAAAATCAAAACAATAAACTTCAAAACGGCGACGTGCCACTTATCCGGTTTTGCAACGGGTCGGGTCCCGACCCGAGTCCGATCCAGGACCCACCCGAGACCAAATGGTCTCTGTCTTCTCCGGTGAGCTACAGGGGTCTTCTCCGGCGCCGGTGGGGCAATTCCGGTGACTTCGTGGGTTCGGTCCAACGGGGTTTGAAAGGCATTTCCGTGATCTTTCCATCCCCGGTGTCGGTTTCCGTCCCCGACCAAGTTTTAGTCGTCGAACAGCGGATTACAGGTCGCGGCTCCGGTGAGGCCGGTTTTCCGGCGACGCTTCTAATTCCGTTTTTTCACCATTTCCAATCGGTTTCGACCCCTCTTTCGGATCAGAGAGACCATCTAGGACCCTTAGGGAGTATTTGGTGCATTTAAAACTCACGAATCAGTTGGGTTGGGGAGATTATCATTTCGGCCAACCGAACCTGCAACCGCCTCTTCCTCATTGGTTTTTGGACCATTTCGGTCCATTCAACTTGAAAATGAATCCCCTTGGTGTCTAGATTATGCCCCAAGGGTCAGAAGTCTATTTTATGACAGTTGTTTAAAACCTTCACTTTTGAGGTCATCCATGGTGGCTGTTCACGGGTTTTGGGTGTTTCTACCCTATTTGACACTCCCAATCAATTCGGAACAGTTCTAAAGTCTTACAGAAGCTCACATATGCAGTCTATATGGCTCAATAAAGTCAAAACCGTAGTAAAAATCCAAACAGAAAATTTTAACAGTTTTTTGTGTTTACCTCATAAAACGACCACTGTTCCTCTCCATGGTTCGGATCCAGTTTCTGGGACCTTCCAGTACAGTCGTGCCCTCAGTCCTCCTCTTTTTGCATCGCATTGAGGACATACACATGCATGTTTACACCAAGTTGTACACACCACACCATGTTTGACCTCACATGGCTTCTCTCTCTTAACAGATCAGTTCTCACCTTATCACCTTCTCTGTATCAGTATATCAAACCCCCAAATTTCTGATCTCACCCTCACCATATATCACATATGAAATGGTTATTGATTTGTGAGATATACCATTATTGGCTTGCATGCATTTGGGTTGGGGGAGGGGTCATCATGTGATGTGTAGGCATGATAGCCTAGGGGGCATAGGGTGATGCATGCTGATGTGTTGCATGCTTGTTCATTGGTCACTTGGGAGGTGGCCTATTCAGATTTGTATGTATATACATTTCATTGTATATATGGTCACAAAGATGCCACTAGCCCAGTTGGTTATTTTTTGGATGAGGTTTCTTTTCACTCAAAGGTCAAGGGTTCAATTCCCTTGGCCTCCCATTTGGCCATTTTTCCCATATTTTCGGTTAAGGCCACGTTTGGTTGCGCAGAAATTCAGTTTCAGTATTTCCTTCATAACTTTCATTCCGTAACTCCTTTTTCGACACGGTTTGTTCCGGGAGTTTCATATTTCAGTTATCTTCACTGTCAGAGGTTCCGTGTCATTTATTAAACATTCGGGATTTTTCGGGTTAGCTAATTCGGATTTCGTTAGTGTTAAAGCGGTGTTATTTCGCCGAATTAATCAGTAATTGGGTTCGGGTATTTTACCCTTTTCCTCCAGACATATTTAATTATTTTATCGGTCTATCATGACCGCCGGGATTATGATTAATTCCCTAGATCATTCTATAAGCCAGTATTAATTAATAATTAATAACTAATTATTAATTACACAAAGTCGGGGTGTTACATTTACACTGTGAAAACTCGAATTAGCCAACTATGATGGCCACAAATGAATAATAACTGACACGAGGCCTTTGCCATCGAAGCTAACCAAGATAGGAAGCGAGTAGAAGAAACTGCTTCATAAAAAGAGCACTGGAAAAAAATATATAATGAAAATAACCAAAACAGAATTCTGCGCCAACCAAACAAGGCATAAGCCCAAATGGGAGAAAAATGCCCAAAAATGAGGCCAAGGGGATTTGAACCCTTGACCAAGTGGGGCAAGATTTTAGGCACCCAAAAATAAACCAAGTGGGCTGCCAACAACTTTATGCCTAAATATACTGCAGAATTGTATATAAGCTTAAGTTAACCAAGGCCACCTCCCAAATGGGCCAATGAGATTTCATGCAGCCAATGAAAAATATAAAATATGTTTATGTATATATATATATATGTGTGTGTACTGAATTTCTGAATATCATAAATGAGGTGGCAGCCCCTATTGGACCACCACCCCTACCAATTGGAATTCATGCAACAAACTAAAACTATAAAATATGTACATTTGTATATGTGTACTTATATATATATACTTTGTATGTTGCATGGGGCTAGGGGGAATCAGAAATAAAACAGAGATCCGTGTAAGTGTGTGCTTGTGGGCTGCTAGAGAGAGAGTAGAGAGAGAAATATTTTGTACAAGTGTGTGTATGCTTGTGTGTGCATGGTGTTTCCATTGGAGGTCCACAAAAGGGAAGGGACTAAGAGGTACATGACTGACTGAGGCAACAACCAAAGATCCTCAACCAAACAAGAAGAGAGGAAGGGCACCAAAGTGAGGTAAAACCCTAAGCCATGAAGTTTTTCTCTATCTAGGAAAAAATCATGTTAAACCTACTGTTTAAAGGGATAAACTTGCATGCATGGTCCCTGAAGTTATTGTGCTAGAACTGAGGGTAAGTTAAGCTCTAAAAACAGCCCAAAAATGATGACCCAAACCCTAACTGTCATAAACAGACCTCGAAATTTACAGGTCTGAAACGTGTTTTTGACCTTTAAAACCTTAAAAGGATCTTGTGAGTATTCAAAAATGCCCAAACTATGACCTAGAAACACTAAGGAAAGACTAGAAATCGAAGTTTCAGGTCACGGGTCCTCGACCCAATTCCATTTACAGAGCTTTAAACCTTGCTTTTGGGATAAGGACTGAACCCCCATGACATGGCGATCACTGTGAGCCAAACCTCACAAGATTTGGGTGAAAAACAGGGATTTACGAGCTAGTTGCAGGTTCGGTTATTCAATCCCAGGCCGAACGTTTGAGCTTGATCTAATGCTCCAAACAAATGCAGAAACAATCCTTATGATTTCAGAAATGATTTGGAACCAAAAGTAGATAGATTTAACCTCTTAAACTCCACGAAATTTGAAAGTAAAATTTCTGCAACTAGGGTTACAGTGACCCTAGCGTTATGGAAGATGAACAGTGGAGGGTCGGGTCGTGGATTGGGTCTCGGGTCGGGCCCTGACCCAACGACAAAACGGTTTAAGTAAAACTATGCCATTTCACTAAGGATATGTTTTAATTTTAAAATTCAATTGGGGCTGTTTGGTTACAGTCGTATGAAATTGAAATTAGGTTTGAGGATAGCCCAAACCGTGGATATGGGGATTAAGGGAGTTATCTTATTCCGGTTTTCTGACTTAGCTTGGACCGGTCAGTTCAAGGACTATTGGGTTCGGTCTAGGGTTTAATTAAACAAACCCAATGGTCCAAGGGCTTAATTGAAAGGAAAATAAACCAAAACTGTTCTAAATCACGGATTGACCCCAACTGTTCTGAAGATTTATATTCTGGCCCAGCTTCTGAAAAATTTATGCATATAAGCCCCTAAAAAATAAATAATTAATAAAATAATTTATTTCATTATTTTATTAATTGGATAAAATGACTATTTTACCCCTGGACACTAAATGTGTCAAACGAAGCCCAAATTGAATAAATAAACAGTGTATTTATGCTATTTCGGGCATTCCGGACTCAATGGTGGAGTCCGATTTGAAAAATTAAGTTCCGAAGAATACAGACACGTATATAGTAAATGATTGTATTACCCCTGATGATACCTAGGGCCAAATAAAAATAAAAGATAATCCATTTTAATTATGTTGGGCATTCTGGACCCAATGGTGGGGTCCGTTTAATGAAATGAAGTCCCAAAAAATACAGACACGCAAATGGTAAATGACTGAATTGCCCCTAATGATACCCAGGGTCAATTAAATATAAAAAATAGTCCAATTCAACTATGACGGACACTTTGGACCTAATGGTGAGGTCTATTTTATGAACCGAGGTCCCAAAAATTTTAGCCATACAACATGTGAAATTACCAAAATGCCCCTGATGCTATACGGAGTCCAAATGGGGCGAAATTGATACCAATAGAAGCCCAGACACTTGTGAAACTGTACACATGATTAAATAATGAATCGGGGTCAGAATCTCACGAAACGTAAAATGACCAAAATGCCCCTGAGCATGGTAAGTGCAAAGTAGAGGCCGAATAAAGGCCAATCTGATCTAATAAATTGTCATTAGCATAATTATGGAAATTGAGGGGCTATATATGACTCCAGAACAGTCAACGTATAAAATGAGAAATGACTGATGTGTCCCCATGATCAAAAGTAGATACCAAATGAAGTCCAAAGGACTTAAGAATTTATATATGAGATATATGGAATATTCTGAGGACCACGTAAGGGTCCGGAAGAAGAATGGTGAAATTACCATTTTTCCCCTAAGGTTAGATAAGTACTTAACTGATAACGATTTGAGTCCAAAAGACTTAGAACTTTATATTTAAGATATGTGGACTACTCTAAGGACCGCGACAAGGTCTAGGACAAGAATGTTAAAATTACCATTTTGCCCCTAAGGTTAAATAAGTACTTAACTGATAACGATTGAAGTCTAAATGACTTAGATTATAATCCTGATAACTACTAAGCCTAATTAAAGAATGAAATAGCCTTGGATGAAACCCAATGAAAGGGTAATAGGCTATCAGGCTATCTTAGGTAATCCGATAGACACCTAAGATGATGAATAAGTCATGAATGGTTAAATTTCGATATGTCTGTGATTGATGATGATTATTCAGGATATGCATTGAGATGCCTAACGTATCTGGAGGTTATCAGATTATCTGTACAAGGAGATAAGCATAACAGTTTGTGAGGAACTTGGAACTTCTGACTTGGTGTATAAGTTACACTGTCTAGATATTGTATTTTGATGCACTGTACCATTTCGTATACTGTACTATTTAAATGCATATATTTAAAGGCATACTTTTTGTACTGCATTACACGTGGTATGATTTTGTTCTGTCCTGCTCTTTTGTCTATTCAGGTATATTTTATTCTGGTATTTGGTCTGTTCTGATTTTGTTTCGTTAAGTTGTGTCTTACTCATCCTATTTTGTTATGTTCTGTCCGGTTCTCTGGCTCTTCCGTTATGTTCTGTTATATATGTAGTTTGTTCCGATTTCGTCCTGTTATGTAATGAGTAACTTGGAGCTTCTGACTTGGTGTATAAGTTACACTGTCTAGATATTGTATCTTCGTACATTGTACCATTTTATATGCTATACCATTAAAATGCATATACTTAAATGCATATTCTTTGTATTGCATTACACGTGGTATGATTTTGTTCTATTCTGCTCTTTTGTTTATTTGGGTCTATTCTATTCTGGTATTTGGTCTGTTCCAATTTTGTTTTGTTAAGTTGTGTCTTACCCATCTTGTTTTGTTATGTTCTGTCCAGTTCTCCGGCTCTTCCGTACTGTTATATTATATATGTAGTTTGTTCCGATTCCGTCCCGTTATATAGTGAGTAACTTGAAACTTCTGACTTGGTGTATAAGTTACACTGTCTAGATATTGTATCTTCGTACACTGTACTATTTTATATGCTATACGATTTAAATGCATATTCTTTGTACTGCATTACAAGTGGCATGATTTTGTTCTGTACCGCCTAATTAGCGTCTTGTCCTGTTTTGTTTTGTCCTGTTCCACTCAATACTGACCTGTTCCATTCGTTGATGATATGCCTGTGTCTCTGATTGATATATTGTTCTGCTCAATTCCGTTATGTTCCGTTCTGTTGATGATATGCCTGTGTCTCTAATTGATATATTATTTTCGCTTAATTTCGTTATGTTCCGTTCCGTTTATGATATGCCTGTGTCTCTGATTGATATATTGTTTTTGCTCAATTCCGTTATGTTCCGTTCTGTTGATGATATGCCTGTGTCTCTGATTGATATATTGTTTCCGCTCAATTCCGTTATATTCCGTTCCGTTGATGATATGCCTGTCTCTAATTGATATATTGTTTTCGCTTAATTCCATCATGTTCTGTTCCGTTGATGATATGCCTGTGACTCTAATTGATATATTATTTCCGCTCAATTTTGTTATGTTCCATTCCGTTGATGATATGCCTGTGTCTTTGATTGATAAATTGACATTGTTTACTGCTTTGATTTGATTTGTTATGTTATGTTATGTTATGTTCTGATTTGTTTATACTATTTGGTTCGATTCTATTTTATTCTACTTAACTGCATTAAGTGGATTTATAAAACTGCTATTTCTGAAATAACTAAACCCTCCATGTACTTTGTAAGCAAGAACTGGTTTTGAAACCCATGACAGGGAACCTGTGTTACTCACTGGGCTTATTTAAGCTCACCTCATTATCCTAACATTTTTCAAGATTTATCTCTTTTGGATTAGAAGGCACTATGATATGACATGGATAGGCCGAGTGGCATTCCAAGTGAAGGATCTAATGGCACTGATTTGTGGAGACTTTGAGTCTTGTGGATTGAATCTGGTTATTCAGGTGAGTGTTATGATATGATTAAATTTATTGATATTGGGACATGGCTCATGGTAATGGTATTTTAGAGAGATTAGATATGCTTTGTGTTATATGTCTAATTATAGATGTGTTCTGTGGTTAGAGTTATTAGCTATCTAGTTTTAGACTTGCTTTATGGTACATACCTCTATGGTATTTTATACGAGTTGCATTCTCAAGATGAAAAAGTTTTAAATTTCGCTTCTCTGACCCTACATTTGGAATACAATTCATCAGTAAGTTCAGAAGTTTGCCTTTGGTTGGTCACGTTGTTGGTTGGCAAACCGGTAAGACGGCTAACTGGCATCACATCCTCGACATCCACGTAGGGTGGGGCTCGGGATGTGACAAAAACTCTAAGATGACTTCATTTATCTTCAAAGCTAAAAAACAATCCCAGTGTTTTTTGAGTTAAAATATGAATTTGAAGAACTTTTTGAGTGAATTTGAGATATGTAAATATGTTCGAAATTGCATCAATACTTTCAAATGATTCTAGAACACTACATTGCATGCAAGCTCAATCTATACTCACTCAACCATGGTTACTAGACATATGCATTAATTTTAACCATGAAATGTTCTTGTCTCCAAGTTGACTTTCTATGGTGTTGAATGATTTTCACATCAATAAGAGCAAATTTTGACCATTTCCACCCAAAACTTCCTCTCAACTTAAACAAAAAATTTTACAAATTGAATTTGCACTTATCTCACCATTTGCAAGGCGGCTTCCACACAGTTGAGTAGGCTGCTCCTTCCAAAGGATTTTCCAATGCTAGCAAACACACTTTCTCAAAGTTAACCCTTTCCTTCCACTTTTTGATTTATGTGTGTGTGTCATTTTCCTTTTAGGCTTTTACTTTAGGTCTTTTGATTTTTCCCACCTAAGTTAATCTTTCTAGTCATGGACTTATTGAGAAGAAAACATAAAATCATTAAGTCTAATCTATCTACAAGGCAATCTTTTACAAGAAATAAGCAAGACTAAAAAGTATGAGATCACCAGTAGATTGAAAAATTGTGTACATTCAAGTGAATAAGACTAGGTGAAGATATTGATAAAATAAAGTTCACAAGTCATAGCTCAATGACTTAAAATGCACTTAATATAATTCTTTTTTTTGAAAAAAATGGGATTACCATTAGTAATGAAAATGAAAGAAAAATATTTTGAATTTTTTACTTCACAAAGGTATGAAATGCAGCTAACTATGAAAGATAAAAAATTCACTAAAATAAAAACAAAAAAAGAAAAGAACCATAGACCTAGAATAGATGACTAACATAAGAATCACCTAGACTATACAAAAGAACTCAATTTACTTAAAAATGGTTTTCAAAAAGAAAAATGGAGTAAGATATGATAGAGAAATTTATAAGGATACTCTAGGATAAGAGTGAAGAGTAAAATCCCCAAATTGCTACAGGATCTCTTAGTCATCTAAGAGATGAATTTTCTCTTCCTGACGAAGAAGCAAATTGTGAAGTATGACTTGCACACTCATTCTCAAGACCTTTCAACTTGTCCTTCCTCAGCCAAATTTGTCTTACAATCTTTTTAAAAGTAGATACAACATTGAAGTGGTCATCACCTAGTTGAATAATTCTAATTAAGTTAGCTTTTAGTCTTTCATCATACAACATATTCACCTATGTCTATAGTTCTTTTTCTTACCCAAATCTGCAATTTTTTTTTTTTTTTTTTTTTTTGTTCAACATATTGTAAATTGACTTTGGATGTCTTTGATTGAGGTCTAGGAAATGCAAGAGGTTTTACAACATTTATCATTTCCATGAACTTTTGAGACATACTTCTAGCATTTTGAACATAAATATTCAATTTCTGTTTTACCAAAGACAATTCCATTTTGTGTTCATTTGACATGTATTGATGTTGTACATGTCCTTTCCTAGATGCTTTACATAGCCTTCTAGTATGACCATCAACCCCACACACAGAGCAATGAGAGATTATGGGTTGAAATAGATCATGAACACGATGTTAAGTGTTGGTTTGAGGTAACATCATCCCTATTTTATTGGAAGGAGTAACCAACTTAGGTTTGAAGGTAGAAAGGATATTTTGGATGGATGAAGATGACTTGTTTGACTTAATTTCATGAATGTCTTTGACACTTTTAATCAATTTAAGTGCTTTATCAAATTTTGCACCTAATTCCTTTTTTCAATTTTATAAGCCTCTAAGGATGATTTGAGACTTCCTACTTCACCCATTAGAAAATTTCTCTCTTGTTCTAAAATTTCAAGTTTCTCTAAGAGAGTGGCCATTGCTTCTTCAAGTTAACTCAACTTGGTTTGATCAACTTGTAAGGATTTTTTTTTTTCCTTCTCACTAAACTTTAATTACTTGATTAACTTCATATTAGTCTTCTTGAGATTAAGAAATTTTTTGGCTAAGTCATTATAAGCACTTTCTAAATTGACTTCAATTTCTTTTTCACAAGTCTCAAGATAATCGCTTTTCATTGTTTACAACTTTAGATATCAATCAATTGCCTTTGAAAGTAGGCTCTGATACCACTTTGTTATAGATCGATACCATTAGGATATCACTTAAGGTCCCAAAGTGTGAATTAAACTAGAATGGGGGTTTGAATAGGTTGGTTCTAGAATTAAAATTCTTGTCTACAACAACAATGCCACAACAACAAAATCACTCAATGTGATTAATCTAACATGTAAGCCCATCCACCAATGTAATAGTAAAGAATTGTTCCAAGACACAAACCTATCAACATACACCTAATTGATCAACTAGTTTAATTTAATATTCAATTTAAGCATTTCAATGCAAAATTCAACTAAGTGATCAAATGTCAATTCAAGTTAATTTAAAATTTAAATTGCTCAATTAATCAAAATTTGTGCTCAATTATGAGAGACACTTTGTAACATCCCAACCCAATTAAGTGCGGAGATTAAGGATAATGATGATTATGATAAGAGAACTTTCTTATTAATCATGAACAATTCTACTTAAAATTGACAGTCTATGAATATGGAGACAAATGTAAAAATGAGAGCAATTAGCTATGGATTGGGGACAATCAATTTTAAGAAAGTGATTTTGTAACACCCCGACCCCGTGAAATTAATAATTAATTAATTATTATTAATTAATACCGACTTACAGAATGATTTAGGGAATTAATCATAATCCCGACGGTCGCCATAGACCGATTAAATGAAGAAAATGTCTGGAGGGAAGGGTACTTTACCCGAACCCAAATTACTGATTAAATCGATAAAATAATGCCGTTTTAACACCAACGGAACCCGAATTAGCTAACCCGAAAAATCTCGAATGTTTAATAAATGACACGGAACCTCTGACACTGAAGAGAACTGAATTATGAAGCTCTCGGAAGAAACCGCATCGAAAAAGGAGCTACGGAATGAAAGTTATGTAGCAAACATTGAAATTTGAATTACTGTGCAACCAAACGTGGCCTTAACCGAAAATATGGAAAAAATGGCCAAATGGGAGGCCAAGGGAATTGAACCCTTGACCTTTGAGTAAAAAGAAACCTCACCCAAAAATTACCAACTGGGCTACTATTATCTTGGTGTCCATATATACAACAGAAATGTATATAACACTGAATTATCCTAATCTGCCACCAAAACTGGCCAATGGCCATCCATGCAACACCACACCCTTGCATCACCCCTATGCTCCCTAGCTCATCATCACCCTACTTCAGCCATGATGACCTCTCCTCCAACCAAAATACATGCAGATTCATCATGAGGTTGGGAGATGTATTGCATTACAAGTCTCCACATGTGTATTGAGGATGGAGAAATTAGAAATGGGTGTGACTGATCTGATCTGTGAGAAGGAGAGGGCCATGGCCATGGGTGAAGAGGGTCCATGGTGTATGTGCATGTTTATCCATTGGTGATGCACAAAGGAGGGGGGGAACACTGAAGGGACTGTGAGCATTCTACCTGGACCGAGGCACCACCCAAGATCAAAGCTGAACCATGGGTGCAGCAGTGCCAATCAAAGAGGTAAACACCAAACTGTTCTGAATTTCGTTTGTATTCTTTTGCTACTGTTTTAAGAATTTGAGCCATATAAACTATATATACAATCTCCTGAGAGGCCTAGGGACTGATCTGAGCTAAGTGGGAGTGTCGAATAGGGTAGGAAACACCAAACCGAGCCCAAGCAGCCATGGATGACCTCGAATATGCAGGTCTGAATCAGCTGCAATCAAACTGATTTATGACACACAGGACCTGATCTAGACATCCTAAGGGTCCTAAAACCACTGTTCCGCGACCCTAGAACGCTGATTTAAACCCCCAAACCGTGAGTCGCAGTCACGGGTTTGAGACCCAACACCACTGAAACCGTGACCAAACCGAGATATGAAGACGGGGACTGAAACGCCATGACCTGTAGGTCACAACGCAACAAACCCCGTGAGGTTTGGACCAAAAACGGACGCCCTAGAATCAGTTGCAGGTCTGCGCAATAATGGAGTGGACCGAGCTCCACCCGTAGACTCGAGGCACCAAACCGAAGCCAAAATGTTGGCTTCACCTCCAGAGAGTGTTTGGGACCAAAACAGGTCGAAAGTCGTGCTTGAAATGGCACGAAAATGGAGAAAAACCGAACTGTAGATTAGGGCGACACTGTTGGAAGAAACGGGGAAGATGGAGTCGACTCGGCCGAGTTGGCCGAGTCATGCCCAACCGACTCATACACGTGGCAACGCATGAGCGTGCCACTGCTTAATTGAAACTACACCGTTTTGGGCTTACTTGATTTGTTTTAAATCAAATTCGGCCTGTTTGGGTACGGTGATAACGAATTAAAATTGGGAACTAGATAAACTAACCGTGGATAGGGGCCAAATTGGGGATAAAGGGGATATGTAATTCCGGTTCTCTGGCCTAACTGAACCGGTTGGTTTTTGGAGGTTTTGGACTGGTTCAATTTTTTAACCCAAAAACCAAAGGGTTTGAACCCTAATTTAATGAAATTATATTTTGACCCTGAAACTTTCTGAAAATTACGGATCTGCCCCAAAGGTTTTGAATATTGCACAGTGGCCCAGGTTTTGGGAAAATTATACATTTAAGCCCTTGCCAAATTAATTAAATAATAAAATAATTATTTTATTATTTTATTAATTAGGTAAAATTACGATTTTACCCCTGGACATTAATCATGTCAAACGGAGTCCAAATAAAGCAAATAAATAGTGTATTTTCACTATTTCAAGTATTCTGGACTCAATGGTACAGTCCAAATTGGGAAATTATGTACCGAAAAATACAGACACGTAGGTGTAAATTACTGTACTGCCCCTGATGGTACCCGAACCCAAATAAAAATAAAAGACAGTCTATTTTGACTATGTCGGGCGTTCTGAACTCAACGGTGAGGTCCGTTTAACGAACTGAAGTCCCGAAAAATACAGACACATAAAGTGTAAATGACCATACTGCCCTTGATGCTTCCCAGGGTCAAATAAACATAACAGATAGTCCAACTTAATTATGTCGAACACTCTGGACCCAATGGTGAGGTCCATTTTATGAACTGACGTGCCGAAAAATATGACACGTAAAATTATCAAATTACCCCTGATACTGTACGAAGCCCAAATGAAGTCCGATTGGGACGAAACTGATACCTATAGAAACCCGAATACTGGTGAGACTGTATACCTGAATAAATGACGAACCGGGATCAGAATCTTACGAAGCGTAAAATGACCAAAATACCCCTGAGCACATGAAGTGCAAAGTAGAGGTCAAATCAAGGTCAAACTGATCTGATAAATTATCATAGGGATAAATAAGACTCCGAGACAGTCAACGCGTAAAACGAGAAATGACCGATGTGTCCCGATGATCAAAAGCAGATACCAAACGAAGTCTAAAGGACTTAAGAATTTACATATGAGATATATGGGACATTCTGAGGACCACGACAGGGTCCGGGGTAAGAATGACAAATTACCATTTTGCCCCTAAGGCTAAGTAAGCCCTTAACTGATAGCGATTCAAGCCTAAAAGACTTACAACTTCATGTATACGATATATGGGATATTCTAAGAACCACGACTGGGTCCGGGGCAAGAATAACAAAATTACCATTTTGCCCCTATGGTTAAAATAAGAACCTAACTGATACCTATTGGAGTCTAAAAGACGTAGAACTTTATATTTAAGATATAAAGACTATTCGGAGGGCCTTGACATGGCCCGGGGCAAGAGTGATAAAATGACCGTTTTGCCCCTAAGGTTGAATAAGTGATTGACTGATAACGATTGAAGTCTAAATGTCTTGGGTTATAATCTTGATGACTGCTAAGCCTAATTTAAGAATAAAATAGCCCCGGATGAAACCCGATGAGAGGGCGATAGGCTACTAGGCTATCTTAGGCAAACCGATAGATACCTAAGATGACAAATGAGACCTGAATGGATGAGTTCTGATCTGTATATGATTGATGATTATTGTTCAGGATATACATGGAGATGCCTGACATATCTGGAGGTTATCGGATTGTTTGCGCAAGGAGATAACCGTAACAGTTAGTGAGTAACCTGGAACTTCTGACTTGGTGTATAAGTACACCGTCTAGTTACTGTATTTTAAATATTGTACTGCACTATTTTATCTGATACACTGATTTCATGCCCTTATTCAAATGCATGATTTTTACTGTCTGATTCCTTTGTTCTGTACTGCAATAAACCTATCGCTGTTTTTAACTGGTTCTAAAAAAGAACAACTGATTCTTGGTACCACCTCAGTCTTGAGCACTATATGAGCATACTGCACTGTTTAATCTGTGCATACTGTACTGTTTATTCTGTTATACTGTTCTACTCTGCTCATTACTGATCTGTTCTGTTACTCTGATGTTTTAACTGATCTGTTCTGTTACTCTGATGTTTTAACTGATCTGTTCTGTTACTCTGATGTTTTAACTGATCTGTTCTGTTACTCTGATGTTTTAACTGATCTGTTCTGTTACTCTGATGTTTTAACTGATCTGTTCTGTTACTCTGATGTTTTAACTGATCTGTTCTGTTACTCTGATGTTTTAACTGTACTCCTGTTTTTAATACTGTTTCAAATGAACGTGTTTAACTATCTGTTATGTTTGATCTGTTCTGTTCTGTTCCGCTCATCACTGACATGTTCTGTTTGATCTGTCCTGACCTGTTCTGTTTGATCTGTCTGACCTGTTTTGTTTGATCTGTTTTGTCCTGACCTGTTCCGTTTGATCTGTCTGATCTGTTCCGTCCTGATCCGTCCTGATTTGTTAAGTTTGATCTGTTCCGTCCTGATCCGTTAAGTCTGATCTGTTCCGTCCTGATTTGTTATGTCTGATCTGTTCCGTCCTGATCCGTCCCGATTTGATCTGTCTGATCTGTTCCGTCCTGATCCGTCCTGATTTGTTAAGTCTGATCTGTTCCGTCCTGATCCGTCCTGATTTGTTAAGTCTGATCTGTTCCGTCCTGATCCGTCCTGATTTGTTATGTTTGATCTGTTCCGTCCTGATCCGTCCTGATTTGTTATGTCTGATCTGTTCCGTCCTGATCCGTCCTGATTTGTTAAGTTTGATCTGTTCCGTCCTGATCCGTCCTGATTTGTTAAGTCTGATCTGTTCCGTCCTGATCCGTCCTGATTTGTTATGTTTGATCTGTTCCGTCCTGATTCGTCCTGATTTGTTATGTCTGATCTGTTCCGTCCTGATCCGTCCTGATTTGTTATGTTTGATATGTTCTGTCCTGATCCGTCCTGATTGATATTGTACCAGTTTGTTCCGTCCTGTTCAATTTCGATATGTCTTGTTTTGATAGATGTATTGTTCCGTTTTGTTCTGACATGTTCAGTTCCGATATGACTCGTCCTGATTGATATTGTTTCGTTTGCTCCCGTCATGTTCAGTTCCGATATGACTTGTCCTGATTGATATTGTTTCATTTTGTTCTGTCATGTTCAGTTCTGATATGACTCGTCCTGATTGATATTGATTGTTTCGTTCCGTTGATGATATACTTGTATCCTTGATTGATATACTGGTTCCACTCAGTTTTGTCTTGTTTCGTTCCGTTGATGATATACCTGTATCCTTGATTGATATACTGTTTCTACTCAGTTTTGTCTTGTTCCGTTTTGTTGATGATATACCTGTAACTCTGGTTGACATATTGTTTCCGCTCCGTTCTGCTATGTTCTGTTTTGTTTTATTCTGATTTGTCAAGTTTTATTCCGTTCTGTTCGGTTATGATTTGTTATGTTTTATTCCGTTCTGTTCGGTTATGATTTGCTATGACTTATTCCGTTCTGTTCGGTTATGACTTGTTATGTTCTGTTCCATTCCGTTCTATTATGTTTTATTGTGATCCGTTCTGACCTGTTCTATTTCGACCCGTTTTATTCTGACCCGTTCCATTCTGACCTGCTCTGTTCTGATTTGTTGTGCTCTGCTTCATCCTGTTCTGATTTGTTATGTCCTGCTCTGCTCGGTTCTGCTCCGTTCTAACCTGTTGTGTTCTGTTCTGTACGGTTATACTTGATATAGTCTGTCATGTTCTGTCTGTCCTGATCTGTTGTTTTATTTTGTTCAGTCCTGCTTTATTCTACTGAAACTGCATTTACAGTAGATTTATAAGACTGCTATTTTTAAAAACAACTGAACTACCCTTGTGCTTTGTAAACAAGAAATGGTTTTGAAACCCTTGACAGGGAACCTGTGTTACTCATTGGGCTTTTCGAAGCTCACCCCATTCCCTAACATTTTTCAGGAATGATATCAATTGGATCTGATGGCACTGGTCTGTGGAGACTGGATTATTGAGAATTGATTCTGTTTAATCAGGTGAGTGATGTAATACGACTGACTTGACTGATATGTACTGAATATAGATATGGCTCATGGATTTAAACGGTACTCTAGAGATTATAGTTCTGCTCTGTTATTATATGTCAGATTATAGATATGCTCTGAGGTTAAAATTGTTAGCTGTTGGATTTTAGACTGGCTCTGTGGTACATAACCTTACGGTGAATACATGAGTTGCATTCCCCTGACAAAAGAAAAAGTTTTAAATTCTGCTGCATCTGACCCTACAGTCGGAGTGCAATTCACTGAAAAGTTCAGAAATTGCCTTCGGTTGGTCGCGTGGCGACTGACTGGCATCACGTCCTCGACATCCGCGTAGGGTGGGGTTCGGGATGTGACAGATTTAATGACAACGGTCATAACTTGACAATAAATTATGATTGGTGTTAAGTGAGGATTGACGCATGAATAATTTTGAAAGATTAGTACATGAAATACACTTAAGGCAAGACTAATGATGCATGAATAAAGTAGGCTAAATCAAGAAATATTGCAAAAATTATGAAAGTCTTTTGGAGACAAAAATACTGATTTTGGGGGTAAGTGAAATACTTTAACATGCGATATAATGCATATACATAATGAAAAACATAAGGAATAAGCCAAAAAGGCTCCCACCAAGTTTTGAACCTTGCACCTTGTGCAAGCAAAGGATAAGCTTCCAAAAAGAACACTAACTAGGTTGTAGTACTTTTGTGTTATTATACTCACATATATATATATATATATATATATCTAATAAGATACATAGGTGGGCTACATACAAAAGCTGAGGTGTTATCACCCTATTGGACCAAACTCTCATCCAATGGAAATATATGCACCAACATCATGATGCATACACAAACTTTGAGTGTATGAACATATATTCAGATCTTGTGTAAAGGTGTGTATCAGACCATGTGTACTATGGCTAGAGAGAGAGAGAAGGAAGAAAAAGAAGAAAAAGAATAAGGGAGAAGGGGGCTTGAATACCTGGATATGAGAATACTATAACCAAAACAGAAGGGAGGAAGTTGAGGAATGGAAACAGGACCGTGATAGAGCAAGAAATTGAAGAGAGAGAGAGAGAGAGAGAATGAAGTATGTAAGCTTCTCTCTAAAACTTTTGGAGCTTAACTTCAGTTTAATCCATTTAGAATGCATATGTGAGCCTTACTGTTAAATGAAAATAGCTTAGAGGCTTAGACGAGGGCAGAAAGACCCAAAAACCATGAAAAATCAAACAAACTCCCATTATGGAAAACTTCAATTGGGTTTGTGTCAACAGAAGCTAAACATGATTTTATGTATTGAGGGTTAAACTAAAAGCCACAAGAGTCAAGAATCCACAAAGATCACCTTAAATGGGTCCGAAATGAGAGAGAAATTCTGATTTATAGGTTACGGGTTTCAAACCTAACCTCACCAACAGAGCCTTAAGCTTGATTCCTAGATCGAAAATAAAGACCCCTTGACCTTAGGATCACAACAAGACAAATCACGCTCGGTTTGGTGGAGAAATCAACATGAACCGAGCAAATTATAGTTACTATTATCATGTCTAAACCGAACTCTAGAGACCAATTTAAGCAATGAAATCAGTAGGAAAATGCAAGTTAGGAATTAAGGGGTTAATTAGATTTGAAAACAGTGGAAATGGATGCTTGAAAACTCATAAAATAGAACCCAAAAATTTCTAGAAATTAGGGCTACAATGGTGTCTTAGTAGGGGAGATGATAAATAGTGCGAGTCGGGTCTTGACCATTTAAAATGGATCTCAACCTAAAAAAAACGTTGCCGATTTGTTTAATGAAGGGTGACGTCATCATGACGTTAGCATGACGCAACGAAATGATGTGACTCTGTTGGTTCTTGAAGTTTTGAACCGGTTCAGTCCTTGAACCCTTGAATCGGTTGGTTCTCTAAACCTTTTCTAAAATTCTATTTTGAACCCTAAGAGTTTCTAAAATTTCATTTTGACCCCCTAGAATTCTATTAATTACAAAACGGCCCAAAAAAATTTTAAATTATATTGAAGGCCTTTTTGAATTATGGGAAATTGCCAAAATACCTTTAAGCCAAAAATAGGCCAATTAAAATGAAAAAAGAATCTAACCTAATGTTTTTGGGCATTCCGGACTCAATGGCAGAGTCTGATTTATGAAATTAAATCCTAAAAATTATGAACGAGCAAACTGGAATAATTTTAATTACGTCCTAATGATTAAACAAATGATCAGTTGAACCCCAATGACTATGAGAATACATACCTTAATATATTTTGAGACATCTTGGACCCAATGGAGGGATCCATTTTATGAAATGAAGTCCCAAACACAGACACATGAAATGTCATAATTACCATTATTGTAATATCTTGACCCAATTGTAATCGAACGAATCATGTAAACCCGAGCCGTTAGGGCTTTTCTGTTTAATATTGAATAAAATGGATGGTTTGGAAACTCAAAATTTAGAAAGTACGAATAATGCCGAGAGATGCCCAAGCAAGCCATGAATGGATACCGAAATAAAAATAAGAAAATTAAGTAAATAAAATAAAATAAAATAGAAGGAAAATAAAATTTGATAATTAAATAAAAATAAATGAAAATATATACATGAAGATGGGTATGTATGTGTATATATGTAGGTGTATCAATATATATATATATATATATATATATATATCAGAGAATATTGGAAGTGGGATACATACATACTTATATAAATTTATATATATATATAATAACCGTATGTGTATGTATGTATATATATATATATATATATGCACGACAAATGGGATAAGGAGATGGGCTTGACTTGTGAATCAGGAGGAGGTTGATTTCAAAAAGGAGGGATGAGGTTGATAAGGATTTTGGAACAGAAGGATTGGAGAGAGAGAGAGAGAAACTGTTGGGTGCTGAAAGAGGGAAGGGCGACTGATATATATATATATATATATATCAATACGTAAGTATTGATAGAAGAGGAGTGAAACAAGATAAAAAAATTGGGATTGAGGCGTGGAGAGTCAGAAGAAGGAACTAGGGTGACTTAGAAGGAAACACTGCGCGCAAACGTGGAAACTAGGTAAGCTGGGTCAATTCTATTTTAATTTTTTTAAAGCATGAATAATAGATCTGATTTTAGGGTCTTAACAAGCATAAAAATTAGTTCATATTGCAAGTTGAATCAAATAAAATGGTCAAAAGATGGGGGAGATATAGGTAGTTGCAGGTTTCCATGATAGAATCGGGTTTATGATAATGGTGCATCCAAGTTAGTTTAAATAATAAGGGATTGTTTCTATTAAGTACAGAAACCATGTGGTGATTTTAGGGCTCAAAATAGTAGGGAAAATAGTATGAAATAATGAGAAAACCAGTTGGCCGGATCTACGATTTCTCTTTTTTTTTTTTTTTCGTGAAGATTAAGTGGACCAATCTAAAAACTAAGGTTGGATATGAAATCCCCATGAAATTTGGAAGGGAACGACATCGAGGTTGGTCAAAAAATTGATCGAAAAAGGGTCGCCGGCACCGGAGAAGACGCTGGAACCCTATTGGAGCCTCGTCGGATAATCGTGGGGGCAAGACGGTGAACAGTGCCCTAAACTACACCGTGCTATAGTGAGTTTGACTGAAACTACGTCATTTTAGTGTAGGGGATTGTTTTAATTAAATCAGATTTCTAGGTGTTTGGTTGGGGGCTTAAGAAATTGGAATCAGGATAAGAACAACCTATCCCTATTTTAATCCGTTAGCCACTGTTTGGTTTGTAACAGTAAAGAAAAGAATGCGTATAGGCTACTGCCCCTTGCGACTTGAACCCACAACTTAGGGGAAGGGCCTTAAAGAATGGACCACTATGACACTAAGGCACATGTGATCTATTTTACCCAAATAATATATATATATATATATATATATATATATTAGTTTATGTTAATTAATTTAAATAATTAATTAAATTAGTTAATTATTTAAATAATTTCCAATATGCGAATGAGTCAAATAAATATTGTAAACTTACTGTTTGGGACCTTCTAGATCCAATGGTGAGGTCCATTTTATGAGACAGGAGTCCCAAAAAATAAAATACTTGTAGAAATGCCAAAATGATCAAAATACCCCTATGTCAAATGTGAGTTAAATGGACTCCGATTGAGTTAAGTAAATAGTGGAATTTTTATTATGTCAAACCTTATAGACTCAACAGTGAAGTCCAATTTGTGAAAACTAGAAACTAAAAAATAGAGACAAGTAAAATGATCATTTTACCCTTTCGGTATAGAAATCCAAATGAAAAGCCATGAAAAGCCTAACTTAGTAAAATAGATACTTAAAGTAGCGAGATGTACAAATTGATAAATGGCATTAAAACTGGGACGTGTTCATTGATGTATAGGCAAGGCAAAGGGAAAAGAGAAAGATATGGAATACTAAAGTAAATCGTACGAATTTAAGGTAAGTGAACTTCTATCTCTTATATGTGGTTTTCCAAGTCACATTCCTTTTATTACTGCCAAAACTTTATACTCATGTATGTATCCATTGTTATCATCCCATCATTGATATTGTCCTATCTGGTGGATGCCTATTGACTAATATCTCATGATCTGATTCATTATACTGATGCCTATCATTATATGCTTATATCATGATGTTCCATACCTTATACACTTCTTATGGAATTACAATAGAATCCTAATTTATGTCAAATGTTGGGTTTTGTGCTCAGTCACATTACCCATCTGATGTTATTTGATTGACAAGACCTAAAGGTCGATTTATGGGACCTACGGGTTGAGTCCGTGAACGGACACTTAGCAATGATGGCATTTTTTTACGCAGTGAGTTAAATGAGCATTTTATATGCATTCATGTTAAGGGG
This sequence comes from Nyssa sinensis, assembly GCA_008638375.1. NCBI lineage: Eukaryota > Viridiplantae > Streptophyta > Magnoliopsida > Cornales > Nyssaceae > Nyssa > Nyssa sinensis. The sequence goes on along the minus strand of CM018040.1, from coordinate 31,862,093 downwards.
GAGTATGTCGGGCCCTCAAAAGACTGAGGGTCTACCAAACCCTGAACAGAGTAAATGCATCATTCATTTTTGACTATTATGTTAACGTTTATTAGATTCATAGGATGTTTTCATTTCCTTATGAATGATTCCATGTTGATAGTTCTTTATTTATTGGACTTGACTGTGACCAGTTTTATTGTGGCAGTATATTCATGTTGATTGTGATTATTGAGTTTTATCCATATCCATGCTACACCATTACACATACTTGTTTATTATGCCGTACTATTCATTGGCCATTGTGGCTTTTTACTGTTAACTGCTACCATTGTCATGACTGGCTATCATGTTACCTTTGAGTTTATATTCTTCTATGTAATCCCTAACCCGTATTGGAGATAGGCTTTTACTTACTGAGCTTTGTTAGCTCACCCCACTTATTATATTTTTCAGGTGAGAATGCTACTAGAACCACAGTAGGAGTTCAGGAGCATAGGGAGACAGTCAAGGAGCATAATAGAATAATGTAGTATCTCCCATGTACTCACCACCTAAAAGTGGTTTATGTTTAGTTTTATTTTCAGACTTTGAATAATATTTGTAATAAGGCTTTCGCACTTTAATGTTATGTTTACATTATTTACTGTTATCATTGGTACAAGAATGGGAAAAAAGTAGGGACGGACCATTGGGCCAGCCCCACGACAAGAGATCCGCATAGGGTGGGTTTTGGGTCGTTACAGCTTGGTATCAGAACTAAGTTTTAGGTGTTAGAGAGTCATGAGAGACAGGATTAGAACACTAGAACTGTTACGTCTTTGAATGAAGTGATAGTAATACCGATACCTTTATGTTAAACCTTACGTGGCTACTGATCATTATCTTATGTAAATGTATTGAATATCTCTTACAGCAATGGTTAACACAAGGACCACCGCGGCTGCTATGGAGTGTATCGAGCATTTGAAATAGTTGATGAAGAGGGTTATTGAGGCCTTACCCCAGAGTTAGGTTGGTATGAATTAGACTGGACACTAGCTAGCCAGTACGACAGGAGTAGGTTGTCAATGTGCATGCTAGTCAGCCAGTACAACAGAAGCAACCGGTTAACGAGAATACTAGTCGGTTAGTGCAACAGAAACGGCCCGTCAATATGGGAGGCTATCAGGGGAATGAACGCAATTCAATATTCCTATATGAATGATTTGAGAAGATGAAGCCTCCATCCTTTGACAGGTACTTAGGGAGCTATAGCTGCAGAGGAATGGCTCTTGGAGATGAATAGGATTTTTTGTATCCTACCGTGCACTGAAACACAGAAGGTGGCATATACCACATATCGGTTCAAGGGAGCTGCCCACAAATGGTGGCTGCTTGAGGAGGCCAGGGAGCCGGACATGGATTGGCAGCGCTTTACCACAATTTTTAATGAGAAGTATTTTGCCCCGAGAAGTGAAGAACCAAAAAATTAATGAGTTCATGGTACTTTAACAAGGCAATATGACAGTGGAGCAGTATGAGGCCACATTCACTGAGTTGTCCAGGTTCGCCCCTAATGTTATCAATAGTAAGGATCTTAAGGCCCGAAAGTTTGAGGAGGGGCTACGATGGGCCATTAAAGACAAATTGAGGCCTCAGCAGTTACCTACCTACAATGAGGTAGTGACTACCGCTAAAATCATTGAGAGGAGTGGCGAAGAGTTCACCAAGAGATGGGAAAATCAGAGGCCAGGGGAAGTTAGAATTAGAGATCAGGGTCTTATTTCCCTAAGCAAGGACCCTCATTCACTAGACCCAGGAATGGATCCCGAGCCCCAGGGCCCAGTGTGAGGAGGCCAAGTACTACTGAGGGGACTGCAGCTAAATGCCCCAACTGTCAGAAAGTTCATAGGGGCCAGCGTTTGAAGGACAGTAATGCTTGTTATTATTGTGGCCAAGTGGGACATTTTGCAAGGGAGTGCCCTCAAGTCAACCGAGCCACTACTAGTGCCGTTTTAGTGAAGGGATCAGCACCAGCACCCAGGGCACCAGCACCAACACTGATAAGCCACAAGGAATAGGCCCCAAAACTGCAGGAATGGACAGGGAAATGTCCCGTAGTAGGCTGGACGAGTTTTCTCTATAAGTGCCAAGGGATGTACAAGCTTCGACTTCTGTGGTCGCAAGTGCCCTTCTAGTTTGTTCTCAACCTGCCCATGTACTATTCGATACTGGTTCTACGCATTCCTTTATATCTTTTGCATATTTTACTAAGTTGAACAGATCAACAGAACCCCTAGGGTGTTTACTTAATATGACTATACCATCGGGAAAATCATTGTTGGGGGAGGCCATGTATAAGGCTTGTGAGATACGGATTATGAGAGTATCTTTACCTGTTGACCTTATACTATTAGAAATCTATGGGTTTCGATGTTATTCTTGGCATGGACTAGTTGATTACAAACCACACCACGATAGATTGTGTGACCAAGCGAGTGCTGATTCAGAACCCCAGATTTTCGACCGTTGAGTTTCAAGGAGCAGGAGTGGTTGCTCCACCCTATTTTGTTTCTGCTGTACAGGCTAAGCGTCTACTTTGCAAGGGGTTCCATATGTAGCATTTAGGACACCGAGTCACAGCAGCCAGGGTTAGAGCAGATTCCCATTGCTAGGGAATTCCCTGAGGTGTTTTTGGATGATCTTCTAAGGATGCCTATGGATCGAGAGATTGAGTTTAGCATCGATGTACTACTAGACATTGCACCGATATCTAAGACACCCTACCGAATGGCCCCAGCTGAACTGAAAGAGTTAAAGCTTTAGTTATAGGAACTGCTAGACAAGGGTTTCATATAACCCAGTTCATCGCCATGGGGTGCACCCGTATTATTCGTCAAGAAGAATGATGGGACCATGAGGCTATGTATAGATTACCGTGAACTGAATAAGGTTACCATCAAAAACAGGTATCCACTACATAGGGTGGATGATTTATTTGAACAACCTGAAGGGGGCTCAAGTGTTCTCAAAGATTGATCTGAGGTCCGGCTATCACCAGTTGAAAGTTAGGCCCATGGACATTCAAAAGATGGCATTCAGAACCCAGTATAGGCATTATGAGTTTTTGGTCATGCCTTTTGGAGTGACTAATGCCCTAGTCGCATTCGTGGATTTGATGAACTAGAGTATTCAAGCCGTACTTGGATGATTTTGTAATCGTATTCATCGATGATATCCTAGTTTATTCTAAGAACCGGAAAGAACATGAGGTGCATTTGAAAAAGGTCCTACAGAAGCTATGGGAGTAGAAGTTATATGGTAAGTTAAAGAAGTGTGAATTATGGCTCCCCAGCGTTTCATTCTTAGGGCATGTGATTGGTAAGGATAAGGATCTCCATGGACCCCCAAAAGATAGAGGTTATTACCAGTTGGCCCCGGCCGACTACTATCACAAAGGTTCGCAGTTTCATGGGTTTAGCTGGCTATTATAGGAGATTTGTCAAGGATTTTTCCAAGATAGCTATGCCAATCACCTAACTGACTAGGAAGAATGTTCCATTCATCTGAACTAAGGAGAAGGAGCAAAGTTTTCAAGAGCTGAAGAACCAACTAGTTACAGCTCCAATCCTGATAGAACCAGATGGGACAAAGGGCTTTATGATCTACAGTGATGCCTTACACCAAGGCTTGGGGTGTGTTCTAATGCAACAGGGAAAGGTAGTGGCTTATGCTTCACGACAACTGAGGCCAGATGAAAAGAGCTGTCCAATTCACGACCTCGAGCTCGCAACTATTGTCTTTGCCCTTAAAATTTAGAGGCATTATCTGTACGGAGCCACATGTGAGATTTTCACTTATCACAAAAGTCTCAAGTACTTGTTTACGCAGAAGGATCTCAATATGCGCCAACGACGTTGGTTGGAGTTGATTAAAGATTACGAGCTCAGTATACAGTACCATCCAAGGAAGGTGAATGTAGTGGCTGATGCTCTTAGCAAGAAGTCGTCAGGGAGTCTTGCTTACCTGTTGACTACACAAGAAGAGCTACTACAGGATTTAGAGGCCATGGAAGTTGAGGTGATTCTGCTAGGTTTTAGGGCAATGTGTGCTAATGTCACAATTAATCTTACAATTGTTGACAAGATCAAGGAATTTCAAGCTCACGACAGCAAGTTAGTTAAGCTTCATTAAGAGGTTGAGACCGGAGGGAATACAGATTTCTCTACACGAAACGGGGTGTTGTACTATCATGACAGGATCTACGTGCCAGACGTGCCTGAGATTAGGAAGGAGATTCTTGATGAGGCACACAGTTCTAGATTTGCTATATACCCAGGAAATATAAAAATGTACCACAATATAAGGAGCACTTACTAGTGGTCAGGGATTAAGAAGGATATAACTAAGCACATTGCACGATGTATAGAGTGTCAGCGGATCAAGGTTGAGCACCAGAAGCTAAGAGGGCTTCTACAATCACTACAAATACCAGAGTGGAAATGGGAGCACAGGAAATGGGAGCACATTACGATGGATTTTGTATCAAGGTTGCCTAAGACATCACATGGGAATGATTCTATATGGGTGATTATCGACAGATTGACAAAGACAGCCCCTTTTCTTGCAACCAAGACGACTCAGACTTTAGAACGATTGGCCATGCTTTATATCAAGGAGATCGTTCGATAACATGGAGTCCCAATATCCATTGTATTCGATCAAGATCCACGATTTGTGTTTAAGTTTTGGAGGAGTCTACAAAGGCTATGGGTACAGAACTGAGTCTTAGCACTGCATACCACCCTGAGTTGACGGATAGTCTGAGAAGACGATACAGATATTGGAAGACCTACTACGATTCCATGTCATGGATTTCAAGCGAAGTTGGGAGGATCAGTTGCGATGAGTAGAGTTCATGCACAACAACAGCTACCAATCTAGTATCGATATGGCACCGTATGAGGCACCATATGGTAGACAGTGTAGATCCCCACTATGCTTGTCACGATCCGAAACCCACCCAATGTGGATCCCGAAGACGTAATGCTAGTTGGCCACCTTGCTGGTTTTCTTTACCGATAATACGACCAACCAAAGGCAACTTTTGAACTTTACAATGAATTATAACCTAGATGTAGGGTCAAAGCAGCGAAAATTAAAACATTTTTAAATTAAAAATGCAACTCATCCAAACACATCAAAGCACATCTAGAATCAGTCACCAAATATCTTTAGAGTATCAATATACATGCTCCAATGCAACCATTCTATACCAATAAATTACTTAAAGCAGAAGTTACAATAATACAATTCAGTTGGTCAACATGTCATCCCTACTGATCAACATTCAGAATCTCCAAATACAATTTAATCATGGTGATCCAACATACTAGGCTAACCTCATCACTAATGATGTAACATTTTAATACAAATTATGAACTTAACCTTATAGAGTATGTAGTCAACTTTGGATTAGAGTTCATATCGTCAGTGTAAATCATTTGTGCTTCACTAGTTCCACTAGTTATCTCACTACATATCATCCGTCATAGGCCACCTGAAAAATGGTCATAAGTAAGGAGTGAGCTAACTTAGCTCAGTAAGTAAATTCCCAACTTTGCCATGGGTCAAGGTTAGTCCACAAGAATACAGAAAGTAAAGACAAGATATATCCAGTCACCAAGATAAAGCAAGAATGACCCGAGGGTCCAAGGAGGCTTATCCCACAACAAGGTACAAGAAGGTAATGACAGAATCGTGCAAAATGAGATCTAGCCTAACATGATATTCTGCTGGCCACAACAAATATGTTAGCCAATCAAAAGTACAACATGCTTACATAGAATATGATCATCCAACGAGTACCAAAGATATATCATCATCGAGTAAAGTATAACATGATTGCAATAATATGATCATTCACAGGGCATAAAATATAATCATTCAATGAATACCAAAGATATATCATCATCGAGTACTAATAACCCAGAATGCGTGAATCACCTGGGGCCGGACATAACCCATTGGAACGCACATTCAGATTTACCTCTTTATCCCCAGCTTACTGAATAGCACTAGAGCTCTTATCTCTCAGGTCCTGAAGGACAAATAAGACCTCTAAAGGGTCTTTCCCCACTCAATTCTATGAATAGATGGGCCGTTGTGACTGAGCACAATCCCTAAGAACATACAAAATATCATGATTATGCTACTCTCAAACAGATCTCCAACAACAAGTATATTACAAGATCATGACACGGTATACATGATGGCATAAATATGCTCAAGCATCAACAAGTCAAGATCACAAAATAATGTAGGTAAGTTGAATCTGAAGTACAAGCATGGACAAATAATCACAAGTCGATTAGCATCAAATCAAAGAGATCAAGTTCATTAGGTAGTTATAGAGTACAAGTTTGGCAGCATATGAAAATAAATGTGACTGGCTGGGAATAGCCCATATTAAAGCATAAGAGTTACTTACCTTAGTTTTTTAGTATCACTTTCTCCATTTACAAATACTCTGCTAATCTCCAGATACATTAGGCATATCCTGAATAATCATCATTAACTTCAGAGGTATAAGGATTCATCCAATTATGTCTTATTCATCATCTTAGGAATCTATCTGATCTCCTAATTAGGTCTATTGGCCTATTACCCACTCATTGGATTTCAACTTATGTTAATAAATTCCTTAAATAGGCTTAGTAGCTGTCAGGATTGTAATCTAAGTGATATGGACTCCAGTCGTTATCAATTAAGGGTGTATTTGACCTTAGGGGTACAATGGTAATTTTGTCATTCTTGCCCCGGACCCTATCGTGGTCCTTAGAATATTTTATATATCTGATATATAAATTTCTAAGTCTTTTGGACTTCATTTGGTATCTACTTTTGATCATCGGGACACATCAATCATTTTTTATTTTACACTCGAGTTGTTTCGAAGTCTTATTCAGCCTCATAGTTATGTTTATATTAGATTGGTTTTCTTTTCTAATTTATTCGACCTTTACCTTGCATTTTCCATGCTTAAAGGTATTTTGGTCATTTCACATTTTACGATATTCTGACCTCGAATCATTATTTAGTCACATATATGAGTTCATAATTATTTGGGCTTCCATCGTTATCAATTTCATCTTGTTTGGACCTTATTTGGGCTTCGTACTATACTAGGAGCATTTTGGTAATTTTACTCTTTAATGCGTCGCACTTCTTAGTACTTAGTTTGCTAATACGGACTCTACCGTTGGGTCCAGAGTGTCCAATATAATTAAAATGGACTATCTTTTATGTCTAGTTAGCCTTGGGTATTGTTAGGGGCAATATAATCATTTACCATTTACGTGTCTATATTTTTCGGGACTTAACTTCACAAATCGGACTCCACCGTTGAGTCTGGAATGCCCAAAATAGTAAAAATATAATATTTATTTATTTTATTTGGACTTCGTTTGACCCATTTTTAGCCTAAGGGTATTTTGGTAATTTTCCATTTAATCTAGGGATTTAAAATAATTATTTAATTTATTACTTGGGCCTTTTCGTAATTCATCTAAACTGTTAGGGGTGCATTTCTAATTAACCGCAAGTTCTGGGGCCCTTTTTCAATTTTTGAAACTTTGTAAATAAACCCATTGGTTTATTTAATTTTTAAGTGGATTGGTCTAGGGTTTCACTAGACCAACCATTTTGGTCGGTTCAACATGTAATGCTGACGTTAGCCCTAATTTAAATTTAAAATTCTCTTAATTAAAACGTCGTAGTTTCGAGTGACCCAAATCCTAATTAAGACATCGGGTCAGGACCCGACCCAAGGTCCGACCCATGAACCATCACTATTTATCGTCCCTATCAATTAGGGTTCACTGTGCTTCTTCTCCACAGTCGTCTTCTCCGGATAACGGTAGGGAAATTCTGGTGGCTATTTGCGTTCGGTCCAACAGGTTTCGAAGGGAAATTTCGTAAGGATTTCATATCTGCTTTTGGATTTTCGGTTGGACTGCATCTGGGCCGTCGAACAGCCAGTTGCAATAGCTGTTGCCAAGATTCCCACGACCACGGTTGTTCCTATTTCAAGGGCTACAAGCATTGTTCTTTTCCCCATTTTCATTCTTTGAACTCCCAAAACTGTATGAAGCATTTTGTCATCGCCCAAGCCTCACAAAATGACCGAAATCCGGTCTCTCATCAAATTATTGGCCGCACCTGCAACTGTCGTTTTCTCGCCCATTTCTGGACCAATGTGGTCCATTCAACTTGCATTGAAACCCATTTTGTGTGATCTTCAAGTCTAAACCCTTAAAATCAAGCTTAAGGTCAGTTTTCAAAAATAAAAATAAAATTCCCTTCTCAGTTTCTCATGGCCTAGTGCCTAAAACAGTTCAATTTTTAACCCAATTTTCTCCCACTGTCTTATCCTTAACATTTCAAACACATGCATGTACTTGTTTGGCCTCAAATAGTGTATATGTATGTGATAATTTGAAAAAATAAAAATCAATTTAAGGGCTAAAGAAGTATACCTTCACAACAGTGGACTCCCCCTTTTTGGTGGCTCAATTCTGGTCTTTTTGAGCCCTTCCAAATGCAGCCATACTCCCTTCTTGTGCACCTCCTAGTGGTCACACACCAGCGTGCACACACTTGTATATATATATATATATACACTCAATCTCTCTCTCTCTCTCTCTCTCTCTCTCTCTCTCTCTCTTTGTCTCCCTCTCTCTCTTTTGATTTCTAATTTCTGAAATCTAACCATCCCACGTAACAATCATATATAGTTATATATTTTATTTGTTTTATTTTAAAAATGATTCTTTTAGTTGCATGAATGGCCATTGGCCAATTTGAGAGGTGGCTTTATTTCTATGTTTATATATATATATATATATATACATATAATTTGTGATGTAAGACACAAAAAGTGGGCAGCCCAAGTGGTAAGTTTTTTTGGTGAAATTACTTTCCTTACTTGGTTAAGGGTTCAAATCCCCTTGGCTTCACATTTTGGCATATTTCCCTCATTTTGGGCTTATGCCTCGTTTGGCTAGCGCAGATTTCTATTTTAGCTATTTCCTCCATAATTTATTTTCTATTGCTCTTTTTACGAAGCGATTTCTTTTGGTCATTCCCTATTTTGGTTAGCTTTGATGTCAAATGCCTCGTATCGGTTATTATTTCTTTGTATTTTTCATAGTTAGCTAATTCAAGTTTCAATGTTGTTAAAACGAGGCTAAAATGGCTAAATTTAGCCCTCCCCTCTTGGCGTATTAAATTATTTTATTGGTCTATCGTGACCGTCGAGAAATTCAGATTAATTCCCTTAATTATTCTTCATGTTGTTTCTAATTAATAATTAGCGAACTAATTATTAATGAATTAGGTAGGGGTGTTACAATGTTGGACAGAGGTAGGTGATAGGAAGTTATTTGGGCCCGAGATAGTAGAACAGACCACCGATAAGATCCATCTGATCAGGCAGCGTTTACTAGCAACTCAGAGTCGATAGAAAAGTTACGCTGACACTAGGAGATGAGAGTTGGAGTTCATGACTGGTGACTATGTGCTTCTGAAGGTATCACCAATGAAAGGAATGGTCAGATTTGGCAAGAGAGGGAAGCTAGGGCCACGATACATTTGGTAAAATGGCTCTTATACCCAAATAAAATAAGAAGATAGTGTAACACAATATTTTTTAGCATTCCGGACTCAACGACGGAGTCCAATTTTAGAAATTAAGACACGTAAAATATAAAATTACCATTTTACCCCTAATGATACTCGGAGCCAATTAAATATAAAAAGGAGTCCATCTTGACTATTTTGGATAATCCGAACTCAACAGTAGAGTCCATTTCAGCAAAAAAAGTACCGAAAAATGTGTCACGTAAAAGCAAAAAATTACAAAAATGCCTCTAAGCTTAGAATAAACTATAGGTACGCAAATTTAGATCTGGAAAAGCCTAAACCAATTATTTTTGACACTCTGGGCCTAACAATGACATATTTTGGGGGAAAATAAGATTCGGTAACAAACTGAGAAATGACTAGTACATCCTTAAGAGTTAATAAAGCTATAAGAAGAGGGTAATTGGAATAGAAAGAGCTCTAAGTTAACAATTAAGTTGTGTGATGCTTTAAACAAGAATGTAACAAAACCTTGAATTCTGATTATAGGGATTCTCGTCTAAAGGAAGGATTTTTGGACATAAGCTTTTGGACTTTAGGTGAGTATTTCATGTTATGTTTGATGTGGACTTTATTATAGTTATAAATATTGAACTCTTTTATGACTTTGAAAATAGACACCTTGCATTTAATATCGTTGTGAATGACTTATCGATATATATTGTCATTTCCATTATAGCCTTTTATAACAGATACATTGTACCTAGTATATGTTTTAAATAATCTATCGATATATATTGTCTTCCCTTTGATTCAAGAAAATATCTTGTAAGATACTCATAACACTATACAGTTTTTTACCGATCTTTGAACTGTTTTGACTAAGCACGGGATATGGAATCCTAACCACAGGGTGTATTGGTGGTAAGTTGCACATAATGACATTATCGAACTACTTTATCGAATATTGATCTCAGTCAGCGAGGTTCTAATTTGTTGGCCATAGAAGAGGAATTTATTGGTTTGAACTTTTATGAATATCAAATATAAACTATGATTGAACCTTGAATCATTAAACTAAGAATTATTGAACTATGACATTGATCATCGAACTATGAAATTGTTTATCGAACTATGTTCTTGAACTATGATTGAACCATGATATTGATTTGAACTATAATTGCGATTAAATCATTATTATGATGGAACTATGTTATTGATTATTGATTTATGACTGTGATTGAACTAAGATCCATTGAAATGAATTTGATACTATTCCTTCAACTAGTGTGTTCTGATATGACGTATTCTAATTCTATATTAGTATAGACGTTTTAGTATAGAACTACATAGTAGTTTTGAAACCCTTGGCATGTCATGAAATTCTCACGGAGCTATCGAGATCATTACAGATGCTTTCCATGTTTTTAGGTGAGGATTAGATAGATTGATTTTCATGTGATGCAGGCTAAGTGCTTAAAAGATGAAACAAGTTCTTTTGATGAGTCCTTAACTGAAGATAGACTAGATGGTTTTTGATTTTTACAATTAATATTGTGCAATATTATACTACTCAATTACATGGTATATGGAAATTGTATCCTTCTGAAACAATGTTTAATTAATTGACCAGGTTGTGTAGCTTACTTTATGAATATGAAAAAGGTGTTTAAAGAAAAAAAATAATTATTTCTCTGGGTTTGACTAAATGGTAATTAGAAAGGTGTTATGATTATTGAAAGGCCTTGGTGGCCGATCACGAACCTCTAATCAACATAGGTTGGGTTCGGGTCGTGACACGTGTGGTATCATAGCAATGGTTAATGGTATTCGGGAAAGATCATATTAGGAACTTATTGGAGCTGAGGTTAATGGCTCTAGGTGATTAAGAAAAGGGAACTCTAGAGATCTTGGGGAAAACAAAGAAGTGCATGGAATTGAAGTTAGAAAAAGATTTGAAAACCCTTAGAGCGGCATTGAAACATGGAGATTTTTATCTGAACTCTAAGGTCAGGTATTTCTTGAAAAATATAAACAGTGTTAAGTTAGAAACCTGATGGCTCTTGATGACTAGGTGATGGAGTGATGACAAAAAGTGATTATTCAAACCACTCTTGGAGTCGATTAGATTACTTATTGCTAATAACTTAGGGGTGAAAATATAGACTGAATGAAACTGAAATTTATGATTGAATGTGCTTTATGAATGTGCAAATTAATGATATAATTTTGCATGCAGTTTAATGGTTATATGATTAAAGAATTCTGAATATCTTGTTTGTGGATATAGGTGAAACAAAAGAATGGCAAATAGGACAAAGGCTAGGACCAACGCGAACCGTGAAGAGAATGCTAGAGAAGATCCATGGCAGAATGGAGTGAACGCTAAGTGAATTAGTTCATGAAATGAGACAATAGAACAATAACGAGAACAGAAGGAACAACAGTAAACCAGACAAACCAAACAAGCTTCACAGAATGATTTATGAAACTTTAGCCACCTACATTTGTTGGAGCTCCTAAAGTAGATGAAGCTGAAACTTGGATGATGAGTATGGAGGACATATTTGAGGTGATAGATTGTCCTGAGGATAAGAAGGTCACTCTTGCTGCTTTTAGGTTACAGGGAGAAGGAAAGCGTTGGTGGAACTTAGGTGAAAAGAACTTACACAATGGGAGTTTCGTTCTTGGCTTGGAGGAAGTTTAAGGAATTATTGTACGAGAAGTATTTTCCAAAGAGTGTTCATGAAGGAAAGAAGGTGGAATTCATTGAATTAAAGCAAGGAAACATGACAGTGACTTAATACGAAGCTAAATTCATTGAGTTAGCCCATTTTTGTAACAACCCGACTTTGCGTAATTAATAATTAGTGTTAATTATTAATTAATAACCGGCTTATAGAATGATTAGGGAATTAATTATGATCCCGTTTGTCTCCATGGACTGATTAAATAATCAAATGTGTCTGGGGGAAAAGGGTATGATACCCAAACCCAATTTCTGGTTAAATCGGTAAAATAATGTCGTTTTAACACTAACGGAACCCGAATTAGCTAACCCAGGAAATCCCAGATGATTAATAAATGACACGGAACCTCTAACACTGAAGAATACTGAAATACGGAACTCTCGGAACAAACCGCGTCGAAAAATGAGTTACGGAATGAAAGTTACGAAGGAAACACTAAAACTGAATTACTGCGCAACCAAACGTGGCCTTAACCGAAAATATGGAAAAAATGGCCAAATGGGAGGCCAAGGGAATTGAACCCTTGACCTTTGAGTGAAAAGAAACCTCATCCAAAAATTACCAACTGGGCTACTATTATCTTTGTGTCCATATATACAACAGAAATGTATATAACACTGAATTATCCTAATCTGCCACCAAAACTGGCCAATGGCCATCCATGCAACACCACACCCTTGCATCACCCCTATGCTCCCTAGCTCATCATCACCCTACTTCAGCCATGATGACCTCTCCTCCAACCAAAATACATGCAGATTTATCATGAGGTTGGGAGATGTATTGAAGAAGAAAAATTTGCATTACAAGTCTCCATATGTGTATTGGAGGGGGGAAAAATCAGAAATGGGTGCATGAGATCTGCTAAAGAAAGATTGGGTTAGAGAGAGAGACTGCCAAACCAAGTGTATGTGTATGTGCATGTCCATGTGTGTGTGGCCATGGAGGTGCCTAAAGGAGGAGGAACTAAGGAGGCTATGTGCTGCACGGTTGGGACTGAGGCACACCTGGGGTGCCAAGGATCCGAACTGGACCATCGAAGAGCAGGAAGCAGCCACTACTTGAGAGGTAAACACCTCAAACTACAAAACCGTCAAATTTTCTATTTTGATTTATTGGTACTGCTCTGATGATTTTTGAGCCATATAAACTATATGTATGCACTACTAAGAGGCCTGGGATTGTTATAGAACAATTGGGAAGGTCGGACAGCCCTGAAACCCCAAAACTGTAGCAAATCGCCATTGATGGACCTCGGGTTGCAGGTCTGAATCGACCTCAACCAAACGACTTTCCGTTTGTCAATACCCGAAATAGACCATCCTAGGACCCTAAATATCACCATCCGCTGACCTATAAACCTAGGTTTAAGCCCTCAAAATCGAGGCTATTCCTTTCGGCCCAAAAACCAAATCTCTAAATCAGACCCCTAAACTGAGATTTAAGGATTGGTAATCGAATACCTTGTTGTGAGGGTTACAGAGGACCAAACCTCGTGCAAAATGGTTGAGAAACAAGGCCGTATGACCGGACTGAAATTCCCTACGATAATCGGCTAAACAGAACTCCATGCATGGATTCGAAGCCCCAAACCGTTCCAATATGTTGGTTTCACTTCCAGAAAGCTTTTGGAACCAAAATCAGTTGAAATCCATGCTTGAAACTCCACTGAAAATGGTGAAAAACCGGACCTGCACTTACGGCAACGGCGCCCTGCGCGTTGGAGAAGATGGAGTTGACTCGCCAACTCGTTCGAGTTGGGCCGAGTCGACTCACACACGTGGCAACGCAAGACTGTGCCACCGAATTAATGAAACTACACCGTTTTGGGCTTAGCTGATTTGTTTTAAAATTTGATTCTACCTGTTTGGTTACGGGTTTTAAAAATTAAAATCAAGTTTTGGGAATAAGCCATCCGTGGATAAGGGGGGCAATTGAGGTTAAATGGAATATGTAATTCCGGTTTTCTGAAGGGTCAGAACCGGTTGGTTTTTAAGTGTTTTGAACCGGTTCACTTGGTAAACCCTTGAACCCTGTGGGTTGAACCCCAATTTTATGTAATTATATTTTGACCCTGAAACTTTCTAAAAATTTCAGATCTGCCCCAACAGTTCTGAAAAATTATACAGTGGCCCAAATTTTGGGAAAATTGTACATTTAAGCCCCTGCCAAATTAATTAAATAATAAAATAATTATTTTATTAATTAGGTAAAACTACGATTTTACCCTGGACATTTAATATGTCAAACGGAGTCCAAATAAATTAAATAAATAGTGTATTTTCACTATTTCAAACATTCCGGACTCAATGGTACAGTCCGATTTTGGAAATACAGTACCGAAAAATACAGACCTGTAAGTGATAAATTACTGTACTGCCCCTGATGGCACCAGACCCAATAAAAATAAAAGACAGTCTATTTTGACTATGTCGAACACTCTGGACCCAACGGTGAGGTCCATTTTATGAACTGACGTGCCAAAAAATATGACGCATGAAATTACCAAAATACCCCTAATACTGTACGAAGCCCAAATGAAGTCCGATTGGGACGAAATTGATACCGATAGAAGCCCAGATACCTGTGAAACTGTATACTTGATTAAATGATGAATCAGAGTCAGAATCTTACGAAACGTAAAATGACCAAAATACCCCTGAGCACATGAAATGCAAAGTAGAGGTGGAATAAAGGTTAAACTGATCTGATAAATTATCATAAGGATAATTATGAACACTGAAGGGCTAAATAAGACTTCGAGACAGTTAACGCGTAAAACGAGAAACGACTAATGTGTCCTGATGACCAAAAGTAGATACCAAACGAAGTCCAAAGGAGTTAGAAAATTATATCTAAGATATGTGGACTATTCTGAGGACCACGATAGGGTCCGGGACAAGAATGGACAAATTACCATTTTGCCCCTAAGGCTGGATAAGTAACGGACTGATAACGATTGAAGTCTAAATGACTTGGGTTATAATCCAGATGACTGCTAAGCCTAAATTAAGAATAACATAGCCCCGGATGAAACCCGATGAGAGGGCGATAGGCTACTAGGTTATCTTAGGTAATCCGATAGACACCTAAGATGACGAATAAGACCTGAATGGATAAATTCTGATCTGTCTGTGATTGATGATGATTATTCAGGACATACATGGAGATGCCTGACGTACTTGGAGGTTATCGGATTGTTTGTGCAAGGAGATAACCGTAACAATTTGTGAGTAACTTGGAACTTCTGACTTGGTGTATAAGTACACCGTCTAGTTACTGTATTTTAATTCACTGTACTGTTTTATCTGCCATATTGTTTAAATGCATGTTTTTAAATGCATACTCTTTTATAATGTATTACACGTGACATGATTTTGTACTGTCCTGTTCTCCTGTTCAGTTCAGGTCTGTCCTATTCCGTTGTATGGTCTGTCCTGGTTTTGTTCTGTACTGTTGCATCTTGTGAGTAACCTAGACTCCTGAATTGGTGTATAAGTACACCGTCTAGTTATTGTATTTTTAAATACTGTATTGTACTGCTCCTACTGATATACTGTCTTTCATGCTTCTACTCAATGCATGACTATATTTTACTCTGTCTGATTTCACTGCTCCGTACTGAAATAAAATTATCCCTGTTTTTACTAAAAGAACAACTGACTCATGGTACCAAATTCAGTCTTGAGCACTATATGAGCATTCTGCATTGTTTAATCTGTGCATACTGTACTGTTTATTCTGTTATACTGTTCTGCTCTGCTCATTACTGATCTGTTCTGTTACTCTGATGTTTTAACTGTACTCTTGTTTTTAATACTGTTTCAAATGAACGTGTTTAACTATCTGTTATGTTTGATCTGTTCTATTCTGTTCCGCTCAACACTGACCTGTTCTGTTTGATCTGTCCTGACCTGTTCTGTTTGATCTGTCCAGACCTGTTCTGTTTGATCTGTCCTGACCTGTTCTGTTTGATCTGTCTGACCTGTTCTGTTTGATCTGTTTTGTCCTGACCTGTTCCGTTTGATCTGTCTGATCTGTTCCGTCCTGATCCGTCCTGATTTGTTATGTTTGATCTGTTCCGTCCTAACCTGTTTGCTCTGTTTCGATCTGTTCCGTTCTGTTCTGTCCCGTCCTGTTCTGCTCAATACTGATCTATCATGTTCTTTGATGATGTACCTGTATCTCTGACTGACGTATTGTTTCCGCTCAGTTCTGTCTTGTTCCGTTCTGTCACGACCTGAAACCCACCCTGAGCGGATCACCAGATCGCGATCGCCGCCCCGAGACCCGAGGGCCTCGAGACAAGGCTCGCATATGCAGCGGTATCGAATAGACGTGCAACATACGTTTTGCGGAAGCGTGAAAAACTTTTTCTTTTCTTTTCTTATTTAAATTTACGCACATCCGTCCGATACTGCCGCTCTTTTCATATCATACATGGTTACACATTCAGAGTATAACGAAAACTTAAAGACTTATAACATTAATACAATACATGTTCAGTTGCCCTGAGGGCTTAATACATATTCTTACATTGTCTACTAATACAAAATGTACTACTAGAGTTCATAGGTTTCTGAAGAGAAACTACTTAAACATATCTTCCCAAAATCAGCTAGACTCATCATCAACGTCCTCAAGTCAAGACTGCTGCTAATTACCTGAAAGGGGGGTCCGAACAAAGTCCGGGTAAGCTAATCTAAGCTTGTGAGCAATTCCAGTATTCGTCATGGGGTTTTCAATTAGCAGTGGTTTAGTACATAAGAGTTTGTAAAATAATCACCGCCAATTGTTCGTATACTTTGAATACAGAATATATGCATTCCTTAAATCATGTAGCTTTGAAACATTTAAAGTATTCAAGCTAAACTCATACTTTGTCAAATAGAGTATATAACTCAAAACATATTGCATTTCGTAAAATAATAGCTTTGAAACATTTAAAGTATTCAAGCTATACTTATACTTCGTCAAATAGAGTATGTAACTCAAAACATATACATTTCATAAAACAATAGCTTTGAAACATTTAAAGTATTCAAGCTATACTTATACTTCGTCAAATAGAGTATATAACTCAAAACATATGCATTTCGTAAAACAATAGCTTTGAAACATTTAAAGTATTCAAGCTAAACTTATACTCATGAACTTCAAAACATATAACATAACATGTATTTCTTAAATAGAGTATAAAAACTCAAAACATATGCATATTAAAAATGAGGGTAAAACATGCTTCCATTTTCAAATCATTTGTCATATTATCACTTTCATTAGTGGAATCCGTTTCGAACCGGACTCCCATCTTACTTATAAATGGAGATATCTCATCTGCCTGGGGGATTAGATCCTGCTACCGGGCATTTTACAGGGCAATTGAGTTCCGTGAAACCCAAAATCCTGCCTATTTTACAGGGCAACTGAAAACTCAGAATCCTGTCTAAGTGCTTATGCACCATTCATCTTATAAAACATTTATCATGTGACTTGTCTCATAGATACTTTTCATAAATTCGTAATAAACATTCGTGTACTTGAAATAAGCAAATTCAGAATATTTAACAATAATTGCATTTTAACTAGACATGCTGAAAAGTATTTGAAGGAAAAACTGTTGCAAAAACCAATCACTAAGCATGTCACAATGGGGTTATAAAATAGAACAATTAAAAACTGAATCATGTAAATACTGAATTTGAAATTTCAAATGCTTCATATCTTTAACTTAAAACCTTGTCAAATTCATGGAGTTAAATCTCCAATTCAAACACAGGGTTACTCACCTTGTTTCTTTAGGGTTAGTGCTAATAATGCGCTTTCCCACTTTCCTGGTAGTTCCTAAGAACAATTCATAAACATCTCATCAACTTCACATTCATTGTAATATCATCTCGATATTCCTTAACTTATGCTTAAATCGTATTAGATCCTAAAACGATTTCATAAATTCATATGTACTTAACGTAACTCGTATTCTTAACCTATGACACAATTTAATGTGTTAGGAATTGAATTTACTTCAATTTATACTCTTCTGGGAGTTCCATTAACTTTAATTTAAAGTTATTTATTTGACATGTTTACATGTCGTGTCTTTTCGTATTTCATTTCTCGTACTTGCCTCAGTTTAGTTCTTTGGCAATACTCCAGTTCATAGTCATCTAACAGATGCTATTCATCAAATTTTATGTCTTTTTATTTTAGACATTTTTTTAGGTCGAATAGACTCTACCATTGAGTCCGGAGTGTCCAAGAAAGTCGGTTTAGGCTTTCCTAACATTTAATTCGGACTGTTATATGTAAAAGGGCAAAATGGTCATTTTACCCTTTTTGTGTCTTTATTTTTCGGGACCTCATCTCGTGTCGTGGACCTCACCATTCGACTCAGAAGGTCCGAGATAGTAAGAATACACTAATAACTTGTAAATTTTGGGTCAGGGGTATTTTGGTCATTTACCCCTTACGTGTTTTTATTTTTCGAGCTCCGTCTCGTAAAACGGACCCTACCATTAGTCTCAGAATGTCCAAAATAGTAAAAATACACGATTCATAAGCTTAATTTGGACTTCATTTGCCCTATTTTTGAGCGAAGGGTAAAATAATAATTTAACCTTATTTATTAAATAATTAAATTAATTATTTAATTATTTAATTATTTTTCAGGGGCCTTAATGCATAAGTTTTCCCTCAGTTGGGCCACAGTAGCATTTCTAAAAACTTCTGGGGTCAATCCGTAAATAGGTAAAGTGTTGGTTTATTTTATTTTTAATTAATTAAATAAACCAAAGGGTTCGGTCCAATTTTAAATGAACCAGTCCGGTTCAGTCGCAAACCAACCGGTTTAGCCGGTCTGCTTACATGTGGCTGACGTCAGCCCTAGATCTCATTTTATTTAAACCGACACCCAAAACGGCGTCGTTGCATTTAATCGGTGGCAAGCCCAGAGGCTGCCACCTGTCCGAGTCGACTCAGCCCCCATTTTTAAAACGAGTTGACTCGTCTTCATCTTCCCCACGAGACCCCCTCTGAAAACCCTAATCTCCGAATCCATTTCTTCCTATTTCGTGCATTTCTACTCAGCCAACCTCCACTGTTTTGGTCCCATCTTATCCCTAAGAGATAAACGAGTAGATTGGCATTCGTTTTGGAGTTTAAAACTCCTTCATTTGTTCGGTTTTGAAGTGGATAATCCGAACTGTAAAACCTATGGTTCATGCTTATTTCTTAACCATTTTTGATGAGGTTTGGCTTGTTGTGATCCCCTCTTCATGAGGATCTATACCTTGTTCTTAAATATCGAGTTAACACAAAGTTTAAAGGGTTGAGTCTTACACCCGTAACCTGCAACTGATTATTTGAGGGTCGATTTTTGAGCTTCAAGGTCGCGGTTGATGGTTTTTAGCATGCTTGTAGGGTCTACTAGAGCTCCCTATACACCAAACAAAGTTTGGTTTCCCTCGGATCAGACCTGCTTCATGCAAGGTCATCAATGGCGACTGCTTATGGGTTTCATGTTTTCTCACTGTTTCAAGCCCAAATCTTACGTTTAAACAGGTTTTAAATAAGTTTTAAACATCATATGTACATAAACAACTTAAAACTAACCTACTTTCATGCTTGAAATTTAGAGAGAGAAAAATGTAAAGATTTGGAACTTTACCTGTTACTCTTGCTTTCTCCTTTGTTCTACCTCAAATTCTCTCTCTATTCTCCTTACTTCTTCTTCCTTTGGTTTCTTTTGCAAGAAGAAAGCATGGTTTGCATGCTTGGCCATTTAAAGAGAAGGTGACCGACCCTTCTCTCTCCTCCATTCTCTCTCTCTCTCTCTCTCTCTCTCTCTCTCTCTCTCTCTCTCTGATTTCTAGCCCTACACTAGACTTCCCATCTCATAAATTCTACTTTTCTCTTTTCTTCTTTGCATTTAATTTTCATAAGATATTTTACATATAATATATACATATATATACATATATATACATATACACATATATACAAGACACACACACACACACCAGCCGACGCACACACACATTTTCACACTTTTTCCATTTTACTTTTTAACATTTACACATATCATTAAATTAATACATATATATATACCTTAAATCAATATATATATATACATATACATTTCTTATGATTAATTAATTATATATATATAATTTCTTTTTCTCGTAATACGTGTCATGTGACCCGGTATCCCGGGTCGGGATATTACACGTTCCGTTGATGATATACATGTATCCTTGATTGATATACTGTTTCCACTCAGTTTTGTCTTGTTCCGTTCTGTTGATGATATACCTGTATCTCTGGTTGACATATTGTTTCCGCTCCGTTCTGTTATGTTCTGTTCTGTTTTATTCTGATTTGTTATGTTTTATTCCGTTCTGTTCGGTTATGATTTGCTATGACCTATTTCGTTCTGTTCGGTTATGACTTGTTATGTTCTGTTCCATTCCGTTCTATTATGTTTTATTGTGATCCGTTCTGACCTGTTCTATTTCAACCCGTTTTATTCTGACCCGTTCTATTCTGACCTGTTTGTCTCTGATTGATATATTGGCATCATTTACTATTCTGTTCTGATTTGTTGTGCTTTGTTTCATCCTGTTCTGATTTGTTATGTCCTGCTCTGCTCGGTTCTGCTCCGTCCGGACCGGTTGTGTTCTGGTCTGTACGGTTATACTTGATATGATCTGTTATGTTCTGTCTGTTCTGATCTGTGGTTTTATTTTGTTCAGTCCTACTTTATTATACTGAAACTGCATTTAAAGTAGATTTATGAAACTGCTATTTCTGGAATGACTGAACTATCCCATATGCTTGATAAGCAAGAACTGGTTTTGAAACCCATGACAGGGAACCTGTGTTACTCATTGGGCTTTTCGAAGCTCACCCCATTCCCTAACATTTTTCAGGAATAATATCTATTGGATCTGATGGCCCTGATTTGTGGAGACTGGATTATTGAGGATTGAATCTGTTTAATCAGGTGAGTGATGTAATACGACTGACTTGACTGATATGTACTAGATATAGACATGGCTCATGGATTTAAACGGTACTCTAGAGGTTATAGTTCTACTCTGTTGTTATATATCGGATTATAGATATGCTCTGAGGTTAGAATTGTTAGCTGTTAGATTTTAGACTTGCTCTGTGTGGTACATAACCTTACGGTGAATACATGAGTTGCATTCCCTTGACAAAAAAAAAAAAGGTTTTAAATTCCGCTGCATCTGACCCTACAATCGGAGTACAATTCACTGGAAAATTCAGAAATTGCCATCGGTTGGTCGCGTGGCGGCTGACTGGCACCACGTCCTCGACATCCGCGTAGGGTAGGGTTCGAGATGTGACAATTTTTCTCCAGATATGATAGAGGTTGAGCATGAGAAGGCAAAGAAATTTGAGCAGGGACTGAAACGGAACACTCATGATCGCATTTCACTATTTCTGTCTGAATTATATTCTAAGATAGTGAACATAGGCCTAATCACAGAAAAGAACAACGAAGAATACGTGAAAGAAACCAAATAAAAAGGGCTTACTCGGATGAGAATATGAGAGAAGGTTCAAGTAAGAAGACTAAGGAGAAACAAACAAGAAACCTAAAATTTCAAAGGCCTAAGCAAAGGAGTTGGATCAGGATACGTCAAACAAGTGTTAGTGATATGGAGGTCACCACAAATATGACCAATGTCGGTGGAACACGAGAGCTTGCTTCGGATGTGGTAAGAAAGCGTACCAAGTGAAAGACTACCTAGAAAAGAGAGGATAACCATGACTCTATCAGCTGATAAATAATTTTCCCGCTCCTAATAAGAAGACTTGAGGTAAAACACTTCTTTTGAATTGTCGATTATTAAGTTACTATGGGATTAGTATAGTAAGGAGTATACTACGTACTCTTAGCTAACTCAAGTTTGGGGACCAAACCTTTTAAAGAGGGGGAGAATGTGACATCCCAGCCTAATGACTATATAATTAAGGATGCTTAGTCAACTTTAAAGGAACATTAACGTACGATTAGACTATGACAATAGTGTCGTGATGATAAATTTTGTGAGAGTTAAAATAGAAGAAATGAGTATGAAAAATAAAGATAAAATTAATTGAGAAATACATAAATATTCAACCAAGTATCATAACTAATTTGATTAAATTAAGTCAACCACGTAAAAGAGAAAATTATAATGAACGTAAAAATATATTAAGAAATTTAAGAATGACCAAAATAAGTATACTCAATGAATAAAATATTAAATAAAAGCGCAAAACTCCCACTAACACAATAAAAAAAGGAAAAATAGTAGAAAATGGGGTTGCCAAGTCATGAACCCAAGACCAAGAATTAGAAAAGATCCTATACCCAAAAAATAAACCAACTAAGCTACAAGCACTTTTGTAATATCCCGACCCGGGATACGTCACGTATACCGAGGTAAGTCGGTTATATAGTGTAACTTGAACGGTAAGATATGTATATCATGGTATTTCATGGAAACGTATGACTGGAAACTGTAAATGATGGAACTGAATGACCAAGGCTGGGTAACACCCGAGCACCACAAGGCATTGCATCGTAATGCGTGCATGCACGTATTTCTATGCATGCATACGTGAACATAGGTGAGTAGCCCAACCAAAATGAATGTATGTATATATAATTTAAAATGGATTTATATCCCTACACATACATGTATATACATGTATAAAAAGATGTATTTTATGTGTATATATATGTATATAATATAATGTATTATACATGTATTTGTGTATATATGTATATATGTATATGTATAAGAAATAAAAGGAAAAAAAAGGGGAAAAGGGAAACTGCCCTTGGGCAGTATATAGGTGCACTGAATGAGGGTGTGTGTGTGTGATGTATACAATATGATATATGTATATAAGTGTGCAACACAAGTCTCCCAAGCCATTAAATGCAAAGTTGCATTTGGCAGAGGGAACACCAGGATTTAAGTCAAGGAAAGGGGCCATAGAAGGGGGAGTAACCGAGAGAGAGAAAGAGAAAGAGGGAGAGAGGCGGTGGAAATCTCTCTCTTTATATATGTGCATACGGGAGTGAGTTGGGAGACAAAAAGAAACTGAGACTGAGAGGAGCATTGGCAAGGAACTCAGGAGCAGAAACAGAAAGGTTTAGGAGGGTCACATGAGCTAAAAATTCGAAACCCAGGTAAGTGATTTAAGTTCTGTTTTTACGATTTAGAGCATGAAGCTTATATATATTTGTAAGGTCTAAATCAGCATGAAATATGGAACTAAATGCAAAAAAGAATGATAGGAAAAGGTTAAGAAACCAAAGAGAAATTCATAGTTGCAGGTTGTAGAGAATAATCGGACACTTGACATTTCTTGCATTAAACTTTGTTTAAATGACCCAAGAATGATCCTATGAAGTGCAGAAAAACATTAGAACCAAATAGGGGTCAAAAAAATTGAGAAACAAGCATGAAATAGAGAAAGTACAGTTGGCCGGAGCCACGATTTTTCTCTATTTCGTGAAGAACTAGTGGGTCAAATTGAAATCTACGGTTGGAAAGAAGATCTACATGAAAAATGGAAGGAAATGGCATTTAAAACGGGTTGAAAATTGACTGAAATTTAGTGACAGTCGCCGGAGAAGACGACTGTTCACCACCGGAACCCTACCGGAGTGACGGGGAAGACGACCGGAATGTCGTGAGGCTACCGGGTTAAATCTAGACCGGATCCAGGTTCGGATCGGGTCGGGACCCGACCGAAAATAAATGGGTAAGTGATACTGTGTCATTTTGTTTTTTATTTAAATGGATTAGGCTTGTTTGGTTACACAGATAGGAAATGTTGGAATTGGGTTTGGGCTTATTCCAACCATGGATAGCATAGGAGGACTGGTTATCTTGTTCCGGTTCTCAAGAATTGACTGAACCGTTTGGTTCAGTAAGGGGGCAGACCGGTTTAGGGTTTCTGGTTCTGAACCAACTGGTTCAGACCGCAGCTTTAGGAAATTATGAACCGGCCCCAAATGTTTTGAAAAATCTCACTAAGGCCCAAACAGGAAAATTAATAAAATATTAATTTTTACAAAAATGCCCCTATTTCAAATATGGGTCAAACGAAGTCCAAACGATACAAATGAATAGTCAAAACTTATTATCTCAGACGTTCTGAGTCCAATGGTAGGGTCCGTTTTATGAGACGTGACCCCGAAGGATAAAATACCATAAAAGTGCAAAATGACCATTTTGCCCTTTTTAGTACAAAAGTCCAAACGGAATTCTGCGAAAGCCTAAACCGACTTTCTTCGGCATTCCGGACTCAATAGTAAAGTCTAAATTAGTATTTGAAATACTTATGATGGAAAGGCATAAAATTTGATGAATAGAATCTATTCTAAAACGTATTCACTGATATATAGGGAACTCGAAAGGCAAGGGTACACTCACGGATTCCTGATCTAGAATCACGATAGAGGTAAGTGGATCACTCTCTCTTACATGTGGTGTTTCCACAAGCCAAGTTATTTTTTTACTGCCAAACTCGTACTCTTGAATGTATTGATATCCCTGTGTTCCACAAATTCGATATTTTCCTATCTTGTGGACATTTGATTGACTGATGTATCATTGTTATCATGTTTCACTGTGCTTTGAAAGCACACATGTTATTGCTATCCACAATGTGATATTGTTCTATCTTGTGGACATTGATTGATTGCTATATCATTGTTATCATGTTGAACCATGCCTTGAAAGGCCTACTGTTGTATCCTCATTGAATGAATGATATTCCATTTTTATATTCTATGGAATTACTTATGATCATGACATGTTTATGAACACGGGAGTTGTGCTCAGTCACAACACCCATCTGATGCTATCTGATTGAATGGGACCTACGGGTCAAGTCCGTGAACGGACAAATGGCAAATTACTGGAATTGACTAGGGGGTATGCCGGGCCCCAAAAGATCGAGGGTCTGTCGAGCCCTGACACAGAATAACAGCATCTCTTATGATTGACAGAACTTGATTGTTGAATGGCACTATCCCTTATGATTCTTCAAGTCTCAAAGGACTTGCATTGATTGATTTGATTGTGATCAGTTCATTGTGGCAGTACTTCATTGTTATTATATTATCATTTTACACCGATTCTTCTGATTGTGTATTGTGATTTCTTTTCATTGGCCCTCGTGGCAATTGTTTCCATTGGCCCTCGTGGCAATTATTTTCATTGGCTATCACAGCATCTCCTTCCTTATGATTGGCTATCATTATCTTATTCATGGATTCACATTGATCATCGATACTAGTGTTGGAGATCTGTTTTACTTACTGAGCTTTGTATCTCATTCCACCCCACTTACCCCCCATTTCAGGTGATGATGCTGCGAGACCCCAGTAGGAGTCTGAGAGCGTAGGGGGACATTTTGAAGTATTGTATCAGTCTATGTTAGTTCTCCTATGTATTCACCACCCCCGGGTGCTGGTTACGTTTAGTTCTTATTTTGTTTTATGTAGAACTATGTTATGTATTTAATAGACTTCCGCTGTTTAAATTATTTTAAAAGACTTCCGCTGGATTACTGTAATTGATAAAGACTTCCGCTGTTTATTGTTTAAACTTTTTAGTACATTGCATATTAGTACTGTGATACAGGAATGGAAAAAGTAGGGACAGCCTTCGGGTCGGCCCCGCGACACGAGATCCGCATAGGGTGGGTTTCGGGTCGTGACAGCTTGGTATCAGAGCTTTAGGTTCGATTGTGAGTCATGTGAGATAGGACTAGAGTTAAAACTATTACATATGACTGACATTTTATGTTTTACACTCATGGACAAATTGTCTTACACATTGACTGGTCATCTCATTGGTTATTCACTGGTTATTTCATTGGTTATTTCATTGGTTATCTTATTGGTTATCTCATTGGTTAGCTTCATTGATTCTATTGACAGTCATGGTAAACACGAGGCAAGGTCCGTTACCTATGGATCGTTTAGAACAATTGGAAAGATTGATGCAGACTGTCATTGAAAGTCTACCACGGATTCAGGCTGGTGCTAGCCAACCAGCACAGCCAGTACAACAGGAGCAACCTGTCAATACAGGCGACAATGTAGGAAATCGTCAAGGAAACGAGCGAGACGCTGCATACTTATATGAGCGGTTTCAGAAAATGAAACCCCCGACCTTCGACGGTACGGGAGGGGCCACTATAGCTGAGGAGTGGTTATTAGAGATGAACAGGATCTTCAAAATCCTGATATGCACTGAAGTCCAAAAAGTGGCATACGCCACTTATATGGTGTCACATCCCCCAAACCCACCCTGTGCAGATTTGGGGCACTTGACAAGGCCAGTTAGGTACCCATCGGGTTTTATCAGTTTTTTTTTTTTTTGAAAGCAAAACCCCGACGGTAATCCTAACCACAGGCCATTCCGATATAAATCCCAAGCATAATGCATTCGACATATATAATTTAAGCAGCGGAATTTTCACAAGGGAATGCATACATATATACTTGGCAGAGCATTCAGGATACATCATAGTCAGTTTTATCTTATCAAGATTACAAAACAGTTTCACTACAAAAGTCATAATCTGATCAGTTACACAAAAAGTACAAAAATGGTATAGGTTCACAAAAATGGGTTATCATTTTATCTGGGGGTCTCCAACATTTTCCCCCCTAAGTCTTGGACCTGCTAAACCTGTCCATCTGAGAGTTTCCCTGAAATTATTAAAATAATGGAATGAGCTTTAAAAAGCCCAGTGAGTAACACAGATATCCAGGCAAGAGTTTTGAGTTCAATCTTTGCTTAAATCACATGGTAATTAAATCAGTTGGAATTTATAGTTCAAATAATCCAAGACAAGCTCAATAGATCAAAACAGAATAACGGTTCAGAATGCTAGCATATTAATCAGAAGTATAGTTAATCATTTGAGAAACTAAAAACCATGTCATCGGTGATAAAAGCATGCATTTAAAACGATTGCATTTAAAACATATGGTATCCGAAACAATTTAGCAGATCAAGGAGCAGTAACTAAACAGTGTCAGAAGTTACTCACCTTCAATATTTGAGTTTGAAGCTATGAACGGAGCCTTCATCTTTTTCTCCTTAAGCCTGAAACAATTTATAAAGATTTATCAACTCATGACCTTAGACTAAGTAAGTCTACCCTATGATGGGTTTCATGGAACTAACTTATAGTGGCTAGTTCATAGGTCTTACTTCTTAAGCATTTGGCTTAGGGTTTCAGTATCTTCCTGTTTTTTCATCTTGGCCTCGGCAATCATTGCCTTAGTAGGTGTCTTTTAAATGAAGGGCCGGACGGAGACGATTTCAGTGGACTTAGCTATTCTAATATGGCGCTCAATAACTTTTTGCTGCGACAGTAAGTCTTGCATAAACCTTTGCTGTTTCTCATCGGCTAACCTCTGGGCCTTAGTCATGATGGTGAATTTCTTGCCCTGATTGTCCATGGTAGTTTAAGTGATATTTTTACCTAGAACACAGTTTAACATGTTAGAACAGATCTCATTACTCTTCTGGTAGCTTCATGCCTTCACACATTTATCGGTTCTGATTTTCATAATATGGACCTAACTATTGAGTTCGGAAGGTCGAAGAAAGTCAATTTAGACTCTCTCGGCTTTTAAATCTAGGTTCGGGTATATCAGGGGTATTTCGGTCATTTTTGCCGTCACATAATTTCTGTCTCGGATTCGTCATCTAATCATGTATATAATCTCACAAGTGTCAGGTCTACCACTGGTATTAATTCCGTTTTAATCGGACTTCATTTGGGCCTTGTACAATGTCAGGGGTATTTTGGTAATTTCATATGTTGTATTTTTTGGTACTTTATTTGCTATTATGGACCTCACCATTGAGTCCGGAATGTCCAACATAGTTAAAATGGACTATCTTTCAGTGTAATTTGGCCCTATGTGCCATTAGGGGCAGTACAGTCATTTACCTTTTACATATCTGTATTTTTTGGGACTTGGTTTCACAAATCGGACTCCACCATTGAGTCCGGAATGCCCGAAATAGTAAGATTACACTATTTAATCATTAAATTTGGACTCCGTTTGACCCTTTTAAGGTCTAGGGGCAATATGGTAATTATTCCCTTTTAATAAAATAATTAAATAAATTATTTTATTATTTTAATTAATTTTTCAGGGGTGTCATTGCATAATATTTTCAAAATCTGGGCCTTAGTATAATTCTGTCAAACAGTGGGGGTCACTTTGTAAATATTTAAAAGTTCAAAACTGAACCAAAGGGTTCAGTCCCTTTGTAATTGAACCAATCCGGTTCAGTCCGGTTCCAACCGGTTCAATTGCCGTGCTGACGTCATGATGACGTCAGCCTTGTTATTTATTTTGATTTAAATCAGTGAGGAAACGGCGTAGTTTCATTAAGGTCCATCCTTTTTAATCGGGTCGGGGTCCAACCCGACACCCAGTCCGACCCGACCCGGCACTGGTCATCGTCCCAACCCCCCTTGGTTACTGTTGCCCTAAAAACCTGCAGATTTTCACTCTCTATTTTGTGATGTTTGGTGTCACGACCCAAAACCCACCCTATGCGGATCTCGTGTCGCGGGGCCGACCCGAAAGCCGTCCCTACTTTTTCCATTCCTGTATCATAGTACTAATATGTAAAGTACTAAAACCTCAAAACAATAACAGCGGAAGTCTTATCAGTAATAGTACATCAGCGGAAGTCTTTCAATACACAATGTTAGCGAAAGTCTTTACAATACATAGTATGGTTCTACATAAATAAATTAAGAACCAACATGACCAGCACCCGAGGGTGGTGAATACATGGGAGAACTAAAACATAAACTGATGCATTTTCTCAAACGTCCTTCTATGTCTTTAGACTCCTACCGGGGTCTCGCGGCATCAGTACCTGAAATGGGGGTGAGGAGGGTGGAATGAGCTACAAGAGCCCAGCAAGTAAATACAGATCTCCGACACTGGTATCGAGGATCATAAAAGAATATGAATCCAAGAACAAGAATATGATAGCCAATCATAAGAAATAAGATGCTATGATAGCCAATGGGCACAGTTGCCATAAGGGCCAATAAACAATAGAACACAATGTACAATTAGGAGTAAGGGACGTAACATCAACATGAAACTCTTAACATGTGAACAGTGACAAATCAGTAGGAATGGCATAACAATGTCCTGGAATTGTCAACGATCATACAATAACAAGAAAGTACTGCCATTATAATTGATCACAATAAATCAATAAAGGAATATCTTGCAATACAAGATAATCATAAGAACAATGTAATTCAACAATTTTAGTTGAACAATCGTATAAGAGATGCTTTTGTTCTGTGTCAGGGCTTGATATGCCCTCGGTCCTTGGGGGCCCGGTTTACCCCCTTCAGTGCATTCCAGTGTATGGCCATATGTCCGTTCACGGACTCGACCCGAAGGTCTTCAGTGTATTTAAAAGCATCGGATGGATATTGTGACTGAGCACAAATCCAGTATACATAAACATTTCATGATCATACATGATTCCATAGGAGTATATAAAAATGGAATATCATCAATTCAATGGAAACATAACAATAGGCATTTCAAAGCACGGTTCAACATGATACCAATGGTACAACAATAAATCAATGTCCACCAGATAGAACAATATCACATTGTGGAGACAATAACATCAGATACGCTCAGGAGTACAAGTTTGGCAGTAAAAGAATGAACTTGGCTTGATAACACCACATGGAAGAGAAAGGGTATCTACTTACCTCTAATGCATTGCTAAATCAGTCTCCTGTAGGTTTTCCTTTTCCCGTTGAGTTCCCTATATATCAGTAAATACGTTTCAGAATAATTTCTATTCACCAAATTCTATGCCTTGCTATGATCAGTATTTCTAATACTTATTTAGACTTTTATATGTCTGTTGTTCTCGGAACCTCTTTTCATAATTTTGTCATTACCAATAGATTCAGAAGGTTTAGAATAATAAAAATTCACTAGTTCTTTAATTCAATCGGAGTCCATTTGACTCACCTATGAAGCAGGGGTATTTTGGTCATTTTTACAAGTCGTAACTTTTCAGGACTCCGTCTCGTGAAACGGACCTCACCATTGGACTCAGAGCATCCGAGATAATAAAAATTGACTATTCATTTGCCCTATTTGGACCTCGTTTGGCCCACTTTTGAGTCAGGGGTATTTTTGTAAACTTAACATTTCTCTGTTGGGCCTTAGTGGAATTATCTATAACTTTTGGGGTTAAAATGTAAATAGTCAGAGTTGCGGTCTGAACCATTGGGTTCACTGACTAGAAACCCTAACCGGTTCGGTTTTTCACTGAACCAAACGGTTCAGTTAAATTTAGAGAACCGGATTAACATCTCCACCCTAACCACCTTATCCATGGTTTGGATAACCCCCAAACCCCATCTCTATTTATTGTCCCTGCAACCAAACAGCCCAAAACCCATTTAAATTCAAAACCCAAAACGACACAGTATCATGCCCCATTCATATCCGGTCGGGTACCGACCCGATCCGAACCCGGATCCGTCTAGACTTAACCCGATAACCCCCCACGCTTTTCCGGTCATCTCCCCCAAAGCTCCGGTGAGCAAACAGTAGGGTTCCGTCACCTTCTCCGGTGACGGCAACCACTTTCTGATGGTTTTTAAACCCATTTTCAATGCAGTTTTATTCCCTTCACTTCAAGGATCTCGAATCCACCCTCGGTTTCCATTGAAGCCCTCCAAACCTTCACGAAATAGGGCCTAAATGTCTCCGGCCGACTTTCCGGCCAAGTGACATTTTTCATTTCCATGGTGTTCTAAGCATGGTTTTGACTCTAAAATTCTCCTAGTGTTTTTCTGCACTAGTATAGGTTGTTTCTACAAACTTTAAACAAGGTTTGATACATAAAATACCACATGGCCGATTATTCCCTATAACCTGCAACTCCAGATTTCTCTATGGTTTCTCAACCTTTTAACCTGATTCTTTTTGCAAAATAATCCATATTTCATGCTTGTTTAGATCCTATAATCATATATAAGCTTTATGCTTTAAATCAAAATAACAGAACTGAAATCAATTACCTGGGTTTCGGATTTTGAGCTCACTGTGACTCTCCCACCTTTCTGTTTCTGAACCAATCTCTCTCCCTTCTTCTCCCCTTCCTTTCTTCCCTTAACCGACCCCCCAGTCGGTGGCCCTTGCCACTTGTAGCCACGGTGGCAGCACACACATGCACACAAGACACCTCACACACATAGCTTTCTCTCTCTCTCTCTCCTCCTCACACGTTGCACCCTAACCCTCTTTTGCTGATTTCCCACTCGGTGGCTTTGCCACCTCCTCATCATGCAAGGCCCACTTTACATACCTATTATATATATATATATATGCAACCGTATACACATATATACATATATAAATAATATTGTATTATAATATATATATATATATATATATCATCCAACCGTATATATATATATATATGATATTCTTAATCATTTAGATTTACAATAAAAATTTATGCGTCGACATTCACTTGCACGTTTTTCAATAAACTCGGCTTCCGGTGCAACGGCACCCGTACACCCATGACTGTTTGCCTCTCGTACCTATGCATCGTAATTAAACAATACAGTCTATTACGCATCCACTTTTATTTATGTCATTTCACGGCTTATAATTCGGGATTACATTTATAGCCCGGTCCAGCCCGATGCACATGCTATATCCCGGGTCGGGATATTACATTCTTACCCCCTTAAAAATAAGTTTGTCCCCAAACTTAACGGTTCTAACTCGGTGGTTTTCGTGGTTCCTCTAACATCACAATATAACTTAAATAGGCTGTTACATTAACTAAATAAAGATTTTCTGTTGAGAATCAAGTTTTACTGTCACGTTAGATCAAGTTTTACAGTCACATCAAATCAAGTTTTACTGTCACATCTGTAACTGTACTACCCTCTTTATAATTCCCCGGATGCTTCGAAACCTTCCCATGAGACACAATTCCTTGCTATGGTTCTTTTCGGCTTCTATAATTTAAGATATCTTTTGATGAAGGAAATTTTAAAATTTCCAAACGTAACTTGACAAAACTCTATCCATTCAGTCTACTAATATATCTAGGATATATATATCACTTGAAATGATATTATGTGGAACTCATAGGGTTCACATCGACTTCTATGTATCATTTCCTCTACAATAAATCTGTTACTCTACTAATCGTTCCTTGACCTCAAGTCAGCTATGTAAGAGTATTTGTATCCCTAGTCCATATTTCACATGTCCTGTATCTAACACGTTTCAATGATAGTTCTCTTGACAATCACGTAAGCAATGAGTCAATGGTCCAGGCGTTCAGTTCCTACAGTCAGTTAGTAACATATGGGAACACATTAAATGTGTAACATAACATAGAAGATAGACCAATCATAAGTAACCCTAAAAGTATCATTTTCCAGTAATGTATTTTGATTAACTGTTACTCATCACCTGTATCACCTTTCAAGGTGTCATTCCTCTATCTAGATATCACAGTTAATTTATTACCTTTTCAAGGTATTTTCATTTCATTCAGATATTACTGTCAGATTCAATACTTTTCAAAGCATCATGTTTCCAATTCTATATTACATTCTAGTCCTCAATGAGCACTAATCGTTTCCCTCGTTTATTATGAACATAATTTAATTCTCACATATTCTCAATGTATAGAAAATCAACAAGTTCCTAATCCGTAAATAGAATTTCAATTCTCAATAACTCTCGTAATATAGATTGATCGTTCAATCATAAACATCAAGTCTGTAGACTAGATATAGTAATTTAATTCTTAAGGCTGCCTTAGTACAGAACAATCATTAACCATAACTTAACAAATATCAAATACATGTTTCTATAAGATAAAACAATCTTAAGGATTTCTAGATCCTATATTACTATGATTCCTTCCAAGCTTAACTACTGTCTCCCATTGAAACCTCGTTGATTTATCTATATTTTACTCAAGACTCTTCATATTTTCCGGCACGTCATCAATTTATTTAGAATATCAATTCCCCCGTACTTACCCCCTTAAGTTCCCTTACATATGTAACAATCATCAAATTGTAACCCAATGGATATTCATTATGTACCTTCATAAGACAAAATAATCATTACGGATTATTTATTTCATTATTGCTATGATTCCTTCCAATTTCTTTTAAGTATGACTACTATTTCCTACTCAAGTTTCACTTCTCTGTCTATATCAGTTATCAAAACCTCCTTCAGTATTGTCAATGTCAAATCTCAAGAATTCTCATCACTTATCCTTAAGTACACTGCTATCCTTAAGGGTCACTAGTCAATAATCATCAATTTCCATTTCAATATATAGTCGTTTTCCAAGACTAGTTGACTTTTAATATCTTAACTTGCTCTTGTCTTTGGACAGCCCCAATTCATTTAATGTGTTTCAATACACCAAGTTCTTTCTTAGATCAGTTAAACTATACACTTATGATCTGTACCTCCTATATTCTATGTATATTGTTCATTTCTAATGATTCCCCCAGTGTATAGTATTCAGTGATAATGACTCTTTCAAGAGTTGCCATTTATTCAATCTCGTCTATCCAGTAATCATTCCTATCTATAACAGTATGTAATTCATTTTAACGATTATAAATCTTACATTTATTCTATCATTATTCCCTGAACTTTATTAATTATGCAATCACTTGGCTCATCAATGTCTTTTAATTTTTCAAGTGGATAATATATCAATCTAACACTCATATATCTATGTTACATACTCTACTTATTTCATGCATAACATCTATCATCAATCATCATCCCTGAACAGTTAACATATAACCTCAGAGTTCTGTCTCTATGTTCGGCTAGCAGTAAATGTTGAAATTATAAATCAGTATGTAGAGTAATATTTAACAATATTGAGCATTTGTAAACAACTGTAAATAATACCTGCGACTACTAGTACAGTAGCCTAATCCTCTCCCAATTTGCTGTAAAAGATCAATGGTCAGAATTCACATACAAGTCTATCTATCATGTTAGGATTTACTCTATTTGGCATTAGTAATACCGGTGCATCAATCTCATCTCCCATGAACCACTATTACAAAACTGCTTCAACACCAAATCTTTTTGATACCACTGAGCTTAAGAATTTGACTTAATGCTCCAATCATTTCCCAGCATCATTAGGTTTGGTAGGATAGATGTCGTGATATTGTAGCATTCTAATCCTCAAGTCCTCTGGGGTATACGTCATTCTAACAGTATCATAAAGGATTCGTAGTATCCAGATTGGGTAAGGTAGCACTGTGTGTTTCTCAGTTACCCTAGTTACATGATAAGGCGGCCGTTCCTCACCTGTAACAGAGGTCCTGATAGCACATCAGTGACTGTCAATTTTCCACATTTTCTCTTTTAACCGTTTATAATCACCGTTATCCATTTTCATAATTTATACTCACTCCTAATCTTCAGTCTCGATTTCTTCTACATCACTAGACCTAACTTCCAAGTATAGGTCACTTGTTGATAATATTCGTGATTTTGCTCCGTATCTCGTGTTCTATGCTCCATATTTCTAAACAATAATCCTCAAGGTAACCATTAAAGTTCTCGTGTTTCTCTGTCTAACATTCTTCAATAATAACCTTCCAGATGTAATAGAATCAGTAAACCAATCATCCAAATGTTCAATTACTAAGTTCAGTTCGGCAATTACATGGAAACACAATCAAGTATGTAAGGATCTCTTAAGATCTAAACAAGTTATAAATAACTGGAAGGGTACCTGTGGCTATCTGGGTAGTAGTTTAATCTTTCCTTGACACCAACAAGACTGGTGAGGTAGGTGTGGCACTGGTCGTAGCCTTAGCTTTCCGAGGGCAATTCCTTGTTTACCCTATAGGGTGATCCTTAATAGTGCCACTATTTCAATGTCCATAGTTGTCTGTTGGGGTGAGCTTGAGGCAGAGATTTGAGAATCTCTTCTATAAGGCGTTCAATTCAGTCTAATTGATCCTTGCCTATCCCAATATTCCTAGTATACACCATTGCTCTAAACCATAAGTGTTAGATAAGTATGTCCATAAAAGTCTACTCGTCTATGGTCTAATCGAGTCAATATAATCTATTGAGATATTCCTTTTTGTTAACCTTGTCTATAAGATAACCATCGATGCTCAAAATAACAATCAATGTTCACATGAAATCTATATCATAGAGACTTCAATTCTATCTATTGATTCTAACTCTAAGTGATCTATGTGATTCATAATTGTCGATGTATTCCTTGTGATAACCATGTCTATAAAGATAACCAGTAAAGATAACCCGTAAGATGTCCAGTCAATCAATAAGAGAAAAATCAAAGATCGTATGAACTCTATATAAGGAAGGTCAGTTATAACTATTCATTCTATTTCTAGTCCTATCTCCCATAACTCACAATCGAACCTATAGCTCTGATACCAAGCTGTCACGACCCAAAACCCACCCTATGCGGATCTCGTGTCGCGGGGCCGACCCGAAAGCCGTCCCTACTTTTTCCATTCCTGTATCATAGTACTAATATGTAAAGTACTAAAACCTCAAAACAATAACAGCGGAAGTCTTATCAGTAATAGTACATCAGCGGAAGTCTTTCAATACACAATGTTAGCGAAAGTCTTTACAATACATAGTATGGTTCTACATAAATAAATTAAGAACCAACATGACCAGCACCCGAGGGTGGTGAATACATGGGAGAACTAAAACATAAACTGATGCATTTTCTCAAACGTCCTTCTATGTCTTTAGACTCCTACCGGGGTCTCGCGGCATCAGTACCTGAAATGGGGGTGAGGAGGGTGGAATGAGCTACAAGAGCCCAGCAAGTAAATACAGATCTCCGACACTGGTATCGAGGATCATAAAAGAATATGAATCCAAGAACAAGAATATGATAGCCAATCATAAGAAATAAGATGCTATGATAGCCAATGGGCACAGTTGCCATAAGGGCCAATAAACAATAGAACACAATGTACAATTAGGAGTAAGGGACGTAACATCAACATGAAACTCTTAACATGTGAACAGTGACAAATCAGTAGGAATGGCATAACAATGTCCTGGAATTGTCAACGATCATACAATAACAAGAAAGTACTGCCATTATAATTGATCACAATAAATCAATAAAGGAATATCTTGCAATACAAGATAATCATAAGAACAATGTAATTCAACAATTTTAGTTGAACAATCGTATAAGAGATGCTTTTGTTCTGTGTCAGGGCTTGATATGCCCTCGGTCCTTGGGGGCCCGGTTTACCCCCTTCAGTGCATTCCAGTGTATGGCCATATGTCCGTTCACGGACTCGACCCGAAGGTCTTCAGTGTATTTAAAAGCATCGGATGGATATTGTGACTGAGCACAAATCCAGTATACATAAACATTTCATGATCATACATGATTCCATAGGAGTATATAAAAATGGAATATCATCAATTCAATGGAAACATAACAATAGGCATTTCAAAGCACGGTTCAACATGATAACAATGGTACAACAATAAATCAATGTCCACCAGATAGAACAATATCACATTGTGGAGACAATAACATCAGATACGCTCAGGAGTACAAGTTTGGCAGTAAAAGAATGAACTTGGCTTGATAACACCACATGGAAGAGAAAGGGTATCTACTTACCTCTAATGCATTGCTAAATCAGTCTCCTGTAGGTTTTCCTTTTCCCGTTGAGTTCCCTATATATCAGTAAATACGTTTCAGAATAATTTCTATTCACCAAATTCTATGCCTTGCTATGATCAGTATTTCTAATACTTATTTAGACTTTTATATGTCTGTTGTTCTCGGAACCTCTTTTCATAATTTTGTCATTACCAATAGATTCAGAAGGTTTAGAATAATAAAAATTCACTAGTTCTTTAATTCAATTGGAGTCCATTTGACTCACCTATGAAGCAGGGGTATTTTGGTCATTTTTACAAGTTGTAACTTTTCGGGACTCCGTCTCGTGAAACGGACCTCACCATTGGACTCAGAGCATCCGAGATAATAAAAATTGACTATTCATTTGCCCTATTTGGACCTCGTTTGACCCACTTTTGAGTCAGGGGTATTTTTGTAAACTTAACATTTCTCTGTTGGGCCTTAGTGGAATTATCTATAACTTTTGGGGTTAAAATGTAAATAGTCAGAGTTGCGGTCTGAACCATTGGGTTCACTGACTAGAAACCCTAACCGGTTCGGTTTTTCACTGAACCAAACGGTTCAGTTAAATTTAGAGAACCGAATTAACATCTCCACCCTAACCACCTTATCCATGGTTTGGATAACCCCCAAACCCCATCTCTATTTATTGTCCCTGCAACCAAACAGCCCAAAACCCATTTAAATTCAAAACCCAAAACGACACAGTATCATGCCCCATTCATATCCGGTCGGGTACCGACCCGATCCGAACCCGGATCCGTCTAGACTTAACCCGATAACCCCCCACGTTTTTCCGGTCATCTCCCCCAAAGCTCCGGTGAGCAAACAGTAGGGTTCCGTCACCTTCTCCGGTGACGGCAACCACTTTCTGATGGTTTTTAAACCCATTTTCAATGCAGTTTTATTCCCTTCACTTCAAGGATCTCGAATCCACCCTCGGTTTCCATTGAAGCCCTCCAAACCTTCACGAAATAGGGCCTAAATGTCTCCGGCCGACTTTCCGGCCAAGTGACATTTTTCATTTCCATGGTGTTCTAAGCATGGTTTTGACTCTAAAATTCTCCTAGTGTTTTTCTGCACTAGTATAGGTTGTTTCTACAAACTTTAAACAAGGTTTGATACATAAAATACCACATGGCCGATTATTCCCTATAACCTGCAACTCCAGATTTCTCTATGGTTTCTCAACCTTTTAACCTGATTCTTTTTGCAAAATAATCCATATTTCATGCTTGTTTAGATCCTATAATCATATATAAGCTTTATGCTTTAAATCAAAATAACAGAACTGAAATCAATTACCTGGGTTTCGGATTTTGAGCTCACTGTGACTCTCCCACCTTTCTGTTTCTGAACCAATCTCTCTCCCTTCTTCTCCCCTTCATTTCTTCCCTTAACCGACCCCCCAGTCGGTGGCCCTTGCCACTTGTAGCCACGGTGGCAGCACACACATGCACACAAGACACCTCACACACATAGCTTTCTCTCTCTCTCTCTCCTCCTCACACGTTGCACCCTAACCCTCTTTTGCTGATTTCCCACTCGGTGGCTTTGCCACCTCCTCATCATGCAAGGCCCACTTTACATACCTATTATATATATATATGCAACCGTATACACATATATACATATATAAATAATATTGTATTATAATATATATATATATATATCATCCAACCGTATATATATATATATATATATGATATTCATAATCATTTAGATTTACAATAAAAATTTATGCGTCGACATTCACTTGCACGTTTTTCAATAAACTCGGCTTCCGGTGCAACGGCACCCGTACACCCATGACTGTTTGCCTCTCGTACCTATGCATCGTAATTAAACAATACAGTCTATTACGCATCCACTTTTATTTATGTCATTTCACGGCTTATAATTCGGGATTACATTTATAGCCCGGTCCAGCCCGATGCACATGCTATATCCCGGGTCGGGATATTACATTTGGGACACGGTTTCTCTCTGTTTTTCACCCAGTTGTGCTGTAAATGTGATTTCCATCAATTTGGCATTCATAAACCAACAAGATATCATCTCAACCAGTGGGGGTAAACTACACAAACCGTGCCTGCAACTCGATACTACACCCTCATTTCTCAACCATTTCATGCGCTTTTTGAAGCTACGTGATCTACAGATCATAAGGATCGACTTCTCGTTTTTATATTTCAGTTTGGTTGCATGTTTTGGCAGATTGCAATTTTTGACCCGTAGCTTTGATTTCAAATTCGTGGGGCTACAGTGAGTCCTGGGGTCGCGTAGGTAGATCTTTGAGATCCCCTTGGGGTCTATTTCAGGTCCTAACACTCAAGGTTTCATTCTGCTATGGTCGATTCAGACCTGGTGTTTCAAGGTCCATTAATGGAGGTCATCCTCGGTTTTCATGGTTCTTGACCATTTCAATACCTCTATCACACATAGTATGCTCAAAATAGTTCCTAGAGTCAATATTGAGGCATGCATGTAATCTATATCCTTAGTAACCCATCAAACAGTTCTAAAATTCAAAAATAAGAAATGAAGGAAATTGGTATTTACCTTCAACAGTGCCTCTTTCTCTCTGTCACGACCCAACTCAGAGCTTCCTCGGTTGCTGCAGGTATGTCCAGTTCCTTCTTCCCGTACACACAGTGCTTATACTCACTTGTATCAAGGCTTTTCACTCTCTCTAAGAATTTCTCCCACTCCAAACCTCTCATGCATTCACCAACCTAATATATATATATAGAGACATGGCAGCACACAGCTTGCTAGGTGGTTTGTCTTCAAAACCATGGTATAGGTTTTGCATGCAATTTGGCTGGTGGATGGGGGTGTATCTTGACCATCATGATGTCTCTTATATATGTATCCAGATATACATATCAATGGAGTCTCGGTTGATTGAAAACCTGATGTGAGAGGAGATGAGGATGACACCATTTATATATACAGGCACCTATTGGCCATACAGTTTGATTAAACACCGCAAGGCCAGTTCGTTGTTGCCCTGGACATCTATCAAAATTTCGCTCTTCACGATTAAACCTTGTCTCAATATCTTCAAGATGCATAGAGCAGAAGGTGAGACATTCAGCATCAATGTAAGCCTCAGCAATTGACCCTTCCGGTCGTGCTCTGTTACGCACATATTGCTTCAATGTGTGCAAATATCTGTTTTGATAATTAATCAGTTATAGATTAAAATAGTTAGGATGGATAGATAACACAATTCACAAAATTAAATATACCTTTCTATTGGATACATCTAACGGTATTGGACAGGTCCGCCAATTTTTGCCTCATGAGGCAAATGCACCGCTAAGTGGACCATGATATCGAAGAAAGCTGGAGGGAAAATCTGTTCCAACTTGCAGAGGATCACGACAACATCCCTTTCGAGCTTGTCAAGTACTTCCACATTCAACATCTTCGCACATAATTCTCTAAAGAAGCAACCCAACTCAGTTAATGTAGTCGACATGTCATCGGTGAGATACCCACATAGTGCAACCGGAAGAAGTCGTTGTAAAAGGACATGGCAGTCATGGCTCTTCAATCCGGATATTTTCCCCTCTATAACATTTACACACTGAGATATATTCGATGCGTATCCATCTGGGACCTTCACCGATTTAAACCACTCGTAAATCCTCATTCTCTCTGCAGATGATAACCTATACTCTACAGGAGGCATGATATATTTATCACCGTTACATATTAGGTGCAGCTCTTTCCTTATTCCCAGCTCTTGCAAGTCCAACCGGGCTTTAACACTATCTTTTGTCTTCCCTTCAATGTTCATTACAGTTCCCAGCACATTATCACATATGTTTTTCTCGATGTGCATCACATCCAAATTGTGCCTCAACTTAAGGGTCTCCCAGTACGGCAAATCAAAAAATATGCTCTTGTTCGTCCAATTTAAGTCCACATCAGTACGCTTCCTCTTCTTACTACCCGGTATCTTCCCAAACCTCACTGGTTGGATGACTGCCAATTGCGCCAACACGTCTTTGCCAGACAACAATGGAGGTGACAATCTGCGCTCAATTTGTCCATCAAATAGATGCTTCTGCCGATTTCGCCAGCCATGTGATGGTGGTAGAAAATGACGATGGCACATGTAACATATCTTCCTCCCATTTGACAAATGTAGGGAACATGCATCCTTATTGCAAACTGGACATGCCAGATACCCCTTAGTGCTCCACCTAGACAAGTTCCCGTATGCTGGAAAGTCATTTATGGTCCACAATAACGCAGGCATGCAATTGAAATGTCTCATTCTTAGAGACGTCGTATGCATCCACTCCCACCTCTCACAATTCCTTCAACTCGTCCACTAAAGGACGCAAGTACACATCAATTTCATTACCAGGAGACTTCAGCCCTAGAATAAGCAATGACACGTAGATAAATGGTTCTTTCATACATTTCCACGGTGGCAAGTTATACGGCACAAGCAACACCGGCCACATGCTGTAGGCATTACTCATGTCACCGAACGGGTTGAAACCGTCGCTAGCCAGCCCAAGTTGTACATTACGCTGCTCATTTGTAAACCATTCGTGATTTGTATCAAACTCAGCCCAAGCTTGTGAATTGTTGGATGCCTACATACATTTTCCTCAGCAACACGCTTCTCTTTATGCCACCACATATCTTCTGCCGTCTTTTGAGACATGTACAACCTTTATAGCCTCGGTTTTAAGGGAAAATATCTCAGCACCTTGTGTGGAATTGTCTTGCTCTTTCCTTCATTCAGCTTGTACCTGGGTTCGTGGCACACCATACACTCCTTACATTGTTTAGTCTCCTTCCAAAATAACATGCAATCGTTTTTGCAAGCATGTATGGGAATATACCCGAGGCCCAAATCTCTTAATATTCTTTTTTGCCTCATAATATGATTTCGAAAGGGTCTCCCCAATAGGAAGCGCTGCTTTAATCAATTCAATGGCCATATTAATTGATTTGTTACTCCAACGGTTGATGGTCTTAAGATGAAGGAGTTTCACGAGAAAGTCCAGTTTTGAAAACTTATCACAACCCGGGTATAATGGCTGCCTTGCTTCCCTCAACAACGACTCAAACGCGGTCGATGGTCCCGTGTCACTCCTATGACTACTCGCCCCACTTGTAGCCCCCTGTAAGTCTGCCAACATTTGTGGCAAGCCTTCGTAACCAACCCCAACATTATCACCAAAGTCATCATCGTCGTCTTCTTCTTCATCATCAAATACCACTCGTACGTCACGGCGTTCCCCGTGAAATTCCCAACACGTATACCTCTTGTCCATCCCGTGTTCGAGTAGGTGCTCTTTGGCCTCATCTATGTGCATATAATCCCTATTATTGCACCTCCTACATGGACATCTTATCCTATTTCTCCCATCTGCAGATGCACGAGCAAACTCAATAAAATCTTTGATCCTCTTCACATACCCTGGCAAATGCTTGCCCCTCAAGTCCATCCAACTCTTATCCATTTTCGTCTACCTAATACAAGTCAAAAATGATACTCGTTATAAATATGAAACATGAATCCTATCACCTCCAACTTCTCTCTAAAGGATAAGGTGGTCCTATCCCATTCGTGAATGCACAATCTACATTGCAAGCAGCAGCAAAGCAAATGCTTGATTCCATTCGGACAAAATTTCGGCAGCATCTCCCCACGGTTCTCTAAGTATACGAGATAGACGTTAGCACGCCTAAATATATACCCAGAGAACAATAGGAGACCGTACTGAAATTTTATCATAGTGAAATATTCAAGCATATGCGCTATTGATTGCAATGCAGATTTATGCATTCCCGAACTGTCCTCTCTGGACAATTCAAGAATCGATTTTCATACACACGAGCCCAATCGTGAATAAATTTCGCGACAAGATTCACATGTGATGAAAATGACTCCCGAACGGGGCTAGGCTTACATGAATACAATTAAAAAATTCATTAGTGTAAGTGCAAACTCTGATTGTCAGACAGAGTTTTGCTTTAAAAAACCATTAACAATAGCATTGAAAATGCCAATAGAAAACATATTGATCTTGGTTGCTAACAAGTAAAAGCACCTAACTTTCAATTTTTATCTATTAATTAAGGTCATTCATCAAGAATTATTTACTTGGCACCTCACAACAACAACTTAACCAACAAAAGCAAATCAATTGCTACCTAAAACCACTAACTGACTTAATAGGTCTGTTGTATCTAGTTGATCTCTCAATCTATAGGACTCAAGAACTCTTATTACTTGGAAGCTAAAACAAAAAAAAATTAAAAATTATTGTTTAGAGGAACTCAGGAGCAAGGGATTAGGGTTTAAGTTGCAGTTCAATGAACACATACATGAAACACAAGAGGGGAAAAAACACAGCCATGGAAAAACACATGTTGAATGAACACATACATGAAAAAATGTCCAAATGCACTCATGTGTCTAGATTCAAGGAATTTCCATCTCAACAAGAAATATTTCTTCCCATCAAAATTTAATTAAGATAGAACAATCCAACTTAAAGTCAATTTTTAAGTAAAAATAGTTACCTTCACATACTTATATTCGAAAC
The DNA here is from genome assembly GCA_008638375.1 of Nyssa sinensis. Classification (NCBI taxonomy): domain Eukaryota; kingdom Viridiplantae; phylum Streptophyta; class Magnoliopsida; order Cornales; family Nyssaceae; genus Nyssa; species Nyssa sinensis. The sequence continues at coordinate 31,818,335 of CM018040.1, read as the reverse complement.
CACCTTATTTTGATATGAGACGGCAAACAAACTAGACTTCGGGTTACCTAACTTTTCAATTTTTAAACTAAATTTTTTCATTTAGGCTACGTAATTAGATTTTTTACTATTTATAATAAGTTTTAAATTTGTAATTATTTTGTTTAAGAAATTTTAAATTGGTTTCCGTTTGTTGTTATGTTTTTCTTATTTCATCTAGTTTTTAATTTTTTTAAAAGCCCGAACATTTATTTATGCTAAATTTTTCAATTTTTGAGATTTCTTAGTTTTTTAATTATATTGAGTCTATCATAAAGAAGTAGTAAATTCTTATACAGATCCGTAGTCTTATAGTAGTAAATTCTTATTTAGATCCGTAGTCTTTTAGTTTATAAATATAATGTAATTAGTCTTTATTAACTAATTTATTAATAATATTTTAATTTTGATTTTTTTTGGATGAGGAGTTTTTTTTATTTCTTAGTTATTAAGAAATTAGACCTAATTTGATTTTCCTTTCACATTTTTGTGTTAACTTAGTTTTGAAGTAGTAGTTGAGGATAGCATACAGTGAGGAGTGGAAATGCATCAAATAGTGAAATCAGATGCTTCAATAGAGTCTAAATCTCTCAAAATTGGAACTCAAAAGTGATTAATAAAACCAAACAAATGATCAAAAGGAGAAAGTATACTCATCAATGTTTGAACAAATGTGCTGGACAATGAAATTGACTGATGTCAACACTTCAGGAAATGTTTTTTATACCTATAAATTTTTTTTATATTCATATGAACTCCCTAAATAAAGATATTATTTTAATGATGGCTTAATAGAAAGTTAGAAGAAACTTCTAGTTTGTTTGGATGAAAAAATTTGATAATAAAAGAAAAGATTAAGGTAGATTAATAATAAAATCTTTTTTATGGATTTTTATATAAGGAGGAAGAAAGAAAAATATAGAAATATTAAGAGAAAAAGAAAGAGTCATTAGTAATAAAAATTATACCAACAACTTTGAATGATTATACCAACAACTTGAATAATTATTTGCAATCACATTGACTCCTGACTTTATTGGTGAAGGAGTAATAATTTTTGCTAGAGTGGTTGGCATTTGAATAATTATACCAACAACCTATTCTTACAAAATTTTAGATACATACAACAGGGAGATAATGAAAAATTGTTGGCATGCAATAGTACCTGGTTTTTTGTCTGAACATTAAAAAGAAAATAAAAGAAGGCAGATAGTCATTACATTAAAAAGCACAATTTGGCTGCATAACATAAGCCAGATTTAGCATCCATTTGTTTGCATAAAAGAGTAGGACTCATGTTACCTCTTGCAAGTGTTCACACTAACCAATATAAAGAGACGACTACAGGCACCAAGTTCTTACAACAAAAACCCATACAAATTTATGTGTGTGAAATAAACAGTAAAATAAGGGAGAAAAAAATGGCCTGAAATAAACAGTAAAAGGATCAACCAACAAATCTCTCTTTCACTTTGTCTCTGGTGGTATAAAAAACAAATCTAAACTGAACCACAAAAGAATGATGCAGATTTGATAGATTTTTGCAAAACTAGAAAGAAAGAATATGAAATCTACCGTCACCGTCACCAAATAGGATTGCCGTCGCCGAATGGGCCGTCCAATGAGCCGTCCACCGCCGTCCGATTCGTGCTTGCAACAAGGGAGTGATAGAGACAGAGAGAGAAAAATTAGTGAGACAGCGTGAGAAGAAAAACAAACTAGGTTGGCTGGATATAAAAATGGGGGGGCTTATTCGCGACGCTCACTGAGCGTCGCTAATAAGACCCTGAGCGTCGCTAATGCTAAAATATCACTATTTACGACGCCTAATTGAGCGTCGCCAATAATTTTACCTATTAGCGACGCCCATGTGCGTCGCCAATAGTCATGTGTGCGTCACCAATAGTCATGTGCGCGTCGCTAATAGTTTCGCGCCTAATTTTTCGCGGATTTTTTCCTATTATTCGTGACACACGACTGGGCGTCGCGAAAAGTGACTTTTAGTGACGCTTTTTATGCATCGCTAATAATGAGCGTCGCCAAAAATATGTTTTTTTGTAGTGATGATAGGCCACAAGGTGAGGGCTAAGAAAGAGATGGATATGGAAGATCAAACCAAACTGGAAAAATACTTGGTGGAAAGAACACTAAAATAAAATTCCACAAGATTCAAACCATAACTCTTTCTCGACAATATGCTCAACTCTTTTTTCTTTGCCATGATGGATAAATCAGATCTGCATAAAAGACAAACCCAACAAAAATACCTCTCTTTTTTTTTTTTCAGCCTTTCACTTTCTTTTCTTTTCACACTTTGATCAAACAGAGCAAACATAATGTGGATAATTTCATTTGAACTAACTTTCTCTTCAAGTTTAAATTTCCACCAAAGTATCTTCTCAAACTGTAAAAGGTAAATTCATGGTTTTTCAGGCTTAGAACAGGAATGTTTTATGTAGTTAAAAGAACAAATAAAGGTTGATGACATATAAGGCTCAAGGGGGATGATTATGGAAATACACCATGCAATGATGGCATGATAACTAGGACGGCTGGGAAGGCTTTTTGGTTATGAAAAAAATTGCCTAGATCATTTCTCTAATATTTGGTATCAACTAGGATTTCGCCTCAAGGATCCATCAACGGATTCTAGAGAAAAGCAAGATTGAACTTCCCTGACCCAGTTAATTCAACTCCTTCTGTTCATAAGCAAAATGGAATAAAGAAAAAATGACTATGTGCTCAATTATGTTCAAGGACAAAGATTTAAATCAAAGTACCCACAAAACTCTGCTTGACATGAAATAAATTTTTGAAAAACTTTCTCAATCCCATTGTCAATCACAAA
>CM018040.1:31647969-31810469 GCA_008638375.1 Nyssa sinensis | reverse complement strand
GGCGAAGAGTTCGCCAAGAGGCGAGGGAATCAGAGGTCAGGAGGTAGTCAGAATAGGAGGCAAGGGCCTTCTTCCTCTGGATAGGAGTCCACATTTACTAGACCCAGGGCTGGGTCACAAACGACGGGGCCCAGTCGGAGGAGGCAGAGCAACACTAAAGGGGACACAGTTAAATGCCCCCACTACTAGAAGATCCACAAGGGCCAGTGCCTCAAGGATAGCCACACTTGCTACTATTGTGGCCAAGAAGGACATTTTGCGAGGGAATGACCTCAGAAGGGCCAGGCCACGACAAGCACTGCCTCGGTTAGAGTGCCAGTACCCGCAACAGTAGCATCTAGACCCCAGACCTACAGAATGGGTAGGGAATTGTCCAATAGCTGGCCAGATGGGTTTTCTCCATCTTACTAGGTGTCACAGGGTTAATTTCTGACACCAAATTTTTGCCTGTGATGGCGTTGTCACCCGACAACCAGCCACTCAAAACACCCACAAACACACACACAGTGTTTAGCACAGCGGAATTGGAAAGAAGACACCAAAAGCATACAGGGAAAAACCCCCAACCTTTTATTCACTAACTCACCGGAATTATGAATACAAAGGAATACAATTCCCGTAGGAATACAAGACACTCTTGCTCACACACAAAGAGAAACACAACAATGCTCTCAGCCTTGCTCTCTACACTATGTTCTGTCTTCTCTCCCGTTTTCAAGAGACCTCGCACCCTTTTATAGCCAAAGATCTCAACCGCTCACATATGCCCTGCACATGACATGCAGTTACCCCCAACTGCTAGGGTTTGTCACAGACTGCCATCTGTGCCTTGCAGTTGCGCCCACAACTGCTAGTGCTCTCGGAAGCCTGGGATATGCGCCACCTGTGAGGATCCGTGCCTCACTTTGCCGCACACAATAGGGACCCTTGGATCAGCATGCCATCTGTGAGGATCCGTGCCTCCCATTGTCGCACACTATCCATGCGCCAACTCAGCAGGCAGTTGCCTTGCGCCCAGCAACTGCCTCGCAACTGCTCTGCGCCGCAACTGTCTGGCGCCCAGCAACTGCCTTGCGCAACTGCATGCAACTGCCCCGCACAACAGCACACAACTGCCCCGCAACTGCCTTGCGCAACTGCACGCAACTGCCTTACGCCCAGCAACTGCCTCGCAACTGCTCTGCGCCGCAACTGCCTTGCGCCCAGCAACTGCCTTGCGCAACTGCACGTAACTGCCCTACGCCGCAACTGCCAAGCCCGAGCCCTCACCCAAGGACACGGCCATATATAGTCGGCCTTGAACCCGCGCACTTCTTGACCCATCCCTTGCTTCCGTGTTAGCCATCGTTGCCAAGCCATGCCCCCACATGCCTTGGTCTTCCTTAGCCGCATAGGCCACTCGCCCATGGGCGCTTCGAGGAGGTACTCCCCCCTATATATGTCAAAGTACAATTTGCCCACCTGACAGGAGTGGATACAACCACTTGCAAAACCAGCTCTTCCCCCTGTGTGCATCTGCCTTGCCAAAGGTAACCCATGCACCAACTGTTCACAAGCTCAGCTGCACCAACTCTGCACTGTCTAAGTATCCGATACTTAGAATATTTTGACATATCCCAACTCTGGAAAGTCATTCCCACTTCCGAATTCTATTCCCTCCTTGAATAGCATTCCAAGTCCCGAATGTCTTTCCGCACTTGAATAACATTCCAAGTCTGAATGTTATTCCAAGGCATAGCATGCCTCCCCATGCCCATGCCAATGTCACCAAGGTCGGACATGCCTCCCCATGCCCCAAGCCGCCGTGTCAACTTAGTAAGGGTCTAACACTAGGAGACGTGCAAGCTATAACTTCTGTAGTCGCAGGTACTCTTTTAGTTTTCTCACAGCTTGCCCATGTTTTATTTGACACTTGATCTACATATTCATTTACATCCCCTACATATGCTGCTAGATTGAACATAGTGATAGAACCCCTAGGATATTTACTAAATGTTTCTATACCATTGAGGAAATCATTGTTGGGGGATACCATGTATAGGAATTGTGGGATACACATTTATTTGTTGACCTTATACCATTAGAAATTTGTGAGTTTGATGTTATCCTTGGAATGGACTGGTTGGCCTCAAACCATGCTACGATAGACTATGTGGCTAAGTGAGTTCTCATACAGAACCCTAGATTTCTGACCGTTGACTTTGAAGGGACAGGGGTGGCTTCCCCACCCTACTTTGTTTCCTCTATCCAGGCTAGGCGTCTGCTCCATAAGGGATGCCACGGTTTCTTATGTAGTGTCCAAGACATTGACTCTCAGTAGCCTGAGTTCGAGAAGATTCCCATTGCTAAGGAATTCTCTGAGCTATTTCTGGATGATCTTTCAAGGATGCCCATAGATAGGAAGATTGAGTTTTGCATAGACATACTGCCAGGCACCACACCGATATCCAAGACACCTTACAAGATGGCACCAGCAGAACTGAAGGAGCTAAAGCTCCAGTTATAGGAATTATTAAACAAGGGTTTTATACGACCCAGCTTGTCACCATAGGGTGCACCTGTGTTGTTCGTTAAGAATAAGGATGGAACCATGAGGCTGTGTATTGACTACCATGAGTTGAACAAAGTTACCATCAGGAACAGATATCCACTACCCAGAGTAGATGATCTGTTCGACCAATTGAGGGGGGCTCAGGTATTCTCAAAGATTGACTTGAGGTCCGGTTACCACCAGTTGAAGGTCAAACTTGCTGACATGTAGAAGACAACATTCAGGACACGGTATGGACATTACGAGTTTCTCGTTATACCTTTTGGGGTGACCAATGCCCTAGCTGCATTCATGGACATGATGAACAGAGTGTTCAAGCCGTACTTGGATGACTTCGTGATTGTGTTCATAGACGATATCTTGGTTTACTCCAAGAACCAAGAGGAACACGAAGTACATCTAAGGAGGGTTCTACAGAAGTTAGGGGAGCCATACGCTAAGCTGAAGAAGTGTGAGTTCTGGCTCCCTAGCATAGCATTTCTGGGACACGTGATTAGTAAGAAAGGAATCTCTATTGATTCCCAGAAGATCGAGGCAATCATGAATTGGCCTCAACCCACTAGTGTCACGGAAGTGCAGAGTTTTATGGGATTAGCATGCTCCTATAGGAGATTTGTCAAGGACTTCTTCAAGATAGCTACGCCTATTACCCAGTTGACCAGGAAGGGCATTCCATTTGTCTAGACAGAGGAGCAAGAGAGGGATTTCCAAGAGTTGAAGGATCGACTAGTCATAGCTCCAATCTTGACCGTGCCAAATGGAACCGAGGGATTTGTTATATATAGTGATGCCTTACTTAAAGGCTTGGGTTGCATGTTGATACAGAATGGAAGGGTAGTAGCATATGCTTCACGATAATTGAGACCACACGAGGGGAACTACCCAACACACGACCTCGAATTAGTAACCATTGTCTTTACCTTGAAGATATGGAGGCATTACTTATACGGAACCACGTGCAAGATCTTTACTGACCATAAAAGTCTCAAATATCTCTTTACACAGAAGGAGCTCAACATGAGACAACGTCCTTGGTTAGAGTTGTTGAAGGGCTACAAGCTTAGCATACAATACCACCCAATGAAGGCAAATGTGGTGGCTAACACTCTTAGTAGGAAGTCATCAAGAAGTTTAGCTTGCCTGTTGACCGTACAGACAGAGATACTAGAAGACTTGGAGTATATAGAGATAGAGATAGTTCTGCCCAGCTCTGAGGCAATGTGTGCCAACTTCACACTCAGTTTATCGATTGTGGACAAGATCAGAGAGCAACAAACTCAGGATGAGAAGCTGGCTAAGCTTTGTCAAGAGGTTGAGACAGGCATAAACTCTGAATTTTTAGTGCAAAAAGGGATGTTATGCTATCAGGACAGAATCTACGTACCCAATGTGCCAGAACTCAGAAGGGAGATCCTTGATGAGGCACACAATTAGAGATTTTCCTTACATCCAAAGAGCACCAAGATGTATCACAATGTCAAAAGCACTTATTGGTAGTCTGGGATGAAGCGTGACATAGTTGAGTACATAGCATGATATGCCAAGTGCCAGCAGATCAAGGTCGAGCATCAAAAGCCTGGGGGACTTCTGTAGTCACTACCTATACCCGAGTAGAAGTGGGAACACATTACGATGGATTTCGTGTCAGGGTTTCCTAAGACATCAAGAGGGAGTGATTCTATCTTGGTCATTGTGGACAGATTGACCAAGACAACTCATTTCCTGGCAACCAAGACGACACAGACCTTACAACGACTATTCGAGTTATACATCAGAGAGATTGTTAGACTTCATGGAGTCTCGGTATCGATTGTTTCTGATCGGGATCCATGATTTGTATCACGATTTGAAGGGGTCTACAGCAAGCCATAGGCACGGAATTGAGTCTCAACACACTGTATCATCCCGAGACTGACGGACAGTCAAAAAGGACGATACAAACTCTAAAGGACTTGTTGCGATTCTCTGTCATAGACTTAGAGGGGAGTTGGGAAGATCAGTTGCCATTAGTAGAGTTCACATACAATAATAGCTATCAAGCTAGTATTGGTATGGTGCCATAGGAAGCATTATACGGAAGGAAGTGCCAATCACCCTTGTGTTGGACAAAGGTGGGTGAGAGGAAGCTTTATGGGCCAAAGATAGTAGAGCAGACTACAAGGAAGATATAGTTGATCAGATAACGTTTACTAGCAACTCAGAGTAGACCGAAGAGCTATGCGAATGCTCACAAGCGAGAGTTGGAAGTTCATAGTAGGCGATTACAGTGTTCTTGAAGGTGTCACCCATGAAGGGTGTAGTGAGGTTTGGCAAGAGGGGAAAGCTAGGGCCGAGATACATAGGACCATTCAGGATCATGGGAAGGGTTGGGCCAGTAGCCTACCAGCTTGCTTTGCTTTCAGCGTTAGCACACGTATATGACGTATTTCATGTTTCGATGTTGAGAAAGTGTATACATAGTGCAGATCAGGTAGTTGAACATGAGCCTTTAGACGTCCAAGAGAACTTGAGTTACATAGAGCATCCAGTGTAGATTTTGGATCATCGAGATCAGGTTCTACGAAACAAGACTATTCTTTTGGTCAAGGTTTTGTAAGGGATCATCAGATAGAGGAAGCCACTTGGAGCGAGAAGACGACATGCACGCCAAGTATCCTCAGTTATTTTCACTATAGTCTGTACTAAGTTTGGGGACAAACTTATTTTTAAGGGGAGAAAAATGTAATATCCCAACCCACAATATGGCACATAAATCGAGGTAGATCGGGTCAAGTAGTGTAATACTAGTTGTAACCCAAGCTGTTAAGGCTCTATATCATGATATCTTATGGACTGAATGATTTTGGAATGTGAACGGTCTATTTTGTACAGTCAGTGTCGAGCAATGCCTGAGCCACCCAGAATCGAGCATCGTAATGCGTGCATACACGCAAACCCATGCATGTGTACGTGGGCATATTTATGTGTGCCACTAAAAATAAATGTATGTACATGTGTGTAGAAATGTGTGTACATGTGTAAATGAGTATATATATATATATATATGTATAAATTAAGTATAAATAGGTTGTATATATATGTATATATATACAATGCATACGGTATCATATGTATATATATATATGTATTAAATGAAAATACAAGGAAAAGGGAAGGGGTAGCATGTTGTGCATGCATGATCAGTGTGCATGTGTGACCAAGTGTGTGTCAGGTGTGTGTTTGGAAAGACAGCAAGCTGCCGACACAAAGAGGGGCATGTGGAGTGAATTGTGTATATATATATATATATATATATATTATATATATATGCCCAATTGGACGTGGAGGATGAGGAAGAAATGGGTGGTGGAAAAGCAGTCCAATATGGCTGCAAGAAAGGGAGGAAGAAAAAGAAATAATACGTGTAGCAAGTGCGACAAGTGGGGGAAAATTTCCTATAAATACAAAGGAGAGTTTGAGGAGAATCAGAAAACAAAGAAGGAGATTGAGGAGCTGAGACTGAGAGAAGGAGTTCCAAGGGTTTAGAGGCAGAAGCCAAGTGATACAAAAGGGTTCTAGTGAGCAGAACTGAGAAAAATTAGGTGAGTGGTTAAGTTCTATTTTTATAAATTCAGAGCATAAACCTAGATTTTATTTATAGGGTCTAAATCAACATAGAATAAGGAGTATTTAGAAGAAAGAATCAAGAAAAATAATGTAGTGAGGAAGGAGAAAAGTGGAGTTATAGGTTTAGAGGGATAATCGGTTTTTAGAGAATTTATGCATAAACTCTCATTTTTACGATGTAGAACTGTTAGAAACAGATCCCTATCATGTTTAGAATAAAAATTAGCCTTGGGCAGTGACTCAGAAGTCACAAAATTGAGAGGGAAGGCTTGGCCGGAGAATCGGCCGGAGCTACTATTCTCTCTATTCATAGGGTTAAAGTGACCCAAATCAAAAACTAAGCTTAGAAATGAAATCCTCATGAAAAGATGAAGAGAATCACATTGAGTTTGGGTCAAAAATTGACCAAAAAAATTTAACTGTCGTCGGAGAAGGCAACGGAACCCTACTGAAGTGTCACTGGATAATCGAGGGTGATGATGAACAGTGAACCTCAAAACAGCACTGTGTTGTGTTGTATAGGGTTAAAACTACGTTGTTTAGTTTAATCCTGTTTTAAATATATATTAAATACGATCTATTTGGTTACTGGGATAGGGAATTAATTGGGTGTGTTGATTGGGAATGGGGTTATCCTATCCGAGTTCTAGACCTTGTATGATGTTTGGCTTAGGAACATTTAGAGAAAAAAAAATATGCTGAGGCTGCTGCCCTCGCGGTTCAAACCTCAGACCTAGGGCAAGGGAGGGGTACACAGACCACTAAGTCACGGCCTCACGTGTGAACATATGTTAACAAAATATATATATATATATATTTATATTATATAATTAACGAATTAAATAAATTAATTAATTAATTAATTAAATAAATCAAATAATTAAATTAAATAAGGATAATTGATACGTAGTCCAAATTAAATGATGAATAGTATTTTATTATTATCTCAGGCATTCTAAGACCAATGGAATGGTCCATTTTACGAGACGGAGCCCCAAAAAATAAAGACCCATAGAAATGCTAAATGACCATAATACCCCTAATGGTACCCGAACCCAAATGGAATTTCGCGAAAGCCTAAACTGACTTTCTTCAGCATTCCGAACTCAATAGTAGAGTCTAAATTAGTGAAAGAGATACTTATAGTAGCAAGACATAAAATTTGATGAATAGTAGTAAAACTAAGACATATTTACTGATATATAGGGAACTTGAAAGGAAAGGGCAAAATCACTGGATACTGATCTAGGAATGCATTTTTAAGGTAAGTAAAACCTAATCTCTTCCATGTGATATTTCCAGGCCATGTTTATTCCATTACTGTCGAACTTATACTCTTGAACGTACCAGATATTATTATTTTCCACAATGTGAAATTGTTCTATCTTACAGGCATTGATTGACTACTATATCATTATTATCATGTTATACCATGCCTTGAAAGGCCTACTGTTATGTCCTTACTGAATATATGATATTCCATTTTTATACGCACATGGAATCACGAATGATCATGATATGTTATGAATGTCAGATTTGTGCTCAGTCACAATATCCATCCGATGCTTTCTAATTTAGGAGAGACCTAAAGGTCAAGTCTGTGAACAGACATATGGAAATTCATTGGAGTTTTCATTAGGGGGGTATGTCGGGCCCCAAAATACCGAGGGTGTGCCAAACCCTGAAACAATGTAAATGCATCTCTTATGTTATTGATATGACTGCGATTGTTGAATGATACTATTCCATATGATTTATCTTATACTGAGAGAACATTCCTTATTGATTTGATTGTGATCGATTTATTATGGCAGTACATTCATGTTGATACATTGTTATTGAGAGTTCCATGTTAATATTATATTCACTACTCCTTATTGAACATTGTGACCCCCACTGTTCATTAGCCATTATAACAACTGTTCTCATTGGCTATTACAGCATCTTATTTTCTTATGATTGGCTATCATATTCATATTCATGGATTCATATTCTTTTATGATCACCAATACCAGTGTCAGAGATGGGAATTTACTTGCTGAGCTTTTGTAGCTCATTCCATATTACTTACCACTTTTCAGGTAATGACGCTGCAAGACCCCAGTAGGAGTCTGAGAGTGTAGGAGGACATTTGGAGGAAATGTACCAATCTATGATGTAGTTCTCCCATGTATTCACCACCCACGGGTGCTGTTATGTTTAGTTATTAAATTGACACTTATAGAACCATATGATATATTATAGACTTCCGCTGATTATTGTATTAAAAAGATTTTCGGTGATTATTGTTTTAAATTTTTTGTACATTGCACATTATTACCATGATACAGGAATAGAAAAAGTAGGGACGACTTTAGGGTTGGCCCCGCGACACGAGATCCAAATAGGGTGGGTTTCGGGTCGTGACATTTTACCCTAGTTATCAATTCTTCGTATGGCAGTCTACTTTTGTGGGCATTCTTAACTATAAGATCATATTAGGTTCACCTTGAACCTTTCATATCATTTGGATAGTTTAAATTTCAAAGTCTCATGACTTTTTAATTTATAGTCATTATTTTGGTTTTTCCTTACCTTTGTTCAAAAGGTCATTCGAGTGTTTAGTTTTTCGTACTCAGCAATCATATTCAGTTTTCATTACATGTTATGTTTCCTCCCCAATCGTTTTTCAAAATTTTTTACAAAACTTTTCTCCTAGAGAACCTTTTCACTCGTATGAGGAGTTCTTCATACATTTTGTGACCGTAAAGTTACACTGTCATGTGATTAGTTTAATCTATAACCAAAGATTTAATATCATATTAGTACTTACTCATTTGCAAGAACTGTTATTTCCTACCTTGTCCACTCTTGGACTTCATATCATACTTTAGAATCGCTTAAGCAATTAACCATCTTGTCATTAGATCATTACATTTGGCATTTAGAGTTTATCATGATTAATTAAGGTTTTTTTTTTTATAATCACGAAAGTTCACACTTCCCCCATTGTCACAGTTTTAGTCATTCTTACTTTCTCCCACAATCACAATTGTCATCGTAGTGCCTCAAAGAATCACTTATTTTTTTATATCTTCATTGTTGTCCTCACAAATCCTTCTAGATATTTGCTACAAGTTCAGCTTCTTTAACCATTAGGTCACGTTAATCCTCAAAAGTTATTTAAAATCATCAATCATTTACTTTTGAAGCAACTCGGCTTACTCGATAGAGTATTATTCACAATTCGGTCATACTGTCATCTAGTTCAACAAGATCCATTGAATTTCTCCCCAATAATCATTCATCATGTGGCAGTCTCCAAAAGACTCATCACATCTATAATGTTATCTTTAACAGTCTCACCTATTCAGCAATTGTCTCTCAAGACTCTATTTGTCTTTACCCTATTAGGGCCTATCTATGATTCACTCAAGAATCCTCATATTCCTAATATATCATCAATTTAACTGGAGTCTCAAACTCCTCACGTCACTACCCTCAGGCTATTTCTCATATCGATTGTTGTTAGACTCACCAACTTTTTAAGGTATTACAATTCCAGCTCTATGTCACTCTATATCTTTTAAAAAGCATTAATCGTTGCCCTTATTCAGACCATAACTTCCCCAATTTACCGGTCAATACATAACTCAACTATTTAAAGATCAACAACCTCAATATCGCTATGATCCTTCCCAAGAATCCTCATTCTTTACCCTTAATGTACTACTATTCCTAAAAAATCACTATTTATTTGACCATCTCTGCAAAAGGGCAACATTTAGCAATGAAGTAAGCATTTAATCATTATAATAGATTCACTTACTACTTGAATTTTAAAGTTTACAAGTCTTAACATCCCAGTCCTAATCTCCCATGGACTACTAGAACCTTAAGCTCTGACACCACCCTGTCACGACCCGTGACCCAACTTGTACGGATCGAGGTGTGCGACTATTCTTTCTATAACTGTACTATTGGGCGGTGACCCACAAGTTATGCCCTCACTTGTGAATCTAATACACTATAAAAAATTTAACTTTGCATGTCATATCATCATATCAACATCTATCATCATCAGAGTTTAGTTTTACATGTCCAAAAATAAAAGTATTTATATACAGATCCCAAAAGTATACATATTCCTACATTTGTAGCCAAGACCTGGACTCATGAGAGAATTAAGACTATTCTATACTAGTCTATCTCATCAGTATGACCAAAAATGTCCATCATACTTGCCAAAAAGGACTGATAGTAGTAAGTGGAGGTGCTACTCTATGTGTATGTCTAGTAGTCCCTCAGTCTCCTGCTATCCTGAAAAAGATAAGTAATACAAATTGAATGAGCTAACAAAGCTCAGTAATTAAGGTCCCTTCCTCTGTTATGGGTCAAGATCAGTCCATGAATTAGGCATGAGCAAATACCAATAGGATGTAATATATCGATGCATGTCATGACAGATGACATAATAAAAGTCACAATAGCTAGTCACCCACGTATAAATAGATAGAAATGACCCTCAGGTCCTATAGGCGTATCCCAAGATGAGTGCACAAAATAACAACAAAGAATAGTCAAATAATATGTTATCGAATCAGAAAACATCTATATAGGCATGTCATCATATCAAATAACACAAAAAGGAGTATTCCAAGGAAAAGCTCACAAAGCATATCAAAGATCCAAGGAATACAATATCAATAGTACACAAACATATACATCATAGCATGTTATGTAAGAGATGAAACAAACTATCTATCAGATCCTATCTGTTAGGGCCCAATATACCCTTTTGTGCTTACAGTACAGCGCTTTCAAACTTTTCATGTTCTCTAGGACTCAAGTCGTACATCATGCCTCGCATGACTATGTGTCGATCGTGCATTGTGACACTCACAACCACGTGTAGATCGGTCGTGCGTTGTGACTCTCATAACCACGTGTAGATCAATCGTGCAATATGACACTCACACCCATGTGTAGACTATCAGCATCTTATCCCTAAGGACTGAAGTGTGTAATGTATCAAATACTACCACAGATAGATAATGCATTATTTCATGGAGTAATACTTTTCTCAACAACATGTGACATGTACTGTTCAGTATCGAAGTATCATGGAAATATGTACTAATCATAACAGGATGTTGACATGCAATAACTCATCAAGTCCAGAAGATGGAACAATATCAATTGTGGAAATCAAACACATCAGATAATAGAGTACAAGGTGGCAGCATGAAGAATATGGTGACATGGCTAAGGAAGGACCACATAACAAAGTTCGGGTTTACTTAACTCGGTTCTTTAACATTGCACTCCCATGCAGTACTATAATTGTTACCCTATAGCTTTCTTTCCATTTTCCATCGTTTGGGTGACCCTATAATCATATATTCAAAATTATGTTACAAAATGAATTAGTACTCATTCAATACACGACCATTGTTATGCAGTGTTTTGGGTTCTTTTTGAACGCAGTTTATTCAATTGAGAGTCTTTAACTTCCCATTTTAAGGTTTCCTGTAGCCCTATAGTATATTTGGCCCTTTAAGGGCAAATTCAATAATTTGTACTTTTTAACTTTCCATACCTTCCCGTTTACCGTTTACGTATTCTGACTCTATTCTGAGTCTATTCGGTCCTTACAGCATTTTTGTAAACTTATTTATCTCATTATTACTCTTCTGGTAACTTTGTTGTGTCCTAAGGATGTATTCGTCATTTTTTGATTTGTTACCGGGTCTTATTTTCCTTAAAAGAACGTCATTATTATGTCCAAAATATTGGTTGAAATAAATTTAGGCTTTTCGGACCTTAATTAGCTTATCAACGAATCATATTAAGCTTAGGGAATTTTCGTAATTTTATACTTCCACACATCACCTTTTCTGTACTTCGTTTACTAATACGAACTCCACCATTGTGTTCAGCGTGCCCAAAATAGTCAGACTAAGTCCCCCTTAACATTTATCTGGCTTTTGGAATACTAGGGGTAAAATTATCATTTTGACGTTTCACGTGTCTATTGTTCCGGGTCTTCGTTTCACAAAACGGATCCTGCTATTGGGTCTGGAATGTCCCAAAATGTTAAGGTACAAAATTTTATAGTCATTGGAGTCTATTTGATTACATAACTGATTATCAGGGCGTATTTAGAATTATCGTAGTTTGTCTATTCGTATTTTTTGAGATTTATTTCGGGTTCAAGGACCTCACCGATGAGGTAGACTAGTATAGAATAGTTTTAATTCTCCCATGAGTCCAGGTCTTGGGTACAAGTGCAGGAATATGTATACTTTTGGTATCTGTATATAAATACTTTTATTTTTGGACATGTAAAACTAAACTCTGATGATGATAGATGTTGATATGATGATATGACATGCAAAGTGAAAAATTTTTACAGTGTATCAGATTCACAGGTGAGGGCACGTCTTGTGGGCCGCCGCCTAATAGTATAGTTATAGAAAGATAGTCGTGCACCTCAATCTGTACAGGTTGGGTCACAGGTCGCGACATAGTGGACCTGCCGAAAACCCTGCATGTGGTGCATGACGTTGTATGGCAGTTCATTGGGGGCGAATATGTACAAGCCTCTCCCATGCCCATAACAAGATACAATGTAAAACGTGTTATGTTAGTTTTAAATGTATTTGTAATTGTCTTACAAACCATCCATATAAAATGTTGTACTCGTACCTATAGTAGAACAAGAGGACCTGAAATCTCCAATGACTCTATCCGACTAGCAACACAAAGCTCACAATAAAGGCATGCTAAAGTTGTGCTGCCCAAGCTAAGTCTGCTTGTTGCCTCAAGATCCCTCAACAAAGGCAAGAAAAGCAATTTCACAAAGAGCCCGCCTAACTGCACCAGAATATACGTCTTGGAAATGCCCTAAATAAAGGCATCGTCAGCATCATTGAGTATCGGTTGCATCAAATAGGGTGTCAACATAGAGAGCCTCAATGTCGAGCCATCGATGGTAGTCTATGGCAATGTTAAACCTAATAACTCATGGCAAAGCTCCTGCCACTGTTGTGTAGTCTGAATCGTGTCTAACCCAGTTACTGCATCCCTATCAATATGCAGACTAAGTAGGACAATAACGTCCTGAAGTGTAACAGTCACCTCACCTACCGGTAGATGAAAAGAATGGGTCTCCTCGTGCCACCTCTCTACCAATACAGTAATGAGATGCCAATCTGGTTGCATAAAGCCTAAGCGGTATTTCTTGTAAAAACCTGCACTCACCAGGTATTGAATGACTCGATTGTCTAATCATGCCACCGCTCGACGTAATGATGCCTCCCTACGACGACATCGAAAAATGTCATAATCTCAACCCTCCCATATAGCAATGGAATGATGTCGTGACTGTAAATGTAGCACTGATGGATTTATTGGGCCTTGGTGAGGCTATGCCCTGGGGTGATCTATAACTAAGACTAAAATAACATAAGGTACAATAATATAAATTTTGATGTCCATTACAACGTAACCTATAATAATGTAAAATTTGATGTGCAAAGATACGATAATAGGTTTTTATTAAACAATGAACTGTGAAAGGTTCGGCAATACAGTACATAATTAGATGTAACAATGGAATGTCACTAGTTGGAATTACAAAACATAATTAACACATCCACTCTAAGCAACATAGTGACTTTTTGTTTATGGTTAAAGAAGACGAAAAATATTTTTGAAAGTCGTCATCAACACTATCGTCAGTGTAGTCCGATGGTTCAAGGTTCGACACCATTAGTTCGTCCTCAATAATATCTATTATAGCTTCTTTTGGATGGAAATGCTCTTTTTTCGCATGTTCCATTACATGAAATCGATCTAAGCATCGTTGCATTTGGTCATTCCCTCTTTTTAGCCTATTTATGACTTCGATTGAATCATATTTCTTGTCTACACAGATATCAGTTGAGTGTGTTTTTGGTACTCATAGTCCATGCTAATGAAAATATACCTCAAGCTTGCATCTTTTCTCAAACAGTCTTGGCCATTTCAAACCATCATCTTTGGCATGACAAACAGTTGGTGGTGTGTCATACACTTGTCCGATTATAACGTGTCCAACGTGCATGAAATGATTAGATGCATTTGTTGGCATGTCCACGAACTCACATCATTTTTCGTACCATTTTTTACCCACTAGATCTTCTCAGGCTCCCATTAATGGTTGCCTCTGATTTGAGGAAGTCTTGTTGTGACTCTCTTGTTGTTTTGAGGAACTTCCTTCTTGTTTGGAGGAGCTCTCACCAAATATAACAGATGTTAATCCATCCATAATAGAGTTTTTCTACTTCTTCCTCGACATTCTCTGTGATCCAATGGAGTTGAATTGATTTAAATGTGTTAATTGCAAGATAGCTTTATATATCGGAATTGAATTAATAATAGTACAATGATAAAGTCGATAAGACAAGTCATTGCAATAAAATAGGTAATAGTACAATGATAAAGCTGATAAGACCAGTCACTGCATTAAATGGAATAATGGCACAATGATAAAGCTGATAAGACAAGTCATTACATTAAAACAGGTAATAGTACAATGATAAAGCTGAAAATAACAAGTCACTGCATTAAATCAACATAAAGGTCCAAGGGCTTCACCATGTTGGTTACCGTTTGGACATTGGCGACGGTCATGACCCATTTGCCTACATATGCCGCATTTATTTTGTGCTCGACCTTCGTTGAGGCCCATCTCATTCCTAAGTCGTGTTGACCTAGGACAACCCTTCGTACAAGGGTTGGATTATGGCATATAGTTGGACCAGATGGTGTGTCCTAATAATCCTCGTTCTGGGGCAGATAAAATTGGGGTTCCCATGTCTTCTCGTAGGTCTAAATGCTGTAACATTCAGTCAATGCACTCATCATAAGCTATCCTCAAGTCTACCAACACAACTAATGCATGGGAACATAAAATTCTGTAAGTACTCCACTTCCCACAACCACATAAATTGTCATTAAAATTGACTACTTGAGCATTACCTTTCATTGTCAACACCCCCATAATTCCAAGGTTGGAGTTAAAAGGTGTTAACTTGTGGGCACCAACCTTCGCCTAATTTCAAGCAATCATCTCAAATGCACATGGAGTATACGTATAGTTATTATGTATACCCTCCGTAGCCAATTCCCACCTAGTATTAAAATAATGTTCGACACAGTAAAATATATACTCCACACATGCAGTGATTGGCAAATTTCTCTCTCTCCTCAGGGCATCATTGAATACTTCTAATATATTGGTCATCCGTATACCATAACGACGACCACTATAAAACCCTGACCTGATTAAATAATAATTAAGTCACTAACTATTAATTAGCGACCCTTAATAGAATAATTAAGAAAATTTAATTAGGAAATGAATGATAATTTCAAAAATGCCGAGACCCTAATTAATGAGGTCGACTTCGGAGAAAATAATCTAAGGCTACGACTTATAAAATCGATACATGAAGGAGTGAATATTAAATTTAAGTACAAGAGGAAAAATAAAACAAAAATGAAAATTAAGGGAAAAAGTAAAAAGAATAAATAATTTAATTGGCCAAACAACGCATAAGGGGAAAAATAGGAAAAAATAAGCCAAAAGTGCAACCCATGAGATTTGAACCCTTGACCCAAAAAGCAAGGGAGAACTTAAGCCCAAAAAGAAAAAGCCACTTGGGCTGCCTACATTTTGTGAGAAATATTGCAACATATATGTAGATATGTACATACAATAAAGCCTCCACCTCCCAAATGGACCAATCACATTACATGCAATATGTTTAATATATATATATATATATATATCTATGTGTGTTGCGTATGGAGTGTGTGTGTAATTCAGAAATCAGAAGTGAGCTGAGTGTGCGCATATGCCAACTAAAGAGAGAGAGAGAGTGAGTTAGAGAGAGAAAGACGAAGAAAGAAGAATAATAAGAAGAAGAAGAGAGGATGGAGAAATAGAGGCTTGCATGCAACCTCAATCAAGCTTAAAAGCAACATCAAGGAGCTTAGAACTCAACTAGGTGAGAAGGTAAGACCCTAAAACATCATATTTCTTTTTCAAAAAAACAAATAATCACACACATACTGTTTTATGGTTTTATATGTGCATGCATGTACTTGAAACATGGAGGGTAAGAAAATTGGAAGAAAATGATAAGGCTTAAGCCTAAGGAGACCCTAGAAACCCTAAAGGCAAAATTGAAAAAATTTGAGTTTTGATCTCACTTAACTAAAGCTTGAAACTGACTTGAAGGCTTAAAAGGAAATAAAATTTAGGTCATTCTGCAAGTGGAATGAACCAAAATGGTCAAGAGACCATGAAGAAAATCATAGTCGTAGGTTCGGTCAAATAATTTGGATAGTTGAGATTTTGATTGATTTACATATTATTGTGAACGAAAAAATGATCCTTGAGGTTTCAAAAATTTATAGCAACAAAAAAGGAAGGAAAATGGTGGCCTGAAACAACTCAAAATAAAAAAAATAATAATAAAGGACTCACTGGAAAAATAATTTGTCGCCGAAGCTACTACTGTAACCCCTTGATTGAAGCCTCGAACCAATCCAATTTAAAAACAGGATTAGATATGAAAACCCCACCAAAATACCAATCAAACCCCATTAGAAAATATCAAAACTATTATAGTTCCAGTCACCGGCGCCAGAAGTGGTGACCAAAAAACTGTCGGAAAAACGATAGGGAAGAAAACACTGTTCTAGGTCTGGGTCGGATCAATTTCGGGTTGGGTTGGGATCCGCCCGACCACGCGTATGGGCCATCCGACACTCCATCGTTTTGATGTTCAGGTTTTAAGTTTTAAACCTTATCTTGGGGTGTTTGGTTGCAGATGGAAGAAATTGGTTTTTCATGAACCTGATGGGGTCTGGGATGTCCCTATTCTGTCCCTTATCCGCTGTTTGCTTCTCAAATACTTTGAAAAATAAAAAAGGAGCTACAGCTCCCCTAGTTCAAACCCACGACCTCTATTACTACTGAACCCTAAACCAAGTTCAAAGACCACTGAACCACTACTGCTCATGTTGTAAAATGTCAACTAAAATAAAACATAATATAAAATTAAGTAAATAATTAATTTAATTATTATAAATGAAACCCGATGTTCAAAATAAATAAATGAATAGTATATTTTGACTATTTCAAGCATTCTGGACCCAATGACGGGGTTCGTTTTGCGAGTCAAAATTTTAAAAAATTAAGACACGTAAAAGTATAAATTACCAAATTACCCCTAATATGCCCGAAACCAAATAAAAAGTCAAAAGGGTCTAAATTGACTTTCTTCGACGTTTCGAACCCAACAGTGAGGTCCATAATACCAAAAAGGGTACTGAAAAATAAGTCACGTGAAAAATAAAATTTATTAAATTACCACGAGTAGGCCGGTTAAAAAAGGGTAAGACCAATCCTAGGAAATTAAGATACACAGAGTCTAAAATTAAATGAAGAGCATCAATTTAGGGATGATTTGAAGTGAATGAGGAATTAATTGAAGTCTTAATGAATTTGATTTTTAGGAATTTCAAAGGAAAAGGGAAAGCCCATCAGTAGTGTTAACCCGGGAGAACAAGGTGAGTAATCTTGTACTTTGAAGTAGAGGTTTTTAATCTACATGGATTCTGAAGTAATTTGAAGTTCAAATATTTTGAAGTGTTTTTATGTTAAAATACCTGCAGTATTTCAAATTCTAAATTCTTGTATTTATATGCTTCATATTTCAATGTACTATCGTTCTATTTATAAATTCTAACATGGCATGCAAAATTCACTTCTTGATATTGCTGATTGTTGATACATTTATTTTTCGCATGTCCATGTAAATGCCAATTTTATTAAATGTTTCTTGAAAATAAATATCTTTTATTCTATCTATGTTTTAATTAATTCATGTACATCGTGATTTAATTTCCTGAAACCCATGTGTTAAATGTTTCAAGTGTTGTCCTCCAAGTATTTAAAAACTCTATTAAATTGTCCATGTTTTAAATACTCGTGAAAAGTAAGTCATGTTTTTAAATACTTATGAAAATCGATTATTAAAGAAACCATGTGTTTGCATGCCTCTTTAAAAAGCATCCCCTGAAAAAGTTAAAAAGTTTTAGGTGCCTTAAAAAGGTATCTCCAAGGAGGTAAAGAAATGTTTTAAAAGAGCCTTCATTTTGCGAACCGGTAATGAAAGATAATAATGCATAAGCATCAAAATTTTTGAGCTTCCTTCGGGTTCTCAATCCAGCAGATGCCCGGTAAAAGGTTTATCCCCCAGGCATGAGATCTTCCTGAACTAAAACCAGGGTCTGATTCGAAACGGATCCTCCTATTAAAAAGTGAAAATATGACACGTGAAGAAATGGTAGCAGGTTTTATCTCCCATTTCCTAAACGTGATTAATTTGTTCAGTTTTCATGTTTTATGGTAGCAGATTTTTAAACCCCCATTTACATGAATCGAGTTTTTATATGACCCCGTGTTTAAAAGAAAAAGGAATTTGCATCCTCCTATTTTCATGGAAAGGATTTCATTTATTTCCATGGCTTTCAAATGGCCATCCTGCACGAGTTTATAAATTCTGCTACATATTAAATACTTTATTGAATGCTTTAAAATGCATCATGCTACGTGGTTTGAAGATTCTTATATCCTGCGATTATTAAAATACATGTCCAGCTTGAATGCCTTGTATGCTTCACGCTTTTTATTTTTAAGAATTATATATTCTATATCTGAAGTATATGTTCAATTGGTAGTGTATGTATATATGAACTCTCTCTTAACTAACCCACTACCAGTTGAAAATCCATGACAAGGTAGTAGAATTACTCACGAGCTTTTCACAAAGCTCACATGGATTTGTTACCCATGATTATTTCAGGTAACGATGATGGATGAGAGCCTTGCCCAATTTGAGGATTGGTGATTGGCAGCTCTATTGTGATCAGGGGATTTTTAGAAGTATTAGGACCTATAGTTGGTCAAATTTTGTTGTAGTAAGTTTAAAACAGTTTTGTAATTAAGCCCAAGAGGTAATTGGACATGTAATGATGTAGAACTTTAAATTTTTTTGGCATGCTCTGAATGTATGATATTTGTTTACCACTCTGAAGAAGAAGAAGTGACGGTACCAGGCGAATGTCCGAATAGTAAAAAAAATTTTCACGCTTTCACAATTGCCAATCTTGGCCGCACCGCATTGCCGTCTGGCGTCGCCGCTCCCGAGTCCGCCCAACGGCCCACGGGCTGAGGGGCATGTAGTTGCGAATCCCTTAATTCGCATGGGGTAGGTTTCGAGGTTGTGATAAAAAGTGGTATCAGAGCTCTAGGTTGACTTAAAAGAATTAAGTGACATTACAAGGACTAGCAACATAACTATAAGGTTAGGTAGGTCCTAGGCTACCTAAGAAATTAAAGTTAGCAAATGAGCTATTATAGGGGAACCTAGGTGAAGTGCAGGATCTGATAGGCATTCGGGGTATGGGACTCGTGGATACGTGAAGTAAATGATCTGAAGTAGATGATCTAATAGGAAGGTAGGGTATAGGACCCGCAGATACGTGACATAAATGATCTGAAGTAGATGATCTGATAGGAAGGCGAAGAATGGGACCTGCGGATACGTGAGGTAAATGTTCTAAAGTGCATGATCTGATAGGAAGGCAGGGTATGGGACCTCCGGTAGGTGAAGTAATGTCACGACCCAAACCCACCCAGTGCGGATCTCGAATCACGACCGCCACCCTTCAGCCCGGGGGCCATTGGGCGAGGCTCACATAAGCGATGGTATCGGACGGTGCTGCGGCCTATGTTTGTAGAAGCGTGAAAAAACTTTTTCTTTTCTTTTCCTTCTTTTAAATTTTCCGCACATCCACCTGGTATTGCCGCTCTTCAGGATGGTACACATAATAGTACATTCAGATCATAATAAAAACTTTTAAAGCTCTACAAACAATACATGTTCAGTTGTCCCTCAAGACTTAGTTACATAATGTTTAAATATCTTCTATAACAAAAGTGACTAACTATAAGTCCTTAGTGCTTCCCAAAAACTGCTAATCCTGTAAGGAGCTTCTGACGCCCTTCCTTAAAATGGGCGAAACTCTAACCACCTTCATCATCCAGAGTCAGGATTGCTTTCAGTTACCTGTAATGTGGGTTGGAATAAATCCGGGTTAGCCAAACTAAGCTTGTGAGTAATTCCAGCATTTGTCATGGGTTTTCAATTGGCAGTAGTTATTATAAGAGGTTTTATAAAACATTCACTACCAATTGTTTGTATGCTTCAAATACAGAATATATGCATTCTTTAAAACAAATAGCTTTGAAACATTTAAAGTATTCAAGCTAAAATATGCCTCTTCAAATATATCAAAAGAACTTCAAAACATGTAGGTATGTGTAGTAAAAGGAGGGTAAAACCTGCTTGCATTTTTTAACATAACATCTTATCACTTTCATTAATAGAATTCGTTTCGAACCGGACTCCAATATTACTTCCTGTGGAGAAATCTCATCACTGGGGGATAAATCCTGCTACCTGGCATTTTACATGTTAATTGAGTTCCGAAGAAACCCAATATCATTCTTAGTACTTATACACAATTTATCTTGCATTACCAATGGCAACAAGAGGCATATAAAATATTTACAAATAGATGTTATTTAAAACATTAAAACATGACCTCCCTGCAATTGCATTTAAATACAAATGAATTCTTCAAATAGATGCTTTTATGAGTATTCAAAATATGATATTCATGGCTTCATGATAGAGTCTTCAAATACTTGGAATATGCAAATTAAGAATATTTAAAAAGATTTGGTATTTTAAACTTAGACATGCTGAAACATATTTTTAAGGAAAACTGTAGTAGAAACCATTCACTTAGCATGTCACAATAGTGTTTTATAAGAACAGAAATACTTTAAAACAAGGATGAAGTAAATACTGAATTTGATATTCAAATGCTTCAGATATTTTGAACTTTAAACTTCTTCAAATCCATGGAGTTAAATCTCTACTTCAAATACTGGATTACTCACCTTTGTCCTTAGGGTCAGTGCTACTGAAATGCCTTTCCTTTTCCTTTGATAAGCCTAAAACAATTTATGAAAATTTCATAAATTTCACATGTACTTCAATCATCATCAAATTTATGATCTTAACCTATTCGTAGACTATTTATAATCTAAATCCTCTGATAGGTTTTATTCATCTTATTTGAACTACTTGTAGCAATTTATGGCTGTATCTGCATGTCTATTTACTTTATGTACTTTAATTGATAAATAAATATTACCTTTGAAGCATATCATTAAGTGATTCCACTTCCTCCAGTTCCTTTTCTTCCTTTAATTCTTTTTCAGCCAACTTTCTCGCGGCCTCTTCCTTCATGAATCGCCCTACTGGAACTATAGGAGTTTTGAAAATAAACGGCTCCCAAGAGAGGATCTGTACCTTCTTGGCAGTGTTTATTTTCCTTTTGGTTACCCTTTCCTTCCAAATGAGGTCATTCATGATGACTTATTTTAGTCTCAACCTACGACACAGTTTAATGTGTTAGGCAATTTAATTACCATTTCTAATTATACTCTTCTGGTAGCTTCATTAATTCTTAGGGTTGATTCTATAACTTCACATGTTTACGTGTCGTATTTTTTTGTACTTTATTTCATAATATGGACCTCACCATTGAGTCCAGAACGTCAGAGAAAGTTAACTTAGATCCTCTCGGACTTCTATTTGGCTTTAGGGACACTAGGGTTAAATGGTCTTTTTATACTTTTACGTGTCTTTATTTTTTGGAGTCTCGTCTCACAAAAAGGACCCCACTATTGGGTCCGGTTGCTTAAAATAGTCAAAATACACTATTCATATATTTAACTTGGACATCAGATTGTATTTTAATAATTAAATCAATTTAATACATTTAATTAATTTAATTAGTTAAATTAATATTATATATTAATTTCTGTAAGTATATGCCACATGTGCCATGGTGGCACAGTGGCAACAAATGGGATGGTTAAGGCTTTGGAAAGGAATTGGTTACCCGTTCGATTCCCAGGGGACGCAGGCCCTTATTTTTTTCTAATTTTTCCCAATTCAAACAGCGAACAAGGGCAAATCAGGGATACATTATCCTTGTTTTTGTTACGGCTTTCAAATCAATTTCCTATTCGTGAAGCCAAACAGCCCATATTCAATTTTTAAAATTAAAACATTACACCCCAAAATGGCACTGTCCCACTTAAGTCTTTATGCAATGGGTCGGGTCCCGACCCGAACCCGATTCAACCCAAAACTATTTATCTTCTTCCTCCTTTCTCCCCTGTGTTGTCCTAATTTCTGTAACTTTTTTGTTTTAAATTTCGTATTTTTTTAGCTGTTTCTTTTCTCTATTTTTCATCCCAAATCATTTCTGAAAAGCCAAAGATTGTTTTGCCATTCTTTTGGAGCACTAAGTCTTGTTCATGCGTGTGGTCTAAGGTTGGACAGCCGAACTTGCAACCTTTTAGCAAGCCTTCATTCCTCACCCAAATCTTTTCTAGTTTCATCTATTGTTCATGCTTTTTCATAGGGTTTCATCGCCCATTCCTAAATTTAGCTTTTGGTGTAAGGTTGAGAGGTTGGGTTTCAAAACCCGAACCTGCAACTCCAAATTTCCAAGTTTTCTTTGAGTTTCAAGGTCGAGGCTTATGTCACGACCCGAAACCCACCCTATGCAGATCTCGTGTCGTGGGGCTGGCCCAATGGTCGTCCCTATTTTTTTCAATCTTTTACCAATGATAACAATAAACAATATAAGCATAACATTAAAGTGCGGAAGCCTTATTACAACATTGTTCCAAAAATTGAAAATAAGTCTGATAATAACCAAACATAAACCAAACATAACCCATTTTTGTTTTAGGTGGTGAGTGCATGAGAGAAACTACTGTATTCTATTGTGCTCCTCAACCGTCTCCCTATGCTCCAGATCTCCTACTGTGATTCTATAACATTCTCACCTGAAAGATATAATATAAGGGGTGAGCTAACAAAGCTCAGTAAGTAAAAGCCTATCTCGAATACGGGTGAGGGATTACATAGGAAAAATAATTCAAGGGAAACATGATAGCCAGTCATGACAACGATTTCAGTTAACTGTAAAATGACATAATGGCCAATGAATGATAAGGCATAATAACAAAAATGAGTACAGTGTAGCATGAATATAGAATACGCCCAATGATTACAATCAACATAAATACTTCCACAATAAAACGATCACCGTCAAGTCCAATAAATAAAGCAAAATCAACATAGACCTATTCATACGGAATGAACACATCCTATGAATCCAATAACGTCAATATATCAATTAAACATGGATAATGCAATTACTCTATTCAGGGTTTGGTAGACCCTCGGTCTTTTGGGCCCCAGCATACCCCCTATTAACATAAATGCATATAAAATGCCCATTAAATTTACTGCGTAAAAATGTCATCTTTGCCATGTGTCCGTTTGACCCATAGGTCCCATAAATTGACTCGTTGGTCCCAATCAATCAGATAGCATCAGATGGGTAATATGACTGAGCACAAGACCCGGCACTTAACATAAATTAGGATTCTATTGTATTCCACGTGAAGTGTACAAAGCATAGAACATCATAACATAAGCATACAGTAAATAGACATCAATACAATGAATCAAGTCATGAGACATCAACCAATAGGCATCCACCAGGTAGAACAATATCCATGGTGGGAACAATAACAGTGGATATATATACATGAGTACAAGTTTTGACAGTAATAGAAAAACCGTGGCTTGGAAAACCACTATCAAAGATAAGAATTTACTTACTTTTTCAATGCGTCTTAGTATTCTGTGACCTTCCCTTTTCCTTTCAAGTCTCTTATATATCAGTAAACATGTTTCAGCTTTAATTTCATTTATCAAATTTATGTCTCGCTACTCTAAATATCTCTTTTATTACTTTATACTTGTACGACATCTAATTTGATCTAATTTACCCAAGGGTAAAATGGTCTTTTATGTGTCTCTATTTTTGGGTTCTGTTTTCATAATTTGAACTTCACCGTTGAGTCCAGAAAGTTTGAAATAATAAAAATCCACTATTTACTTAACTCAATCGGAGTCCGTTTGACTCACTTTCGACTTAGGGGCATTTTGGTCATTTTGGCATTTCTATGGGTATTTTATTTTTTGGGACTCCATCTCGTGAAACAAACCTCACCATTAAATCCAGAAGGTCCAAAATAGTAAGTTTTCATTATTCATTCGACTAATTTAGGCGTCAGAATTTAATTTGAAATTAATTAATTTAAACTAATTTATTAAATTAATTAATTGTAACCAATACATATATTATTTGAGCCCAACTTGATCACATGTGCCTTAGTGGCACAGTGGTCTGTTCTTCTCACCCTTTCCCCTTTAGTCACAGGTTCAATTCACTGCCCATACAATTTTTGTTTTTCATTTCTTGTACAATTGTAAAGTATAAGCCAAACAATGGATAGCTTCTCCTTCACAACCAAACACCCCCCAATCTCCAATTTAAAACATGACCTATAAAATAATAGTGTTGGGCAGCCCTCTAAATCAGTGGGTCGGGTTGAACCCAACCCGGTTAGGCCCAAATCAAGAAACAAAACCCAGCAGCACAACACCCTTCCCACGCATGGCCGGTCATCCCTTCCGTCAACGGCGACTCGCCGGTGATGGATTTTCTTGCGTTTTTCAGTGGGGTTCATACCTACAGGTCATGGGCAACTGAAATCTACCTTCATTTTTCCAATCAGAGTGTCGGATCTCCCCCAAAATAGGGAAAACTGCAACTTCACCGGAGCTGTGCTGTTTTCCGACCAGCCCCTTTTCTCCCCTTTTTCCCACCTTTTTCTCTACTATTTTGGCCCATTTTTCCTCCCATTCAATTTTTGCACCTCTTGGGAATAATCCCCCATTGTTTAAACCAAGTTAAACGCATTAAAATTACTCAACCCAATTTTGATTCCTTCACTATAAATTTCATTTTCTCACTCATTTATGGATCGTTTCTCTTGATTCAAATTCAAATATAAACCCAATTCCATGCTTAATAAGATCCTAAAATTAAATTTATCATTCATGCTTCTAAAAATTGAAGAACAGAAAGCTCAGTTCTTACGTTTTTTTTCCCTTGTTGCACGCCCTTGAACGGTTCAACTCCTCCTTCTTGGCCTCTGTGTTTCTTCTCTTCTCTTCTATTGACCCACCTTCTGCTCTTCCTTCCTTATTCTTTCTTTTTTCTTCCTACTTCGTGTGCCGTACCACCCTACTTGCGCCCTTGCTCTGCTTTCTTTTTTCTTTGCTTTTTCTCTTCTTTTTTTCTAGTTCTACCGCATGCTTGGCATGCTTCTAATTTAAAACCACCCCCATTATTTCTCTCTCTCTCTCTCTCTCTCTCTCTCCCCTTTGGCCATTCACTTCCCTGCGCCCATAACTAGCCGTTCACTTCCTTGCACCCATAATGCTCCCCCTTTTTAATCAGTTACATATTGTAACATACATAGTTATATATCTATATATATACATGTATATATATTTCAATATTCCCCTTTTATTTCTCCCCAATTCTTTTTTTTTATTTTAGTTTTATTTTATTTTTCTTTTTATTTATTTATGTTTTTTATTTTAAATTTTGTTTTCTTCCTTTTTAAATTTTATTTTCACTATTCGTTTGCCTTGGAATTCATCCATATATTCAAAGCTATTGAAAATTCACACTGTTTATTTCATCATCGTAGCATCAGGCCTTATTGGCTCGGTTACAATTGAGTCAGGGTATTACAGCTTAGTGTTTTTAAAACACTGGTGAGGTCTTGTTGAGGTTTCAATAAGCCCAATCTCATTTGGTTTGTTTAGATTCAGACCCACTGTTACAAGGTTCATCCATGGCAGCCATGTACGGGTTTAGTGTTTTGTGTTGTTCTAGGGTCCAAATTTCCTACCTTGTTCAAGTTTTTATACCCTAGATATCATGCATGCATAAATAAAACCTAAATAGCTTGTATATATATGTAAAAATCTTAAAGAAAGAAAACATGGGTTTTGGTGTTTTTACCCCAAATAGTGGAGTCCCCCCTCCTTCCTTTTCTTATTTTCTTCTTTCTGAATACTCTTGTATCCTTAGCTTCAAATTTCTCTCTTCTAAACGCACATTCAGTGCATGAATATATAGGGACCATCACATGGCCGCCCCTCTCTCTCTCTCTTCCTCCCTTCCTTGACTTCTTTTTGTGTTTTTTTAATTTCCTCTTTTCATTTTCAGCTTTGCATTAAATGTGTTCTTGATATTTTGTGTTTATATATAAATTATACTATAACACACACTTACACACACACACATTCAACCGACAGTCCTCCCTCCCTTTCACACCTTCTTCGGCCAATTTTTTTATTTCCTTTTTCAATTATTTTTCCATATATATATATATATATATGTATATTCTTATATACATACATATTATAATATATATATATATACTAATTATATATTTATATACACGTCTATTTATGTATATTTCTATATTTATATATTCATGAACATTATATATTTTCATAAATATATATATATATGTACGTATTTAGATGTTTACGTATACACGGATTTTCATGCAGTCGATTCTTTAATCGAACGGTCCTGGTGTACTTAGGTAATTTTATAGTTTATTAAACTATAAAATTCAATCTCGTAACGCGAACCAAATGGCTCGGTTATTTTGGGTCGGGATATTACATTCTCCCCTCCTTATTAAAGTTTTGTCCTCAAAACTCGAGTGTTCCCTATTTTTAAAAGTTCTATTCTCTTTTCCTTCTTCGTTATTTCTATCTACCATGTTCATATGTTTAGTAGTCAAATTTAAATGACAAGCATATATATTAGACAGAAATTAAGTATTTGGATGGTGTACCTAGTTGACTTTTAGAGGTTCGTGCAACATTAGAAAATATATTGAACACTCGTCCGTACCTCGTAGGTTCCTTGCTCCCTCTTGGTTTCTCAGCAGTCAGAGCCTGTGTGCGTAGCATAGCTGATGAAGTTACTGCAGTAGGCTCTCTAGTAGCTGAACTCCACTTTTGGCAATCTTTAATAAGATGCCCGGTTACCCTACATTTGTAGTTGCCTCCAATAATCTGTCGACAGGGTGCAAAATGCCGCCTCTGACAAGTAAGACATAACGGAATCTCTACTATCTTCTGGCTTGTATTTCCTCCCTCATTGACAGAATTCATACTCCTGACTCCCGTCCTAGTCTTCTTCATCTGTTGAGGAGTAGGGCTAACCTGTTTCTTGTCTTTCTTCTAGGACATAGCAATCCCTGCTTTCTCAAAGATTATGGCATGGTTCACTACTGTATTGTACGTCGGAAGTTCAAAGGGCTCAAGTCTGTACCTGATGCTATCTCTGAGGCCACTCTCAAACTTCCTGGCCTTTAGGTCCTCTGTAATATAATGTGGGGTGAAAATCGGGCTAGTTTCATGAATTTAGCCTCATATTCTGCTACGGTCATAGTCCCCTATGTCACAGTTGCAAACTCTACTATCTTCTGATTCTTAAACGACCTTGGAAAATGTTTATCGTAAGATACTTCCAAAAATTGTTCCCAAGTCATTGGAGGCTCTCTTTCCTTCTCTAGAGGCCACCATCCATATACTGCATCCTTGAAGGTAAAGGCAGCAAAGGAGACTTTCTACTCCTCTGTATATGGCAAAACTATGAATAAACATTCCATTTCTAGGACCCACGCCTCAATGTCAATTGTAATGGCCAGTCCATCAAATCTGGAAGGCTTGAAGCATTGGAACATCTTATAACTCGACGTGTTTATTGCCTCAGCAGGTTGTCCCTGATCTTATGGTAGTCTGGGGTTCTGCACCCGTTGTGGTGCTCTGCCCTGAGCTTGGACACCTATCATGGTTTAAGCCATTGTTCCCAAAATGTGCTCAACTCGGTCTAGTATGTCCTTAAGGTTTCTCATATTTCTTCTTGTGTTTACCATTGTCACTGAAATACATACATTTGTTAGTTTTTCATTCATATATTTATCACATAGGGTTTATATTTACCTATTTCATGGTTTCAAGTTTAATGTTTTATTATTCTTGATTCTCGTAGTGATTTTTATAATCTACATTTACTTCTTATCTTCATTTTACTACCTTTATTCAACTACGGGTCCCATACCCTGTCTTCCTATTTAAACATGTACTTCTAATCACTTAATTTACTCAAATGCAGGTTCCATACCCTGCCTTCAAATCAAATCGTATACTTCTAATATTTACTTCATGTAATGCGGGTCCCAAACCCCTACCTTCAAATCAAATCACGTACTTCTAATATCTACTTCGTGTAGTGCGGGTCTCATACCCCATCTTCTAATCAAATCATATACTTCTAATATGTACTTCATGTAATGTGGGTCCCATACCCCACCTTCTAATCAAATCATGTATTTCAATATCTTAGGTAGCCTAGGACCTACCTAACTCATAGTTCTGTTTCTAATTCTTCTAGTGTTACTAAGTTCGTTTAAGTCAACTTGATGCTCTGATACCGCTCTGTCACGACCCGAAACCCATCCTGTGCGGATCTCGAATCGTGACCACCACCCTTCGACCAGGGGGCTGTGAGGCGAGGCTCACATAAGCGACCAGATCGGATGGCGGTGGGCCTGTGTTTACGAAAGCATGAAAAAACTTTTTCTTTTCTTTTTTTTCATTTAAATTTTTCGCACATCCGCCTGGTACTGCCACTCTTCAGGACGGTACACATGATAATATATTCAGAGCATAATAAAAACTTTTAAAGCTTTATAAACAATACATGTTCAGTTGTCCCTCAGGACTTAGTTACATAACATTTAAATATCTTCTATAACAAAAGTGACTAACTATAAGTCCTTAGTGCTTCCCAAAAACTACTAATACTATACGGAGCTTCCTTCGCCCTTCCTCAATATGGGCGAAACTCTAACCACCTTCATCATCAAGAGTTAGGATTGCTTTCAGTTACCTATAATATGGGTCGGAATAAATCCGGGTTAGCTAAACTAAGCTTGTGAGTAATTCCAGCATTTGTCATTGGTTTTCAATTGGCAGTGGTTAGTATAAGAGGTTTTATAAAACATTCACTACCAATTGTTCGTAAGCTTCAAATGCAGAATATATGCATTCTTTAAAACTTATAGCTTCGAAACATTTAAAGTATTCAAGCTAACATATGCTTCTTCAAATATATCAAAAGAACTTCAAAACATGCAGATATGTGTAGTAAAATGAGGGTAACACCTGCTTTCATTTTTGAATATAACATCTTATCACTTTCATTAATAGAATCTATTTCGAACCGTACCCCAATATTACTTCTTGTGGAGAAAAACTCATTCGTACTACTTATGCACGATTTATCTTACATTACTAGTGCAACATGAGGAATATAAAACATTTACAAATAGATGCTATTTAAAAGATTAAAACATGACCTCCCTGCAGTTGCATTTAAATACACATTAATTCTTCAAATAGATGCTTTTATGAGCATTCAAAACATGATATTCATGGCTTCATGAAAGAGTTTTCAAATACTTGAAATATGCAAATTCATAATATTTAAAGAGATTTGGTATTTTAAACTTAGACATGCTGAAACATATTTTTAAGGAAAACTGTAGTAGAAACTATTCACTGAGAATGTCACAATTGGGTTTTATAAGAACAGAAATACTTTAAAACAGGGATCAAGTAATTACTGAATTTGATATTCAAATGTTTTAGATATTTTGAACTTTAAACGTCTTCAAATCCATGGAGTTAAATCTCCACTTCAAATACAGGATTACTCACATTTGTCCTTAGGGTCAGTGCTACTGAGATGCCTTTCCTTTTCCTTTGATAAGCCTAAAACAATTTATGAAAATTTCATAAATTTCAAATGAACTTCAATCATCATCAAATTTGTGATCTTAACCTATTCTTAGACTATTTATAATCTAAATCCTATGATAGGTTTTATTCGTCTTATTCGAACGACTTGTAGCAATTTATGGTTGTATTTACATGTTTATTTACTTTATGTACTTTAATTGATAAATAAATATTACCTTCGAAGCATATCGTTAAGTGATTCCACTTCCTCCAGTTCCTCTTCTTCCTTTAATGCTTTTTCAGCCAGCTTTCTCGCAGCCTCTTCCTTCATGAATGGCCCCATTGGAACTATCGGAGTTTTGAAAATAAACGGCTCCCAGGAGAGGATCTGCGCCTTCTTGGCAGTGTTTATTTTCCTTTTGGTTACCCTTTCCTTCCAAATGAGGTCATCCATGATGACTTATTTTAGTCTTAACCTACGATACAATTTAATGTGTTAGGCAATTTAATCACCATTTCTAATTATACTCTTCTAGTAGCTTCATTAATTCTTAGGGTTGATTCTATAACTTCACATGTTTACGTGTCATATTTTTTGTACTTTTTTTCATAATATGGTCATCACCATTGAGTCCAGAACGTCGAAGAAAGTCAATTTAAACCCTCTCGGACTTCTATTTGGCTTTAGGGGCACTCGGGGTAAAATGGTCTTTTTACACTTTTATTTGTCTTTATTTTTTGGAGTCTTGTCTCACAAAACGGACCCCACCATTAGATCTAGAATGCCCAAAATAGTCAAAATACACTATTCATATATTTAATTTCGACATCGGATTGTATTTTAATAATTAAATCAATTTAATACATTAAATTATTTTAATTAGTTAAATTAATATTATATATTAATTTCTGCAAGTACATGCCACATGTGCCATGGTGGCACAGTGGCAGAAAATGGGAAGGTCAAGGCTTTGGAAAGGAATTGGTTACTCGTTCGATTCCTAAGGGGCGTAGCCCCTTATTTCTTTTTTGATTTTTCCCAATCCAAACAGCGGACAAGGGCAAATAAGGGATACTTTATCCCTGTTCTGGTTGTGGCTTTCAAATCAATTTCCTATTCATGAAGCCAAACAGCCTATATTCAATTTTTAAAATTAAAACATAACACCTCAAAACGGCACCATCCCACTTAAGTCTTTATGCGATGGGTCGAGTCCCGACCCGAACCCGATTCGACCCAACTCTATTTATCTTCTTCCTCCTTTCTCCCCTGTGTTGCCCTAATTTTTGTAACTTTTCGTTTTAAATTTTGTGCTTTTCTAGCTGATTATTTTCTCTATTTTTCACCCAAATCATTTCTGTAAAGCCAAAGATTGTTTTGGCATTCTTTTAGAGCACTAAGTCTTGCTCATGCGTGTGGTCTAAGGTTGGACAGCCGAACCTACAACCTTTTAGCAAGCCCTCATTCCTCACCCAAATCTCTTATAGTTTGGTCTATTATTCATGTTTTGTCATGGGCTTTCATCGTCCAATCCTAAATTTAGCTTTTAGTGTAAGGTTGAGAGGTTGGGTTTCAAAACCCAAACCTACAGCTCCAAATTTCTAGGTTTTTTTTGAGTTTCAAGGTTGAGGCTTAGTATTTTTAAAATACTAGTGAAGTCTTGTTGAGGTTTCAATAAGCCAAATCTCATTTGGCTTGTTTGGATTCAGACCCACTGTTACAAGGTTCATCCAGTGGCAGCCATGTACGCGTTTAGTGTTTTGGGCTATTTTAGGGTCCAAATTTCATGCCTTGTTCAAGTTTTTATACCCTAGATATCATGCATGCATAAATAAAACCTAAACAGCTTGTATATATATGTAAAAATCTTAGAAAGAGAAAACATGGGTTTTGGTGTTTTTACCTCAAATAGTGGATTCCCCCTCCTTTCTCTTCCTATTTTCTTCTTTCTGAATACTTCGTATCCTTAGCTTCAAATTTCTCTCTTCTAAACGCACATTTAGTGTATGAATATATAGGGACCATCACATGGCCGCCCCTCTCTCTCTCTTCTTTTCCCTCTCTTTTCTCTCTCTTCCTTCCTTCCTTGACTTCTTTCTGTGTTTTTTTAATTTTCTCTTTTCATTTTCAGCTTTGCATTAAATGTGTTCTTGATATTTTATGTTTATATATATATATATATATATGATATACCACAAAAGAGCAAGACCAATCATCACTCGACCCGTATGTCTATGGTCCAGCTCACGCTAGGCCAGTGGCTAGCGCTCGACCATTCAGGGCAGACCGAAGGATTGGAAGAGGCCGAGCGCATGCCTGCAGAGCACATACATATCTAAATAAAGGTCACCGAGTCAATCATAGGACTCCAGAGCAACACTCTAGAGTTCATCACCGCCTTAACGGCTGCCGAGCAGGAAATAAGGAAACTGCTACACATGTGTATCTCTATCTATGGTACAATGTCTAACAAGGGAACTACTATCTCCGATGATTAAATTCCTACTGTCATGGCTCCAAATCCTAATCAACTTAGGAAAGCCACAGCCTATAAATTAAACCCTAAAGGTACGCTTTACTTTCATGCTCATTCTTTGGTTTTCATTACAGTCTTTTCAATTCAGTTTACGTACTTCAGCATCGGAGCGGCTACCGTCGGAGCCAATCCGGTGGCCCTCTGATTCCTTCTTGTTTAGTGTTCTTCAGGTCGCGGGGCCCAAATTTCTTGCTAGCCGAAAAGTGCAGCATTAGTTTGGCACCTTCTGTGGGAAACGACTAATCTCTAAGTGCTCTATTCACAAACTTACTCTCCTTCTCACTGGAGAATCATAGCCCCCAATCTCCGACCAAGGCAGAACACTCAAAATTCACAAAACCCTCAACATCGGCCGTCTGCTCGACGAGCAAAAGGGCCGACGGTTGATCCCATGCGACAAGAGATTGAATCAATCAAATGACACAATGAGCTAGTGCAAGAACAGCTACTTGCCATATCTAGAACTCTGGAAATGCTTACACAAAATTAAGGGACGAGTCCTCTGAATCCACCGGTCAATGTTGCTGAAAGAACACAACCCCATATTATCACTGAGAATGAAGAGCCCCATGTGGAGGCTCCAAATAACCGGACTGGGCACCCCCAGGGTGTTGCTCACGTCGATAGAGATCCACAACCATCAGCAGCCCCAGGCTAGGGACATCAGCCTTCATCCCTGACGTCCACTACCTGAAGCACTACCAGAGCCGCAACTCCAAGGGCTTCGAAAGCACATCCGGCACCACAGGAGCCTCATCCCCAAGCAGCACCAATCCCTCTAGCTCGGAACCCTCCTCCTGTCCGAGGGACGTGCTCAGCCCGACTACCTTGAAACCGAGGCTATAAGGCAAGGTTCACAAGAAGTCCGACTTAGAGACCCACGGAGGGTCGAGGAAATTACGGAATCTATGGACCGAACAGTAGCTGTGAGAGGTGTCTAGAACCATCCAGAGCAGGATGAGTTGGCCAGGCTGCTCGGAAGACTTGCCACCCCGTTCACTCCTGCCATCATATCAGAAGAAAGACCAAGGAAGTTCATTGTGCCAAAATTCACCCTATATGATGGGACTGGAGACCCTAGGAGATCATCTATCGCACTACCAGCACACGATGGCCCTTCACGGGGCCTCTGATGCCTTTATGTGCCGAACTTTCATTACCAGCTTAAAAGGTACCGCCCTAAAATGGTTCCATCACCTCCCATCGAACTCAGTTACTAGCTTCTATGAGCTCGATAGGCAATTCCTGGACAGATTCATGACAAACAGAAGGCTCAGAAGGGGACCAGAGTTCTTGTTAAATGTCAAACAGACTAAGGAAGAGTCCCTCAGAGCTTCCATTGCCCGCTTTAATGCCGAACTCACAGAGATTACTGACTACAGCCGAGGTTTCCTCGTAGCTGCCTTAACTTTCTGGTCTTGCTCACGGCGGCTTTAGAGATTCCTTGACAAAGAGCCCTCCTGCCGACATGGCGGCATTAATGGATCAGGCTAGGAAGTATATCAACTTAGAGAAAGCTAACCACACGTCTCAAAATGGCAAGGAGCAAACCCAAAGGGACAATCCGAAAAGGGAAGATCATAAGAAGGACGACCATAAAAAGGACCCCAGCAAGAAGAAAACCAAGAGCCCAGAAAAGAGAACGGCACCCAGGGCTGTTTACAATTCTGGACCAAGGGAGTTTACTAAACTTTACCCCTTTGAACACTACACTGAATCAGGTACTTCGGCAGATCCGAGATCGGGAAAACCTAAGATGGCCAGAACCAATCAAAGGAGATCCCAGCCTTCGAGACCAAGGTAAATATTGCAATTTCCATAAAGATCATAGGCATACGACTAACTCATGCAGGTCCCTTAGATATGAGGTTGAGCAGCTCATAAAGAAAGGACGTCTTCGGGAGTTCATTAAGCAGGACGAGAGGCAGAACCCCCACGAAGACAAGCCTCAACAAAGGGCAGACCTAGAGGCCTGAGCAGAGACAAGAGCAGAGGGAAGGACGGAATGAGCCTCAAAGGCAGAACAACCATGTCATTTACGTCCTCCATAGTAGACTCCCCTATTACGGGAATGTCGAACAGAGCAAGAAAGAGGTATGCTCGGGAGGCCAGAGCCGCCCCAGACGTATTGCAGATCACCAACGTCAAAAAAAGGCTCAAACCTAGAACTAGAGATTCAGTTCACAGAACGGGATCTGCCGATGTACACTGTCCTCACAGTGATGCCCTTGTCATCACTCTTAAGATTACCAACTTTGAGATCAGAAGAGTTCTGGTTGACACCGGCAGCTCCATCAATATACTGTTCTATGAGCCACTCAAATAGATGAAGATTGACCACAACAGCATCAAGCCTACCACCGCCGTAATGGCAGCGTTTGATGGTAATCTCAGTACCCCATTGGGAAGGATTGACCTGCCTACTACTGTAGAGGGAGGTGAGGGACAGAAGACCACCATCTCAGAATACATGGTGTTGAATATGAAATCTCCCTACAATGTCATAATTGGGAGACCATGGCTACACCAGATAGGGGCGGTTACCTCAACCTTGCACCAATGTTTGAAGTATGTCCACAATCAGAGTGTTCACTCTGTCAGAGGGTGTCAGTTGACTTCTCGGGAGTGCCATGCCATTGCACTCAAAAAGAAGACTACCAAATAGCAATTACACTATGCTCGGGACTGTGCAGATCCAATCCTCTCCCACAATCCCGAGGAGGAAGGTTGCCCTTCCAGAATTGAGGAACCCCTAAGTCCAAGAGGACGGGACAGCCAGGCTAAACCCATCGGGGAGCCCATCAAAGTATTAGTCAGCTCAGAAGCAGAAGGGCACTATTTGTACATTGGTCCAGACCTGACACATGCCGAGCAAGAGAAGACAATCAGGTTTTTGAAAGACAACCTCTCTATGTTTGCGTGGGAGACCAAAGATATGGAAGGTATAGATCCAAACCTTATAACTCACAAACTGATGGTAGATCTAGACCACCCACCAGTGAGACAAAAAAGAAGGCCGCTTGCTCTAGAGCGGCATCGGATCATAAACGAGGAGGTCCAGCGGCTGCTTGAAGCCAAAATGATACGTGAAGTATTCTACCCAGACTAGCTGGCCAATACTGTTCTGGTCAATAAGAAAAATGGCAAGTGGAGGGTCTGCGTTAACTATACAGACCTCAATAAGGCTTGCCCCAAAGATAGCTGTCCACTACCAAGGATAGACCAGTTGGTTGATGCTACTACAGGGCACGAACTCATGAGTTTTATAGATGCCTATTCTGGGTATAACCAAATCCAGATGTACCCTCCAGACCAGGAGAAGACAGCCTTCATAATCGAACGAGGTCTCTATTGCTACAGAGTAATGTCGTTCGGTTTGAAGAATACTGGGGCCACATACCAGCGGTTAGTCAACAAGATGTTCAGCTCACTGCTCGGCAGGGAAAATTCTTAGGATACATTGTCTCTCAGAGGGGTATCGAGGCAGACCCCACTCAGATCCAAGCTCTGATTGGACTGGAGTCACCAAAAACCAAGGAGGACATTCAGGCACTGAATGGCAGAATCGCGGCACTAAGCAGGTTTATCTCCAAGTCCACTGATCATTGCCTACCCTTCTTCAGAGCTTTAAAAGGTAACAAAGCTTTACAAAGGATGGAAGAATATGAAAAAGCTTTCCTAGGACTAAAGGAATACCTTGCCTCTCCAGAGCTCCTGTCAAAACCAGTCCAAGGGGAAAAGCTACTTCTCTACCTTGCAGTCTCTGAGAACGCGGTCAGCTCCGCACTAGTTCGACAAGACAGGGGAGTCCAAAGACCCATATTTTACGTCAGTAAGGCATTGCTCGACACAGAAAAGAGATACCCCGAGGTCGAAAAGTTGGCCTTCGCCTTGGTAATATCAGCTCGAAAACTCCGACCTTATTTCCAAGCCCATCCAATTGAAATCCCAATGGCCTATCCCCTAAGATCGGTATTGAGGAAGCCTGAGGTTTCAGGAAGATTAGTGAAGTGGTCTGTGGAGTTAGGGGAATTTGACATATCATATGTACCACGAAACTCTATCAAAAGACAAGCCTTAGCAGATTTCGTTGCTGAGTTCACCCCGGCACTTCAGGACAAGGCACAGCTCATTGAGACTTCAAGGACATGGCAGCTCTATATTAATGGGTCACCAACAGATCAGGGTTCTAGAGTAGGCCTTGTATTGCGGTCACCTGATGGGCTCTTATCAGAAAAAGTAGTAAGCTTGGGATTCAGGGCTTCCAACAATGAAACAGAATACGAAGCATTAATCCTAGGCATGAAGTTGGCTCTAAAATATGAGGTTCAAAACCTTAAAGTCTTCTCAGATTCCCAACTAGTGGTAAGCCAAGTCCTAGGAGAATTCTCCATTAAGGATGACAAGATGCTTCAGTACTCCGAACTAGTGAACCTCTTGAAGCACTCCTTCCAGACGTTCTCAATCCAAAAAATAGAAAGAAGCCAGAACTGCAAAGCAGATGCTTTGGCAAACATGGCATCCCGCCTAAAGTCAGAAGGAAATTCGGCAGTAAAAATTTCCTACCAACCAAGACCCAGCATAGAGGAAGCCGAAATTGCCCAAATTGCTGAACAGCCCCAGAACTGGATGACCCCGATCCTCCAATACCTGGAATCGGGGCTCCTCCCAAAAGATAAAAACAAAGCAAGGAGAATCCGGATCAGAGCTGCTCGGTACCTGATCTTGAACAACAAGCTTTACAGAAGATCTTATTCTCAACCCCTGTTGAAATGTTTAGCCCCAGAAGAATCCCAATATGTCTTGGCTGAAATACACGAAGGAATTTGCGGGAACCATAATAGGGGCAGAACAATAGCTCACCGAGCTCTAACACAAGGCTCCTATTGGCCTAGTATGCTGAAGCAGGCTAAGGAGTATGTCCAGAAATGCGACAAATGCCAAAGGTTTGCTCCATATCAACACCAGCCCCATCACAAGCTCATCCCAATTACTAGTCCTTGGCCTTTTGCTCAGTGGGGGATGGACATTGTGGGCCCATTACCCAAAGCCCCACCAAACAGGAAGTATCTTTTGGTAGCCATTGACTACTTCTCTAAATGGGCTGAAGCTGAACCTCTAACACATATCACATAGAAGGAAGTTGAAAACTTCACCTAGAAGAACATTGTCTGCAGATTCGGTATACCACGCGTGATCATCTCTGACAATGGGACGCAGTTCACTGGTAAAGTCTTCAAGAAATTTTGTGAAAATCTCAACATTAGACAACACTTTGCCTCTCCTAGGCCATCCACAAGCAAATGGGCAAGCAGAGGTCACCAACCGAACGATCCTTGATGGATTAAAGAAAAGGTTGGAGCAGGCCAAAGGAAAGTGGGCAGAGGAACTCCCTGGGGTTCTTTGGGCCTACAGAATAACTCCCACCTCTGAAACTCCCTTCTCACTGGCCTATGGTACAGAAGCAGTAATCCTGATTAAGATTGGTATGCCAACTTTAAGGACTAAAGCCTTTAAACAAGAGTCCAATGATCAGCAGCTGACAGAAAATCTGGATTTACTTGAAGAAAAAAAAGATCAAGCCGGAATCAAGATGGAAGCCTATCAATAGAGAATGGTCAACAACTCCAAAGTGGGGCTCAAGACGGTCAGCTTTCAAGTTGAAGACTTTGTCTTAAGAAGAGCTTTTCCAAACACCAAGGATCCCACTATGGGAAAGTTGTCACCCAACTGGGAAGGGCCCCTACAGGGTAACAAAAGTTGTTAGGCCCACCTACTTACTGGCTAGAGGACATGTCTGGGAAACCTATTCCTAGACCTTAGAATGTAGGACATTTACGGAAATATTATCAATAAAGATTTTTCTTTCTTTTTAATACCTCCATAAAATGTTCATCTCTAATGCACAGGCCTTTAGTGCCTAGTCCATCTTTAAATGCACAAGCCTTCAGAGCCTGGTCCATCTCTAATGCACAGGCCTTCAGAGCCTGGTCCATCTCTAATGCACAGGCCTTCAGAGCTTGGTCCATCTCTAATGCACAGGCCTTCAGAACCTGGTCCATCTTTAAATGCACAGGCCTTCAGAGCCTGGTCCATCTCTAATGCACAGGCCTTCAAAGCCTGGTCCATCTCTAATGCACAGGCCTTCAGAGCCTGGTCCATCTCTAATGTACAGGCCTTTGGTGCCTGGTCCATCTTTAAATGCACAGACCTTCAGTGTTTGGTCCATCTCTAATGCACAGGCCTTCAGAGCCTGGTCCATCTCTAATGCACAGGCCTTTAGAGCCTGGTCCATCTCTAATGCACAGGCCTTTAGTGCCTGATCCATCTTTAATGCACAGGCCTTCAGAACCTGGTCCATCTTCAATATGCAGATTCAATGATCCAGTCCATCCAAAGACAGAAGTTATGGACATCTTCAACTAGTGCCCAACTACTATTTACACAAGTTTCCTAGATCGGCAGATCCTCAGAACTGATTCTTAGGTTACTTGGCTTATATACTAACAAGCAATGAATACTACAGTACCGAGCTGATTTAAAGTGCTTTAGTTCAAGGCACAAGTTTTATGTAAGTTTCTTTGATCTACTCTTAGAACATACAAACATAATTATTGTCAATAGTGCTCGGAAAGGTGTTTTAACTCCAAAAGAACACATCCAAACACAAGGTACATCAGATTTGAGGAAAAGGAATTCAATTTTACTGGTGATTCATAAAATTTACATCAATACAAGAAGACTGGAAAGAAAACAAGTACACAGAAGCTACAACAAAGACATCACTATGATTTGCGACATCATGGCTTTCTTCCTCGAATCTCTCTAGTGTAAGGGAAAGGGGCCCGAGTTCCAAATCTCCATTACCGCCATCACCGACTTCCATTTAAAAGGAAGGAACCCTGAACCCTAATCTGCATCAAGAAGTACCCAGACCATTTCATCGTCACTGTCACTTATCTCAATACCAACGGATGATGAGGGCTTTGGGGCTTTGGGGCTCAGGAGACCGCCATTCTCCACCTTCATTTTCCTCAAATTCGGTATGACACCCCAACCGGCTTGAGCAAGGGTCTCTGCCAAGACACAAAGGAGGAGGCATCCCACCTTCATCTTCATCACCAATGCTCCAGGCCTCGATTGAATCAATGAGGGTCCACCTCCAATCGAAGAAGTTTCGACCGGATGCTAAGAAGATCTTCGCCTCCTCTAATCCTTCCTTGGAGACTGAATCAAAGGGAAGGATAATTCTTGGCCACAGTTTAATCATTCCCAACTCGGACTGAAAATCGTCAATCATCTCAGGGCAAACAGCAAGCTTCTAAAGACATCCAAATTCTCTCCGACGAAGGAACAGTTTGAAAGCAAAAAAGTAAAGAGATTGGGCGCAACCGTATGCCCCTCTCTCATATATATAGACCCTTGAAGCCCAAAAGCCACCCATTTGGACCGTCGTAACGGCTAAGGGAAAGGTTGGCTTCGAAAACCCAAACGACAACTGTATAAATAAACGACGCATTAAACCATCCTCCCGGAATACCAAAAGACAAGGTGCGGGATTTCCCTGAACGAACAGCCGTAGTTCAGTACTGAAGCTTCTAAAATGATGAAATAAGCAGAGTCTAATATACAAGCCTCCTATCCGATATACAGACCCTCCAATCTTATCTATTCCTTGACGGGCCACGCGTATAACAAAAGACCAACAACTCTGATGTATCCCAGTCCTGGTCTTGGAGGCTTAGAAACAAAAGTTTCAATCATCAGAGTGATGGTCACAGGCTACCTAGTTATTTTTACAAGTCTTTGGTTCAGAACAATCTGCTTCGGAATTCTTCAGAGTTTGCTTCCACTCTATGTGATACAAGATCGATATCGGATTCCTGCTCATTTGATTATATTTGCTTTCTTATCTTATTATGATGAGACAGTCAGAATTAATCTTCAATCACTGTTTTATTGCGAATAATGAAGCTCGGAATACAACTATTAACTATTGAGGAGCTGATCTGACATGCAATGGGTTCAAAGTAGCTATACTTGCAACAAAATTTACAAAAAGCAAGGATACAAGAAAGATCTGAAGAAA
Organism: Nyssa sinensis; assembly: GCA_008638375.1. Lineage (NCBI taxonomy): Eukaryota > Viridiplantae > Streptophyta > Magnoliopsida > Cornales > Nyssaceae > Nyssa > Nyssa sinensis. The sequence continues at coordinate 31,769,738 of CM018040.1, read as the reverse complement.
AGACAATTTTATTGATAAAATGTAACTTATTACATCAAAAGCTGGCTAAGCAAAAGGGGTGAAGTTGATGAAGCCTTAAGCCTTATCAGAAGGGCCAGGGTCCTCCGCCGAAGGAAGATCGGTAGCCATGGCCTCTTTGCTCAGGGAGCATCAGATGAAGCAATTCCAGGAGCAACAATTGACGACACGTCAAAATCTAGAAACTTAGCAAGAAATCTAGATCGAAAGCTCTCAATGCCGAACCGGATCAGTTCGTCACCCATCTTATCAACTTCCTCTCTCATTTCCGTCTCAGTCTCGGTCTTGGCATGATCAACTGCCTCTTGAAGCCTCTGATCGATGGAGCTTCGAAGGTCAAGCAACTCCCTCCGAAACCCTTCAGCCTGCCAAGCATAAAGGTCCCTTTCAGACTCCACAACAGTAAGGTTATTGCCAGCCTCCTTTAGACTCTCCTCGGCAGCATGAGCCTTGGACTGAGCCGTTCCAAGCTCCAGCCTCACTTCATCCAGCTCGGCCTCCAGCTTGTCAGCCTCCTCAAAGCTCAAAGGAGTCACCATCAAAGCAACCAAACTATGCATACTCTGCACAACACAAAGCAAACAGATTAAGCCGAATGCATGAACAAACAAAAAGGACAAGAAGAGGCTTCAGAAGTTACCTTCATTTAGAGATTCATCATCTCGTTCATCAGTTTCGCAGGGTTATCTCCCCTATACCGATGAGGGCCCTTAGACCAGATTTGGTCAAAGGACTTCTTAGCAATCTGATAGTCCGGCTCATCAAACAGTTCAGAGGGAGCGGCAGACACCTTCCCCTTCCCAGCTCGTTTGCTCAGAACGGAAGGGGCAGGGGGAACTGTCGAGACAGGAACAACAGGTTCAGCTTCCTTCTCAACCTCCGCTGGAGGTGGCTCGGGAGAGCCAGAAATCAACCTCCTCCTTTTTACTTGAAGAGGAGGCTCGGGCTCAAGTTGGGAGGAAGCCTCCCCCACCAATTGTGCCTCCGCCTCTGACCACCTCGATGTCAGCCTTTTCCTGAGCGCATCAGTATGAGCGGCCATCAGATTCTCCGGAGTGACAATGACGGTGTGAGCTCGGTTGGAGGTCAAAAGAAGCTCGCGATACTGATCTTGGAGCTCGTTAGTAAACTCAGACCTCCTCCAAGCACTCCTGACTGCACATAAATAAGAAATAGCATTTCAGTTCATCAGCTTGGAAGGCATAACAAAACTAAAACAACCTAAGGAAATAAGCCTCACCCTTATAACCCGTGGTACGAGGGAATATCGAGACATGATCATGGAAATCTTCACGCTCCCATCCTTCTCCAATAAAGAAGTACCACTTCTTCCATGTTTTATTAGAAGAGGGTACAGAGGACAGAGGTCAGAACCCTTTCTCAAAAGACATATAAAAAAGGCCTTCTGCCTTTATATACTTCAGATCCATATTACTACGGATCAGATCTACAGATACATCTACGCAATTCTGGTGCCCTAACACTATAAACCCTAGAAGGTGCTGCCAACTGTTAAGGTTAAGGTCGGCAGGACAGAGCTTGAACCAACAGAAGAACTACCTAACTAAATCAGGCAAGGAAGCCTTAAACCCATCTCAAACCAGGCAAGATAAACACAAATGTGACGATCCATTGGGCCCGGTACCCTACAGGTAACATTTGGGGGAAAATTGTACTTCACCCTCCACTCGTCCAACAAGCTCTGGGTAACCGCACTTTCACCCTCTTCTCTATGGGAAGACCTACCAGAGGTTTCCCTAGCCCTATCTCGGAGCTCTATAAAGGCATCAACTATCCTAGTCTCAGGACTGTGGGGAGGCCCAACAGACCTCTCCCCAACATCTTCGGCGGCAAAGCCACCTACATTCTCTACATAAGAAGGCATAGCCGTCTCCGAGGGATTTCCTACTGCCCTCACTAGCATTAGAAGATTTAGAAGGAGTAGACATTACTCTCAAAATTAAAAGAGGAAGAAGCAAAAGAAGAGAAAGATCGGTCGAACCTGTTCTAGACTAGAGCCTCAGACAACCAGTATTCTTCAAGGTCGCACAAACCAACAATGGCGGAAAAATCTTCTGGCACAGTGAAAATGACAAGGAAAAGGTCATTTCAAATCTCTCCCTGTGTTTATAAGTGCAGTATCAAAAGGGACCCACCAAGCCAAACCGCCATGACTGGTTCGGTACAATGATGGCTTTGAGAAACCCAATCATCGGTTCAATACAATGATGGCCTTGAAAAAACCCAACCTTCGACTGTGCAATAAATGAAGCACCAACAGTCACCTCGAAAAGCGAACAGACAGGACGCATGACTCTCCGAAAAGGCCTAGCCCTAGTTGCTCGTTAACATTGAACTAGGACTTGAGAGGGGAGTAACTGATATACCACAAAAGAGCAAGACCAATCATCACTCGACACGTATGTCTATGGTCCAGCTCACGCTCGGCTAGCTCAGCTACGCTCGGCTAGTGGCTAGCGCTTGACCATTCAAGGCAGACCGAAGGATCGGAAAGGCCGAGCGCATGCCTCCAGAGCACATACATATCCAAATAAAAGGTCACCGAGTCAATCATAGGACTCCAGAGTTCATCACCGCCTTAACGGCTGCCGAGTAGGAAACAAGGAAACAGTCTTCAACAAGGAAACTGCTACACATGTTTATCTCTATCTATGGTACAATGTCCAACAAGGGAACTACTATCTCCGATGATCAAATCCCTACTGTCATGGCTCCAAATCCTAATCAACTTAGGAAAGCCACAGCCTATAAATTAAACCCTAAAGGTACGTTTTACTTTCATGCTCATTCTTTGGCTTTCATTATAGTCTTTTCAATTCAGTTTACTTACTTAAGCATCGGAGCGACTACCGCTGGAGCTAATCCGGTGGCCCTCTGATTCCTTCTTTTTAAGTGTTCTTCAGGTTGCGGGGCCCAAATTTCTTGCGAGACGAAAAGTGCAGCATCAATATATATATATATATATATATATATTATACTAGAACACACACTTACACACACACATGCAGCCAACAGTCCTCACTCCCCTTCACACCTTCTTCAGCCAATTATTTTATTTCCTTTTTCAATTATTTTTTCATATATATATATATATGTATATTCTTATATACATACATATTATAATATACACTTCTATTTATGTATATTTATATATTTATATATTCATGAACATTATATGTTTTCATAAATATATATATATATATGTGTGTACGTATTCAGATGTTTACGTATACACAGATTTTCGTGTAGTCGGTTCTTTAATCGAACGGTCCTGTGTACTCGGGTAAGTTCATAGTCTATTAAACTATAAATTCAATCTCGTAACGCGAACCAAATGGCTCGATTATTTTGGGTCGAGATATTACAAGTAAATATTCTAAAGTAATGATCCGATATGAAGGCAGGGTATGGGACCCGTGGACACATGAAGTAAATGATCCAATAGGAAGGCGGGGTATGGGACCCGCGGATACATGAAGTAAATGATCCAATAGGAAGGCAGGGTATGGGACCCGCGGATAGGTGAAGTAAATGTTTTGAAGTACATGATCTAGTAGGAAGGGGGGGTATAGGACTCGCGGATACGTGAAGTAAATAATCTGAAGTACATGATCTGACATGAAGGCGGGGTATGGGACCCGCAATAGAGTAAAAGAAATAAAGTCTGAAGTGCTATAGAACCTACTACCTATCTAAAAATGATAAACCAAAGTTAATCTTTTAAATCATAAGGAAAATAATTATGACCTTATGTGCACGAAGATAGACTAACAAAATGTTTGTCTGAATACATGAATCTTGAATTATATGTCTTTTCATTAAACTTGACTATTAAGACACATGAATAATTAGAAACAAATAATGAAGAAGAAAAAGGGGACAGAGTCTTATAACGATCAAGAACCCTTAAGTTTTGAGGACAAAAGTCCTTTTAAGGAGGGGATGATGTAACATCTTGACTCGATTAAATAATAATTAAGTCACAAATTATTAATTAGTGACCCCTAATAGAATAATTAAGAAATTTTAATCAAGAAACAAACGATAATTTTAAAAAATGCCGTGACCCTAATTAATGAGGTCGACTCCAGGAAAAATAATCTAAGGCTACGACTTATAAAATCGATACATAAGGAGTGACTATTAAATTCAAGTACAAAAGGAAAAATTAAAGCAAAAGGGAAAATTACAGGAAAAAGTAAAAAAATAAATAATTTAATTGGCTAAACAAGGCATAAGGGGAAAATAGGAAAAAATAAGCCAAAAGTGCAACCCTATGAGATTTGAACCCTTGACCCAAAAAGCAAGGGAGAACTTAAGCCCAAAAAGAAAAGCCACTTGGGCTACCTACATTTTGTGAGAAATATTGCAACATATATGTATATATGTACATACAATAAAGCCTCCACCTCCCAAATGGAACAATCACATTACATGCAACATGTTTAGTAAATAAATAATATATATATATATATATATCTAAGTGTTGCATATGGAGTGTGTGTGTGTGTGTGTGTAATTTAGAAATCAGAAGTAAGGTGAGTGTGCGCATGTGTCAGCTAAAGAGAGAGAGAGAGAGAGAGAGAGAGAGAGAGAGAGAGTTGGAGAGAGAAAGAGGAAGAAATAAGAAGAAGAATAAGAAGAAGAAGAGATGAGGGAGAAATAGAGGCTTGCATGCAACCTCAATCAAGCCTAGAAGCAACATCAAAGAGCTCAAAACTGAGCTAGATCAAAAGGTAAGACCCTAAAACTTCATGTTTCTTTTTCAAAAAAAAAAAAACAAAAATCACACCCATATTGTTTTATGGTTTTATATGTGCATGCATATACTTGAAACATGGAGGGTAAGAAAATAGGAAGAAAATGATAAGGTTTAAGCCAAAAGAGACCCTAGAAACCCAAAAGCCAAAATTGAAAAAAAATTGAGTCTTGATCTCACTTAACTAAAGCTTGAAATTGACTTGAAGGCTTAAAAGGAAAAAAAATTTAGGTCATTCTGCAAGTGGAATGAACCAAAATGGTCAAGAGACCATGAAGAAAATCATAGTCGCAGGTTCGGTCAAATAATTTGGATAGTTGAGATTTTGATTGATTTACATATTACTGTGAACGAGAAAATGATCCTTGAGGTTTCAGAAATTTATAGCAACAAAAAGAAAGGAAAATGGTGGCCTGAAACAACTCGAAATAAATAAAAGAAAATAAAGGACTAACCGAAAAAATAATGGGTTGCCAAAGCTACGACTGTAACCCCTTGATTCGAAGCCTTGAACCAATCCAATTTAAAAACCAAGATTAGATATGAAAACCCCACCAAAATACCAATCGAACCCCATTAGAAAATACCAAAAATATTACAGTTCCGATCACCCACACCGGAAGTGGTGACCAGAAGACTGCCGAAAAAATGATAGGGAAGAAGACACTGTTCCAGGTCTAGGTCAGATCAATTTCGGATCGGGTCGGGATCCGCCCAACCACGCGTATGGGCCATTCGACACTACGTCGTTTTGATGTTCAAGTTTTAAATTTTAACCCTGATCTTGCGGCGTTTGGTTGTGGAGGTAAGAAATTGGTTTTTCATAAACCTGGTGGGGTCTAGGATATCCTTTTCCCTGTTCTGTCCCTTGTCCGTCGTTTGCTTCTTGAATACTTTGAAAAATAAAAGGGCGACTCCCTTGATTCGAACCCACGACCTTTGTTACTGCTAAGTCCTCAACCAAGTTCAAAGACCACTGAACCACCACTACTCATGTTGTAAAATGGCAACTGAAATAATACATAATATAAAATTAAGTAAATAATTAATTAAATTAATTAAATTGTTATAAATGAAACCCGATGTTCAAAATAAAAAATGAATAGTGTATTTTGACTATTTCGGGCATTCTAGACCCAATGACGGGGTCTATTTTGCAAGTCAGAATTCTGAAAAACTAAGACACGTAAAAGTATAAATTACCAAATTACCCTTAATATGCTTGAATCCAAATGACTTTCTTCGACATTCTGGACCCAACGGTGAGGTCCATAATACCAAAAAAGTTACTGAAAAGTAAGTCACGTGAAAAATAAAATTTATTAAATTACCACAAGTAGGCTGGTTAAAAAGGGGTAAGACCAATCCTAGGAAATTAGGATACGCCGGGTCTAAAATTAAATGAAGAGCATCAATTTAGGGATGATTTGAAGTGAATGAGGAATTAATTGAAGTCTTGATGAATTTGATTTTTAGGAATTTCAAAGGAAAAGGGAAAGCCCATCAGTTGTGCTGACTCGGGAGAACAAGGTGAGTAATCATGTACTTTGAAGTGGAGGGTTTTAATCTTCATGGATTCTGAAGTTATTTGAAGTTCAACTATTCTGAACTGTTTTATGTTAAAATATCTGCAGTATTTCAAATTCTAAATTCTCGTATTTATATGCTTCATATTTCAATGTACTATCGTTCTATTTATAAATTCTAACATGGCATGCAAAATTCACTTTTTGATATTACTGACTGTTGATATATTTTTTTTTCGCATGTCCATGTAAATGCCAATTTTATTAAATGTTTCTTGAAAATAAATGTCTTTTATTCTATCTATGTTTTAATTAATTCCTATACATCATGATTTAATTTCCTAAAGCTCATGTGTTAAATGTTTCAAGTGTTGTCCTCCAAGTATTTAAAAACTCTATTAAATTGTCCATGTTTTAAATACTCGTGAAAAGTATTTCTTGAAAAGTCATGTTTTTAAATACTAATGAAAAACGATTATTAAAGAAACCATGTGTTTGGATGCCTTTTTATAAAGCATCCCCTGAAAAAGTTAAAAAGTTTTAGATGCCTTAAAAAGGTATCTCTAAGGAGGTAAAGAAATGTTTTAAAAAACCCTCCATTTTGCGAACTGGTAATGAAAGATAATGATGCATAAGGATCAAAATTATTGAGCTCCCTTCGGGTTCTCAATCCAACAGATGCCCTGTAAAAGGTTTATCCCCGAGGCATCAGATCTCCTTAAAGTAAAACTAGGGTTTGGTTAGAAACAGATCCTCCTGTTAAAGAGTGAAAATATGACACGTGAAGAAATAGTAGCAAGATTTATCCCCCATTTCCTAAACGTGATTAATTTGTTCAGTTTTCATGTTTTATGGTAGCAGGTTTTTAAAGCCCCATTTACATGAATCGGGTTTTTATATGACCCCGTGTTTAAAAGAAAAAGGAATTTGCATCATTTATTTCCATGGCTTTCAAATGGCCATTTTGCACATGTTTATAAATTTTGCTGCATATTAAATGCTTCATTGAATGCTTTAAAATGCATCATGCTACGTAGTTTGAAGATTCTTGTATCGTATGATTATTGAAATAGATGCCCTAGTTTGAATGCCTTATATGCTTCACGCTTTCTATTTTTTAGAATTTTATATTCTGTATTTGAAGTATATGTGCAATTGGTAGTCTATGTATATATGAACTCTCTCTTAACTAACCCACTACCAGTTGAAAACCCATGACAAGGTACTGGAATTACTCACGAGCTTTTCACAAAGCTCACATGGATTTGTTACCCATGATTATTTCAGGTAATGATGATGGATGGGAGCCTTACCCAATTTGAGGATTGGTGATTGGCAGTTCCATTGTGATCAGGGGATTTTTGGAAGTATTAAGACCTATAGTTGGTGAAATTTTGTCATAGTAATTTTGAAACAATTATGTAATGAAGCCCAAGAGGCAATTGGACATGTAATGATGTACAACTTTAAATTTTTTTTAGCATGCTCTAAATGTATGATATTTGTTCACCATTCCGAAAAAAGAAGAAACGACAGTACCGGGTGAGCATGCGAATAGTAAAAGAAATTTTCACGCTTCCGTAATTACCAATCCTGGCCACACCGCACCGTCGTCCAACGCCACTGTTCCGGAGTCCGCTCGACGGCCCACGGGCCAAGGGGCCGGTAGTTACGAATCCCTTAATCCTCATGCGGTGGGTTTCGGGCTCGTGACAACCACCATTATAAGCAATGGTCCACATTTTTAGCAGAGTTCACTTTAACCATTCGGCTACTCCTTTATTAAGTATTTCAATTTCCTCTACCACTGTGTCAAATTTATATATTTGATAAGTGCTTCCAAAAATCCACACAAGTCTTTTTAAGTATGCATTCTTAAACTTGCTAGTGAACTTACTCTGTACATGCCGTAAGCAGTAGCATTGGTATGTATTTGGCCGCTGCCATAATGAATTACTCTCAATTACAACTGCAAGTATGCCTTTGTGTCGATCTGAAATCAAACAAATGCCCTGTCTCTCTCAGATCACATGAATCTTAAGATGGTGCAAGAACCAACTTCAACTATCATAACTCTCATCTTCAACCACAGCGAATGCAAGAGGGAAAATCTAATTATTTCCATCTATTACCATTACGATTAACAGCTTCCCCTTGTACCTCCCGTACAAGAATGTGGCATCTATACTCACCACGGGGCGATAGTGTGCAAACCCTTCAATCGAGGATTTGAATGCCCAAAATACCTTGTCAAATATGATCTCATCTTTGTTATTAGCAAGGATATGTCACCACCTTACTATTGTTCAAACGTTTTACTGTTGGAGTGCACCCAAAAATTTAGGCAACAACTTGTAAGATAACTCGCAATCCCCAAATATCATTGCAACAGCTTTCTACTTTGCGTTCCAAGCCTTCTTATAAACACCTTGTACTTGAATTTTTGTTGCACATAGTCTTGAATTTTTGTTGCACATAGTCTATGAAAACTAAAATTTTGAGCAACAAATCAACTTTCACGAGACCCTTGATATCCGTACCAATTAATGTTGATGTCAACTATTGGTGACCTCAGTTTACCCCCAAGTATAAACAAGTGTGGGTTCCTTCGTACTTTGTGATCTCAAACGACCCATGCTTCTACCTCTTGCATGCACGAACCTTCCATTAACAACCATACTCGCAACTTATCTTACAGTGAAGAAACCATACTCTTGAACTTGTCTCCACCACCTCATATTGTTGATGTGTCTTACTAGAGTACAATTGCATAGCGGTTCTCAGATGATCCTTGTTGGAAAACATGGGACCTTTAGACAACTCCTCCCTCATCAGATCCTACGTTTTTCCATGAGCCGATGAACAACTATCCAATGTCTTATTCGGTATATCAATAGTTGTGAATAATTCAAACATTAGCTCATGCATCTGGGTGTCCCCAAGCATTCCACCGCTTGTTTGGCCCACTTCTGCCCCTTCATCATCTTCTTTGTCCTCCTCACCCAAGTCATCCATCATCCTTAATTCCTCCTCCTCGGCTTCGGCTCTTCATCTTTCGAGTTATGCAAAGTCAGGCTTACAGTAAACGTTCTGTTAGACTGTCACGCGCCGAATTTTCATAAACCCGAGATGTAAATGAGAATGATAAAATAAAAAAATTAAATTAATATATTTGTTTTTAATTGACTTTTACTTGTTAATCTCCAAGATCATGTCTTATAATGGCTTAAAGTGTAGGCAAAACATAGCCTAGGTGCTTTCATAACCCAACTTCAAGGTGGTGTCCAATCATGGTCCAAGTGGTTGCTTAGCATAGCCAAAAATGATGACAAATTATAGTCAAGGTTGGTGGCCCAATAAGGCCTAAGTAAAGGTCAAATATTTCCCTAAGTAGTGACCAAGCATGGTTCCAAAGGGTGGCCAAACATGGCCCATAAGGGTGGCCAAACATGGCCCAAAAGAGTGGCTAAACATTGCCTAAAAGGGTGGCCAAACATAGCCTAAGGATTGGCCAAACATGGCCCAAGGTGATTGGCCAACATGGCCTAGGGGTTGGCCAAAATGGCCAAAGCTGGTGGCAAGGGGTGCAGGGGGCTGGGCACGCAGTGGGCGAGCAGGGGGCGCGCTGGCACTCGCGGGGTGAGCGACAAGCACGCGGCATGGGTTGGCTGGCTGGCAGCTGCTCCTGTAGCTACAGTGTAATTGCTGCAACCTATTTTCTTCATTTTTTGAATTTTTTTCCAAAGTGCTGCAAGCTAATTTTTTCAATTTTTAACCTACTTCTTCAAGGTTTTTAACCCCCACTTTTTGGCACTCTTTCTACCTATATATGGGGTATTTTACACACCTAATGATTCTTTTTAATTCACAAAATTTTGACATGGTCTCCTTTGTCCATTAACCTATTTTCCTCATCCCATTCCTCCTCATCATCCTCCTTAACACCAACACAACACCTAATGAACAATTATTTATACAATTGTGTAATTCTAACATTCACAAGCATATTTTAAAAACAAGTAACTACATGGAGCTCCATGCTCCTCATTTACATTCAATACTTAATTTGTCATTTAGGTTTAAGCCCTTACATCACAAAATGGCCCAAGGCCTGTAGTCCATCATTTTCTAAATTAAACACAAGCTATTTAGGCTTATGCCCATACATACAAATTGTATCCCTTAAGCCAAATGTTCTTCAAGGTACATTTCCCCCTCCACGCTTCAAGACTTCATCACGTCTCATTTGCTGAGAGTCTCATCTGTAATATGTAATCCCATATAGGGTAAGCACGACTACTTGTATGACTTAATGCTAATATAAAGAACAAAGTTAAGGCGTGGCATGTACAAAGTGTACATTTATAAGCTATAAGCCTTCCAATTCATCAATGCAATGCAATGTCAATATGCATGACACACACATGCAACTCTATGCCACACCCATGTCTCGCTTCACGGACCTTTCCCATTGGAACACAAGTACCAATCGTATGTCTCGCTTCACGGTTCGTTCCCGTTGGATTGCAAGTACCATGGCCAATTTTGGGTTTTTCACCACAAGATCTACACCCTCATAATACATAGCACCAAAGTGCTCAACACACACCATGTTTCCAAAGATTTACGTATGCCGAGATACCTTAATTTTTCTATGCAATTTCAATGAGGCATTTATCAAACACATGGGGTATGCCTTAAATAATGCATCATACATAAAGCAAACTATAACTTTTAAACCACAAAACTTTGTCTACATGAACTTAGCATATAATCCACTAAATTACACATATAATCATGTCACATGTTCACAACTTAAACAAATTCTCAAAGATTACACAAGTACACAAAGTACCAATACATTGAACAACCATAACTTTCAAACTACAAGACTTTGTCTACATGAACATAAGCTAGAATGCAATGAATTATACATATATTCAAGTTACATGTTCATCACTTCACCAAATTCCCAAAGAATACATAAGTACATAAAGTACCGACCCTTGGTTTTCAAAGCAACTATATGCTAGGTGATTTTCTAGCAACAAGTAAGCATGTAGGTCATACAATTAACATATAAAAACACTCATAAACTTAACTCTATTCTTTACTTAGTAAAATATCATACCTAGAAGGTTTTTTCTCAACCCTAGGGAGTTTTTTTCACTTCAACGCTGAACCAATTGGTAGGATTGTAGCCCTTGTAGTGGAGAACAACTTCCTAGAAGGAAGCCTTGTGAAATTCTAAGGTTAGAGATGAGTTTTGGAAGGTAGAAAGTTGGAAAACCTAGGTTTTTTTCAGTTTTCTCTACATGCACGACCTGCTGCTCTTTCTCAGACCCATTTCTAATAATTTATCTCTAAAAGGGTCAAGGGGTGAAAATACCATTTTGCCCTTAATGATCCATGAGACCCCGTTACACTACAACTCGTCCCGAAATGCCTCAATTCGATATTCTGCTTTAACCAAAGTTCTTAAGATTATGTTAAATGATATTTTTCCAAAAATTTTATTTTCGCTTGTTGGCGGGTGTGGCTGGGTCCACCCAAGCCACCCGGGATGACCTTTTTGGTCCATTTTTCAAACTATCTCCGATTAGGCTCAAATTCTCATAGGAGGTGTATTTCAAAATTCTAAGCATATTTTCCTTCTATGTCATACTCAAAATATGCTTCTAAATATGACTTATATCTAATTGATGCATGTATAGTGCCCTACCGGCAAATAGTGCATGAATAATGCCCTACTGGCAAAAATGAGAAATTTACCCTAATTTTTTAGATCTTTACATAGACCAACTACGATCTTCTATCATAGCCAAATCTTGAACAAAACCTCTAGTTGTGGAGACTGGGATGTTAGGCTCAACAATAGGTGATTCTTGAACATTCTGGATAGTGGGGCTGTAGTAAACTATGTATAGTGGGGCTAAAAATCCCTGAATTTTGTCATATACTGGTTAGGTGAAGGTGTTGGTCGATATTCTTGCACTTTTGATACAGGGATCTCAAGTGACGAGCTCTCATACTCTTGTGTGAGTAGTGCAATGAATAGACTGGAAGCTTGACTCGTACCCTAGCCTCCAAGAATATCATCCGTCTCCACATACAAGTCAATGTTGTTTATATCTTATCTAAAGGAAGCCTTGTGAAATTACAACAAGGACCATTTAATCAACACTTTTGTCGTCAACGATTTCTAATGGCGTATATCTTATCTGAATTCTTAGTGTCGATGAAAATCTACAAGTCAACTTCAACAGACACGAATTTCTTTCTAGTTGCATCACACAACAAATCTTGTCCAAAAGTTTACTGTAGGTAGTTTGATTCGTAATCTTGTGGTGAGTAATGTAGTGTATGGACTGGGACCTTGACTCGTACCGCAGCCTCTAAGAATATCATTCGTCTCCACATACAAGACAATGTTGTTTATTTGAAAATTCTTGAGCACAACAAGGACCATTTATTCAACACTTTCATCGTCAATGATTTCCAACAGCATATATCTTATCTGAATTCTTAGTGTCGACGAAAATCTACAAGTCAACTTCAACAGACACGAATTTCTTTCTAATTGCATCACACGACAAATCTTGTCCAAAAGTTGACTGTAGGTAGTTTGACTCGTAATCTTGTGGTGAGTAATGTAGTGTATGGACTGGGAGCTTGACTCGTACCCCAGCCTCCAAGAATATCATTCGTCTCCATATACAAGACAATGTTGTTTATTTGAAAATTCTTGAGCACAACAAAGACCATTTATTCAACACTTTCATCGTCAATGATTTCCAACGGTATATATCTTATCTGAATTCCTAGTGTTGACGAAAATCTACAAGTCAACTTCAATAGACACGAATTTCTTTCTAGTTGCAGCACACGACAAATCTTGTCCAAAAGTTGACTGTAGGTAGTTCCGAGCTTCACTCGAATGTTACGTCGAGGAGTGGGTAGATCATAAGAAAATCCTTCATCCCTATAACTCATATTTTCCCCCTAGAAAATCATTACGCATGCAGTTCTTTCCGCCATTTAATACCTTCAAAAACCCTTAATAAGTAATATATATATATATATATATATTTATCCCAGCTATTCTTCTAAAAAACTTTAGTACATAACAAATGCAAACTAAAATTACAAATAATAAACTTCTTTTAAAATATAAATAGTCAATGCTTCAAAAAAAATTATCATATTTCCCCACATATATAAGATCCCGACCTAATTACTATGTACTTAGGGATGTTTAGTAGACTTTTAAGAGAATATTAATAAATTATTAGATAATGACAATAATGTTGCAATGATAATTCTTGAGTGAATTAAGATGGAAGAAATCGATATGAAAAAAAAAATGACAACAAGATTAATAAAGGAATATATAAATATTAAGCCTAAATGTTTAAGCAAGTATCATAACTAATCATGTTAATTAATTTGAATACATAAAAGAGAAATCTTCATGAACATAAAATACATCAAGTAAATAAGAGATATATAAACTAAGTGTATTGAATGAATGAAATATTAAATAAAAGTACATAATTCCACACCAACACAACAAAAAGAAGAAAAGTAGAATATAGGCCAAAAATGTTAACCCAAGGATTTGAACCCAAGACCTTAAACCTTGGAGAAACTTACCCAAAGTCTAAACCCACTAGGTTATCAGCACTTATGTGCTATGATATCCAAAAGATATCTACATAAGGTGGATTTAGGTAGGGAAAATTCTAAAATGATGATGTGTCATCACCTCTGTCACGACTCGAAATCCACCTTGTGCGGATCCCGGATTAAGACTGCCACCCTCAGGCCCGGGGGCCTTAGGGCAAAGCTCACATAAACGATGGTATCGGACGGTGGTGCGGCCTGTGTTTGCGGAAGTGTGAAAAATCTTTTCTTTTCTTTTTCTTATTTAATTTTTCGCACATCTGCCCGGTACTGCCGCTCTTCAAAACAGTACACATGATTATACATTCAGAGCATAATAAAAACTTAAAGACTTTATAATTAATACATGTTCAGCTGCCCCATGGGGCTTAATACATAACAGTCTTACTATCTTCTAATACAAAAGTGACTACTAAAATTTCATAGTGCTTCCCAAAAAAGACTACTAGTCCTGTAAATAGCTGCTTACGCCCTTCCTTAAAATGGGCAAAGTTCTTATCATCATCATCAAGTCAAGACTACCGTCGGTCACCTGAAAAGGAGTCAAATAAAAATCCAGGTAAGCTAATCTAATCTTGTGAGTAATTCCATCATTTGTCATAGGTTTTCAATTGCCAGTGGTTAGTATAAGAGATTTTATAAAACAATCACTACCAATTTTCCTTATACTTCAAATACAGAATATATGCATTCTTTAAGACAGATAACTTTGAAACATTTAAAGTATTCAAGCTAAACATGTGCTTCTTCAAATAGAGTATATGAACTTCAAAACATGTAGATATGCATAGTAAAATGAGGGTAAAACTTGCTTCTATTTTCACACATATCATCTTATCACTTTCATTAGTTGAATCTGTTTTAAACCAGATTCCAGTTTTACATCTACAATGGAGAATCTCTTACTTGGAGGATTAGATCCTGCTACCTAGCATACATTATGTCAATTAAATTCTGAAGAACCCAAAATCATTTTCATCATGTCAATTGAATTCTGAAGAACCCAAAATCATTTTCATCATGTCAATTGAGTTCTGAAGAACCCAAAATCATTCTTAGTGCTTATGCACACTTCATCTTGCTTTACCAGTGGAAACAGGAGGTATAAAACATTTACAAATAGATGTTATACAAAAATCATTAAAACATGGCCTCCTTGTAGTTGAATTTTGAAACATGTAACACATAACCTCTTCAATAGAGTCTTCAAATACTTGGAATATGCAAATTTAGAATATTTAAAGAGATTTGGCATTTTAAACTTAGACATGCTAAAATATATTTTAAAGGAAAACTGTAGTAGAAACCATTCACCGAGCATGTCACAATAGGGTTTATAAGAACAGAATATTTTAAAACAGGAATCATGTAATACTGAATTTGATATTCAAGTGCTTCAGATATTTTGAACTTTAAAACTTCTTCAAATCCATAGAGTTAAATCTCCACTTCAAATACAGGGTTACTCACCTCTGTCTTTAGGGTCAGTGCTACTAGTGCACTTTTCCCTCTTCCTCTGTAGTTCCTAAGAACAATTTATAAAAGTCTATTAACTTCACATGTACTTCAAATATCTCCTATTGATGCTCTTTCGGGGTTCCAAACTCAACGATGGCAACTAAACACGAGGGTTGCGCTCGTTGCGGGACTTAACCCAACACCTTACGGCACGAGCTGATGACAACCATGTACCACCTGTGTCTTTGATCGTATTTAAATCCTAATTTCTATCTTAGGCGTTATACTCTTAAAGTATACTTTTTTGGTAGCTCCATTTAATTTTAGGGTTACTTTCATAACTTCATATATTTATGTGCCATATTTTTTCGTACTTTATTTCATAATTTGGACCTCACCGTTGAGTCCAGAACGTCAAAGAAAGTCAATTTAGACATTCTCAGACTTCCATTTGGCTTTAGGGGCACTAGGGGTAATTTGGTTATTTTATCCTTTTACGTGTCTTTATTTTTTGGAGTTCCGCCTCGCAAAACGGATCTCACCATTGGTTTCAGAATGTCCAAAATAGTTAAAATATTCACATGTTTAATTTGGACATCGGGCCATTTTACTATTATTTAATTAATTAATTTAATTTAATTAATAATACATTTATATAATATATATATATATATTACTGCCCAAATATGTAGCACGGGCGTGCCTGTCCAAGTGAGTTTGGGGGTTAGGTTAAGGTTCCTAGGTGTGCGGAGGTTGGCTATTCAATTCCCAAGGGGAGCAGCCCCATTTTATTTTTCAAAGAATTCCCAATCCAAACAGCGAACAAGGGTTCCAAATCAGGTTAAGCTATCCCTGTTCTGGTTATGGCTTCCAATCAATTTCTTATCCGAGGGGCCAAACAGTCTATAATCAAGTTTAAAATTTTTAAAACCTTTAAGCCCCAAAACGGCATCGTGCTATTTATGCAGTGGCTTCCCTTACCACTCGACACGTGTTTGAGTCAACACAACCCTAGTCTAACTCGATCAAGAATCGGCTGAGTCAACTCACGAGTTGGCTCAGCGGGGTCTTCTTCTTCCCCACACCCGAACACTGTTGCCCTAATTCCTGCAAATCCAAACTTCTAATTTCATAGATTTTGAGAGATCAAATCTCTTTGTTTTTGGGTGCTATCAGTCCCCGTGTGTCTTAGCAACACATTGGCATTCACTTAGAGTTTCGAATTGAACTCATGACCGCATTTGGGAGGTTGAGGCCATGACTTGCAACTCGGCCATACAGACTCATTTTTGAGCCAAAATTCATGAGGTTTCTTCTGTTGTGACCCATTCTTCATGGGGTTCAAGTCTTCATTCTCAAAAATGGATTTTGCATTGAGTTTGTAAGGTTGGGTTTTAAAACCCGTGCCTGCAACTCCAATTTCTAAAGTTTCCTTTGAATCTCAAGGTCGAGTCTTAGTGTTTTTAAAATACGTTGGGGATCTAGTTAAGGTCCTCATAAGCCAAACTTGGTTTGGCTATTATTGATTCAGACCTACTCTAACCAAGGTATATCAATGGCTGTCATGGTGTACGGCTTGGTGTTTTGGGTTGTTTTAAGGCTAAATTTCCATGTCTTATTTAAGGTCACATGCATATATTTTAGAGAGAGAAAATAAGGGTTCTTATGTATTTACCTCTTTTTCTTCCTGTTTCTCCCTCTTTCTTCTTCTATTTTCTTCCTCTATTCTTCTGAATCATACTCAACCTTCTTTCTTTTCTTCTTACTTTTTCTGATTTTCTCTCAAGCACAAACCAACCGTATATATATATATATATATATATATATATATATTGTAAGGAAAAACCTCCTACTTGCTTACCACTTGAAACCCATTGTTTCCCCTCTTTTCTCCCATTTTCCTGACTTTCTTTCTGATCCATTTAATTTCTTCTTTTTCATTTCAACTTTGCATTAATTCATGTTTGATATTTTGTGCTATATACATATGTTATATTAAACACACACTAAACACACTCACTTACACACACACACACACACACTAGCACACACACTAGTAGTAGACCCTTCCCATCATTCCTCTTAAATCAGCCCACTTGTGGCTACATATGTGTATGTATGGGTGTTTCTCTTTATATATATATATATATATATATATATATATATATATATATATACACACACACACACACATATAAACCATGTATGTAATATACATACACTTACACACACACTTAAACACATACTATTTTCACACATAGCACATGCAGTATGCATGGTTGTGTCTCCCTCCTTGCATGTTTGTATATTATGTACTTTATATATATAACTGTATACGTATACATATATACATATATATATATATACCTGTATATGCGTCTAATTTAAATTTTTAAGTGCGTATACATACCCTTATATTTTATGGGCTATGCTTATGTATGTACGTATGCATGCATGGGAATGCATGTGTTCATGTATTTTGAGGCATAGTTCTGGGTTGCTCGGGTGTCGCCCAGCACTGACTATATAACTGACACTATTTACATTCCAAAATTGTACAATGCATATAATATCATGATATAGAGCTAAAACAGCTCGGTTTACAACTGATGGCACACTTTCTGATCCGGTCTACCTCGGTTTACGTGCTAACTCGGGTCAGGGTGTTACAACCTCATTCGACCAAACTCTCACCCAATGGAAATTCATACACCAAACCTCATAATACATGTAAACTCGGCCTAAAAAGAGAAGGGAGCAAACATTACATGAGGAGTTATGTATCAGAGCTTGGGTATTGCAACAAAAAAGAGAGGGAGAGAGAGAGAAAGAGAGAAAAAAAAAAAAGAAGAAGAAGAAGTGTTGTATGTAAAGTTACCCCCAAACTAGACCCAAGATGTCACATCCTGCACCCCACCCTACGCGGATGCCGAAGATGTGATGCCAGTTAGCCGCCTTGTCGTTTTCCCAACCGACAATGCGACCAACCAAAGGCAAACTTCTGAAACTTAAAATGAATTGCATTCCAATGTAGGGTCAGAACAGTGGAAATTAAAACCTTTTTATCTCGGGAATGCAACTCAACTATATACCACAAGTATGTACCATAGAACAAGTCTATAACCAGACATATAATAACTCTAAGCCACAGAGCACATCTATAACTAGACATAACACAGAGCACATTTAATATCTCCAGAATACCCTTACCATGAGCCATGCCCAAATATATCTAATGCATATTAATAAAGTCAATCATAACATGTCACTCACCTGAATAGCCTGAGTCAGTCCACCAGAACTCAAGTCTCCACAATCAATGCCATCTAATCCGTACTTGGGATGCCTCACAATCTACTGACATTGTCACGACCCGAAACCCACCCTCTGCGGATTACCGGATCGCGATTGCCGCCCCGAGACCCGAGGGCCCCGAGACAAGGCTCGCATATGCAGCGGTATCGAATAGATGTGCAACATACGTTTTGCGGAAGCGTGAAAAACTTTTTCTTTTCTTTTCTCATTTTTAAATTATGCACATCCGTTCGGTACTGCCGCTCCATACATAGCATACATGGTTACACATTCAGAGTATAACTAAAAACTTAAAGACTTATAACATTAGATACAATACATGTTCGATTGCCCAGAGGGCTTATTACATGTCCTTACAATGTCTACTAATACAAAAAGTACTATTAGAGTTCATAGACTTATCAAAAGAAACTATTTAATCATATCTTCCCAAAATCAGCAGATTCATCATCGTCGTCCTTGAGTCAAGACTGCTGCTAATTACCTGAAAGAGGGGTCCGAACGAAGTCCGGGTAAGCTAATCTAAGCTTGTGAGCAATTCCAGTATTCGTCATGGAGTTTTTCAATTAGCAGTGGTTTAGTACATAAGAGTTTGTAAAATAGTCACCGCCAATTGTTCGTATAATTGAATACAGAATATATGCATTCCTTAAAACATGTAGCTTAAAACATTTAAAGTATTCAAGCTAAACTTATACATACGAACTTTAAAACATATAACATATCATGTGTTTCTTAAATAGAGTATATAAAACTCAAACATATGCATATTGAAAATGAGAGTAAAAACCTGCTTCCATTTTCAAATCATTTGTCATCTTATCACTTCCATTAGTGGAATCCGTTTCGAACCGGGCTCCCATATTACTTATAAATGGAGATATCTCATTTGCCTGGGGGATTAGATCCTGCTACCACGCATTTTACAGGGCAATTGAGTTCCGTAAAACCCAAAATCCTGCCTATTTTACAAGGCAACTGAAAACTCAGAATCCTGTTTAAGTGCTTATGCACCATTCATCTTGCATTAAAAATACATTTAACATATGAGTATATCAAATAGATATTTCTTGTGAGTACTTTAAAACATAACATTCATAACTTCGTGATAAACATTCGTATACTTGAAATAAGCAAATTCAGGATATTTAACAATAATTGCATTTTAACTAGACATGCTGAAAAGTATTTGACGAAAAAACGGTTGCAGAAACCAATCACTAAGCATGTCACAATGGGGTTACAAAATAAAACAATTAAAACTGAATCATGTAAATACTGAATTTGAAACTTCAAATACTTCATATCTTCGAACTTAAAACCTTTTTAAATCTATGGAGTTAAATCTCCAATTCAAACACAGGGTTACTCACCTTATACTTCTGATCCTGCTCTATTTGGGCGCCTTCCCCTTGGCTTTCCTTAACCTTTGAAGTCATTCTTGCAACGTTTCCGTATCTTCTTGTTTCTTAATTTTTTTCGCTGCTAGTTGATCCTTAGTTATAGTCTTCTAAATAAATGGGCTAACACAGCACACTTCGTTCGTTTTGGAAATCCGAATGCGATTTTGAATCAGCTGGAGCTGTTTTTCTAGTTTCTCCCGGAAAACTTTCTGTTTGGGATCATTTGCTAGTTGTGCCCTCGTCATCATAGGAGTAACTTCTCGTTCTTGGCTCATTTTTGTGTTTATTTAATTCTCTGCTTAAACACAATTTAACTTGTCAGAAAAAATAGATTTCTACAATCATACTCTTCTAGGAGTTCCATTAACTTTAATTTAAAGTTATTTATTTAGCATGTTTACGTGTCGTGTCTTTTCATATTTCATTTCTCGTACTTGCCTCAGTTTAGTTCTTTGGCAATATTTCAGTTCATAGTCATCTAACAGATGCTATCCATCAAATTTTATGTCTTTTTATTTTAGACAGTTCTTTTGGTCGAATAGACTCTACCATTGAGTTCGGAGTATCGAAGAAAGTCGGTTTAGGCTTTCTTATCATTTAATTCGGACTGTTATATGAAAAAGGACAAAATGGTCATTTACCGTTTTACGTGTCATATTTTCGTGTACTTCGTTTCGTAATTTGGACTTCATTTTTGAGTCCGGGATGTCAAAGAAAGTCAATTTAGACCTTCTCTGATTTCATTTTGGCTTTGGGGGTACCAGGGGTATTTTGGTCATTTTACCCCTTATGTGTCTTTATTTTTTCGGGACCTCATCTCGTGTCGTGGACCTCACCATTAGACTCAGAAGGTCCGAGATAGTAAGAATACACTAATAACTCGTAAATTTTGGGTCAGGGGTATTTCGGTCATTTACCCCTTACGTGTTTTTATTTTTCGGGCCTCGTCTCGTAAAACAGACCCTACCATTGATCTCAGAATGTCCAAAATAGTAAAAATACACTATTTATATGTTTGATTTGGACTTCGTTCGCTCTATTTATGACCCAAGGGTAAAATAGAAATTTTACCTTAATTATAAAATAATTATTTAATTATTTAAATATTTTTCCAGAGGTGTAATTGAACAAAATTCTCAAAATCTGGGCCACAGTAGAATTTCTTAAAACAGTTGGGGTCAATCCGTAAATAACCAAAGGTTTGGTTTATTTTATTTTTAAAATAAATAAAAAAAACCAAAGGGTTCGGTCCAGTTTAAAATGAACCAGTCCGGTTCAGTCGTAACCCAACCGGTCTATCCGGTTTATTTACATGTGGCTGACGTCATCATGACGTCAGCCCTAGATCTCATTTAAATTAACCGACATTCCAAAACGACGCCGTTCCAATTAATCGGTGGCAAGCCTAGAGGCTGCCACCTGTCCGAGTCGACCCAGCCCTATTTTTAAAACCGAGTTAACTCGTCTTCGTCTTCCCCACATGACCCCCTCTGAAAACCCTAGTTCCCGAATTCATTTCTTCCTATTTCGTGCACTTCTACACAACCAATCTCCACTGTTTTGGTCCCAATTTATTCCTAAGGTATATACAAATCGATTGGCATTCATTTTGGAGTTTAAAACCTCGTCATATGTTCGGTTTAGGACGGATAATCCGAACTATTATTTCGGTCGTAAAGGTTCATTTCTTGATGGTTTTTCTTGATATTTGGCTTGTTATGATCCCCTCTTCATAGGGATCCAGTTTTCATTCCTTGGTGTTGATTAAAACTAAGTTTTAAAGGGTTGGATTGCAAAACCCGTAACCTGCAACTTGTTTTTGGGGGCCATTGTTTGTGCTTTATGGTCGCGGTCACATGTTTTTAGCATGTTCATAGCATCTACCTTAAGTCTTGATAAGCCAAATCAAGCTTAAAGAAACTCGGTTCAGACCTGCCATGGGCAAGGTCTTCAATGGAGATTTTCGTGGGTTAGGTATTTTCAGTCGTTTTCAAGGCTTCTTCTTATGTTAAAAACACTTCTAAACATATATATATCATATCATACGTATATAAACAACTTAAAACAGTTCCTATCAATCAAAATTTTAGAGAGGGAAAAATGTAAAAGTTTGGAAACTTTACCTGTTATGCCTGATTTCTATCTTGTTCTACTTCCAATTCTCTCTCTATTCTCCTCACTTCTTCTTCCTTTGGTTTCTTTTGCAAGAAGAAAGCATGGTTTGCATGCTTGGCTTTTTAAAGAGAAGGTGACCGACCCTTCTCTCTCCTCCATTCTCTTCCTCTCTCTCTCTCTCTCTTTCTCTCTGATTCATAGCCCTACATAGCCCTCCCATCTCATAAATTTGCTTTCTCTCTTTCCTACTTTGCATTAATTTGATTCTAGATATTTATACATATATATACACATATATATACATATACACATATATACAAGACACACACACACACACCAGCCGACACACACACACCTTTTCACACTTTTTCACATCTTTTCCACATTTTACTTTTTACATTTTTACATATATCATTTAATTAATATACATACATATATATATCCATTTAATTAATACATATATATATATACATTTCTTATAATTAATTCATTAAATTAATAATTAATTAATTATATATATATATATAATTTCTTTTTCTCGAAATACGGGTCATGTGACCTGGTATCCCGGGTCGGGATATTACATTCTTCCCTACTTAAAAGAGTTTTGTCCTCAAAACTCGATCGTTCCTAATCCATAAGGTTAGAAAATTTCTCAATCGACATTTCATCATTTTTCATATTAACATGTCTAGAATTTAAATCTAAACAATAAGCATATATGACAGAAATTAAATATTTGATCATATACCTAATTATCCTTAGAGGCTTGAGCAGCTTCAGAAAATATATTGAAAACTCGCCCGTACCTCGTAGGTTCTGGATTTCCTTTTGATTTTTCAGCAGTCCGAGCCTGTGGCGTAGCCGATGAAGCTATAGCAGTAGGTTCTTTGGTAGCTGAACTCCATTTGGGGCACTCTTTGACACGATGCCCTGGTTGTCCACATTTGTAGCAAACGTTGGTACCCTGCCGACAAGGGGCAAAATGTTTCTTTTGGCAGGTAGGGCATGTGGGAGTTTATACTGTCTTTTGACTAACACTGCCTTCCTCATTCACAGGTGTAGCATTCCTGCCTCCTGTTTTGGCCTTCTTCATTTGTTGAGGCATGGGGCTCATCTGTTTCTTATCCTTTTTCTGGGACAAGGCTATTCCAGCTCTCTCAAATATTTTGGCACGGTCCACAACCGCGTTATATGTCGAAAGCTCAAAAGGTTCCAATCGATACCTAATGTTATCTTTGAGACCACATTCAAACTTCCTAGCTTTCAAATCCTCGGTGTCGATCATGTGTGGTGAGAAACGAGCCAGATTCATAAATTTGGTCTCGTACTCGGCCACCGTCATCATTCCCTGGGTTAGGGTTGCAAATTCGGCTATCTTTTGGTTTCTCAATGATCTCGGAAAGTACTTTTCATAAAATACTTCCAAGAATCTCTCCCAGGTCATGGGTGGCTCCCTATCTCTCTCCAAAAGCCACCACTCGTGTGCTGCATCCTTAAATGTGAAAGCAGCGTAGGAGACTTTCTGTTCAGTTGTGCAAGGCATTACTGTAAAAATGCGCTCCATCTCTCTTACCCATGATTCTGCACTAATTGTCGTATCTAGTCCATCAAACCTAGGGGGTTTGAATCCTTGGAATGTTTTGTAAGTAGATGTGTTGGCTGCTTCAGCAGGTCGTACCAGATTTGGCGGAGGTTCAGGAGCTTGGACTGGTTGGGGCACTGGTTGGGGCACTTGGCCCTGAGCTTGAATACCCGCCACTGTTCGGGCCATTGCTTCTATAAGATGCTCCATCCTATCCATTCTGTCCTCAGAACTTCCCGTAGTCCTTCTGGTATTTACCATTTTTGCTGAAAACACACATCCATTAGTTTTCTATCACATGTTCATTGCATAAAATTTACTTTTATTTACTTCATGTGGGATACATTTTATTATCCCCATTTCTTTTACTTAACCACGGGTCCCATATCCCGCCTTCTTACTAAACTCGTACTTCTAGTTACTTACTTATTCTATTGCAGGTCCCATACCCTGCCCTTACATTTCATTACGTATCACGTACTTACATATCTAATTCATGAACTGCGAGTCCCATACCTCGCCTTTACATTACATTACGTACTTCGCGTATCTATTTCATATAATGCGGGTCCCATACCCCGCCTTCATATCATAACATATAATTCACATAATCATTTCATATATTGCGGGTCCCATACCCCGCCTTTACTTCAATTTACGTACTTAACATATTTAGGTAGCCTAGGACTTATCTAACTCAAAATTCTATTTCGAATCTACTATCGTCACTAAGTTGATCTTAGTCAACCTAGAACTAATCTTAATCATTCTTAACTTAAATTTTAACTCGGTCTTTTCCCAAAAGACCTAATACATAGTGCTCTGATACCATGTTGTCACGACCCGAAACCCACCCTCTGCGGATTACCGGATCGCGATTGCCGCCCCGAGACCCGAGGGCCCCGAGACAAGGCTCGCATATGCAGCGGTATCGAATAGATGTGCAACATACGTTTTGCGGAAGCGTGAAAAACCTTTTCTTTTCTTTTCTCATTTTTAAATTATGCACATCCGTTCGGTACTGCCGTTCCATACATAGCATACATGGTTACACATTCAGAGTATAACTAAAAACTTAAAGACTTATAACATTAGATACAATACATGTTCGATTGCCCAGAGGGCTTATTACATGTCCTTACAATGTCTACTAATACAAAAAGTACTATTAGAGTTCATAGACTTATCAAAAGAAACTATTTAATCATATCTTCCCAAAATCAGCAGATTCATCATCGTCGTCCTTGAGTCAAGACTGCTGCTAATTACCTGAAAGGGGGGTCCGAACGAAGTCCGGGTAAGCTAATCTAAGCTTGTGAGCAATTCCAGTATTCGTCATGGGGTTTTTCAATTAGCAGTGGTTTAGTACATAAGAGTTTGTAAAATAGTCACCGCCAATTGTTCGTATAATTGAATACAGAATATATGCATTCCTTAAAACATGTAGCTTAAAACATTTAAAGTATTCAAGCTAAACTTATACATACGAACTTTAAAACATATAACATATCATGTGTTTCTTAAATAGAGTATATAAAACTCAAACATATGCATATTGAAAATGAGAGTAAAAACCTGCTTCCATTTTCAAATCATTTGTCATCTTATCACTTCCATTAGTGGAATCCGTTTCGAACCGGGCTCCCATATTACTTATAAATGGAGATATCTCATTTGCCTGGGGGATTAAATCCTGCTACCGGGCATTTTACAGGGCAATTGAGTTCCGTAAAACCAAAAATCCTGCCTATTTTACAGGGCAACTGAAAACTCAGAATCTTGTTTAAGTGCTTATGCACCATTCATCTTGCATTAAAAATACATTTAACATATGAGTATATCAAATAGATATTTCTTGTGAGTGCTTTAAAACATAACATTCATAACTTCGTGATAAACATTCGTATACTTGAAATAAGCAAATTCAGGATATTTAACAATAATTGCATTTTAACTAGACATGCTGAAAAGTATTTGACGAAAAAACGGTTGCAGAAACCAATCACTAAGCATGTCACAATGGGGTTACAAAATAAAACAATTAAAACTGAATCATGTAAATACTGAATTTGAAACTTCAAATACTTCATATCTTCGAACTTAAAACCTTTTTAAATCTATGGAGTTAAATCTCCAATTCAAACACAGGGTTACTCACCTTATACTTCTGATCCTGCTCTATTTGGGCGCCTTCCCCTTGGCTTTCCTTAACCTTTGAAGCCATTCTTGCAGCGTTTCCGTATCTTCTTGTTTCTTAATTTTTTTCGCTGCTAGTTGCTCCTTAGTTATAGTCTTGTAAATAAAGGGGCTAACACAGCACACTTCGTTCGTTTTGGAAATCCGAATGCGATTTTGAATCAGCTGGAGCTGTTTTTCTAGTTTCTCCCGGAAAACTTTCTGTTTGGGATCATTTGCTAGTTGTGCCCTCGTCATCATAGGAGTAACTTCTCGTTCTTGGCTCATTTTTGTGTTTATTTAATTCTCTGCTTAAACACAATTTAACTTGTCAGGAAAAATAGATTTCTACAATCATACTCTTCTGGGAGTTTCATTAACTTTAATTTAAAGTTATTTATTTAGCATGTTTACGTGTCGTGTCTTTTCGTATTTCATTTCTCGTACTTGCCTCAGTTTAGTTCTTTGGCAATATTTCAGTTCATAGTCATCTAACAGATGCTATTCATCAAATTTTATGTCTTTTTATTTTAGACAGTTCTTTTGGTCGAATAGACTCTACCATTGAGTCCGGAGTGTCGAAGAAAGTCGGTTTAGGCTTTCTTATCATTTAATTCGGACTGTTATATGAAAAAGGACAAAATGGTCATTTACCGTTTTACGTGTCATATTTTCATGTACTTCGTTTCGTAATTTGGACTCCATTTTTGAGTCCGGGATGTCAAAGAAAGTCAATTTAGACCTTCTCTGATTTCATTTTGGCTTTAGGGGTACCAGGGGTATTTTGGTCATTTTACCCCTTATGTGTCTTTATTTTTTCGGGACCTCATCTCGTGTCGTGGACCTCACCATTAGACTCAGAAGGTCCGAGATAGTAAGAATACACTAATAACTCGTAAATTTTGGGTCAGGGGTATTTCGATCATTTACCCCTTACGTGTTTTTATTTTTCGGGCCTCGTCTCGTAAAACAGACCCTACCATTGATCTCAGAATGTCCAAAATAGTAAAAATACACTATTTATATGTTTAATTTAGACTTCGTTCGCTCTATTTATGACCCAAGGGTAAAATAGAAATTTTACCTTAATTATAAAATAATTAAATAATTATTTAATTATTTAAATATTTTTCCAGGGGTGTAATTGAACAAAATTCTCAAAATCTGGGCCACAGTAGAATTTCTTAAAACAGTTGGTGTCAATCCGTAAATAACCAAAGGTTTGGTTTATTTTATTTTTAAAATAAATAAAAAAAAAACCAAAGGGTTCGGTCCAGTTTAAAATGAACCAGTCCAGTTCAGTCGTAACCCAACCGGTCTATCCGGTTTATTTACATGTGGCTGACGTCATCATGACGTCAGCCCTAGATCTCATTTAAATTAACCGACATTCCAAAACGACGCCGTTCCAATTAATCGGTGGCAAGCCTAGAGGCTGCCACCTGTCCGAGTCGACCCAGCCCTATTTTTAAAACCGAGTTAACTCGTCTTCGTCTTCCCCACGTGACCCCCTCTGAAAACCCTAGTTCCCGAATTCATTTCTTCCTATTTCGTGCACTTCTACACAACCAATCTCCACTGTTTTGGTCCCAATTTATTCCTAAGGTATATACAAATCGATTGGCATTCATTTTGGAGTTTAAAACCTCGTCATATGTTCGGTTTAGGACGGATAATCCGAACTGTTATTTCGGTCGTAAAGGTTCATTTCTTGATGGTTTTTCTTGATATTTGGCTTGTTATGATCCCCTCTTCATGGGGATCCAGTTTTCATTCCTTGGTGTTGATTAAAACTAAGTTTTAAAGGGTTGGATTGCAAAACCCGTAACCTGCAACTTGTTTTTGGGGGCCATTGTTTGTGCTTTATGGTCGCGGTCACATGTTTTTAGCATGTTCATAGCATCTACCTTAAGTCTTGATAAGCCAAATCAAGCTTAAAGAAACTCGGTTCAGACCTGCCATGGGCAAGGTCTTCAATGGAGATTTTCGTGGGTTAGGTATTTTCAATCGTTTTCAAGGCTTCTTCTTACGTTAAAAACACTTCTAAACATATATATATCATATCATACGTATATAAACAACTTAAAACAGTTCCTATCAATCAAAATTTTAGAGAGGGAAAAATGTAAAAGTTTGGAAACTTTACCTGTTATGCCTGATTTCTATCTTGTTCTATTTCCAATTCTCTCTCTATTCTCCTCACTTCTTCTTCCTTTGGTTTCTTTTGCAAGAAGAAAGCATGGTTTGCATGTTTGGCTTTTTAAAGAGAAGGTGACCGACCTTTCTCTCTCCTCCATTCTCTTCATCTCTCTCTCTCTCTCTCTCTCTCTCTCTCTCTCTCTCTGATTCATAGCCCTACATAGCCCTACATAGCCCTCCCATCTCATAAATTTGCTTTCTCTCTTTCCTACTTTGCATTAATTTGATTCTAGATATTTATACATATATATACACATATATACAAGACACACACACACACACCAGCCGACACACACACACCTTTTCACACTTTTTCACATCTTTTCCACATTTTACTTTTTACATTTTTACATATATCATTTAATTAATATACATACATATATATCCATTAAATTAATACATATATATATATATACATTTCTTATAATTAATTAATTAAATTAATAATTAATTAATTATA
This sequence comes from Nyssa sinensis, assembly GCA_008638375.1. Lineage (NCBI taxonomy): Eukaryota > Viridiplantae > Streptophyta > Magnoliopsida > Cornales > Nyssaceae > Nyssa > Nyssa sinensis. The sequence goes on along the minus strand of CM018040.1, from coordinate 31,741,021 downwards.
TATATATATAATTTCTTTTTCTCGAAATACTGGTCATGTGACCTGGTATCCCGGGTCGGGATATTACAGACAGCCTATCCTGGAGCCTTCTAGTCCAATGGACTTATATCCTGAAAAATGTTAAATAGATGGAATGAGCTTAAACAAGCTCAGTGAGTAACATAGGTTCCTGCCATGGGTTTCAAAACCAGTTCATGTATACATGTATGCTCCAAATGCAGCTCAAATAGAACAGATCAGAACAGAACAGAACAGAACAGAACAAATCAGATCAAACTAAATAGAACAGAACGGACAGAACAGATCAGAACAGAACTGAACAGAACAGAACAGAATACCAATCAATCAAAGGCATAGCATCAAATGCCTGAACCTTCCCCAGCTGCCCATAAGCGGACAACTCGTGGGGCCTCTACCCTCTGGGGTCAGTATCAGAGCAGAACAGAACAGAATTGAGCGGTACAGAAACATAACAGAATGCCAATCATACAGATAAGTCTTTCCCAGCTGCCCATAAGCGGACGACTCGTGGAGCCTCTACCCTCTGGGTCAGACTTTGGCATAAAACCGCTCAATCCTGTGATGGGCCCAGAGTAAGACTCAACATATCAAACTGAATCAAATCAGACTCCAAAGCACGGGTGACAAAAAAACAAACCCGAACAGAATCAACAGGATATATCAGAAGGAAAGATAGAACAGAATCATGCCACAAGCAATGCAATACAATAAGTATTCATGAAAGCATATGCATTAAAACAGTACAATGCATAAAACAGTTTAGCATATAAAGTAATACAGTATACGGATTTAGATAGTACAGAAAATATACACCAAGTCAGGAGTCCGAGTTACTCACCTGGATATATGCTTATCTCCATTCACAGATATTCCTCCAGATATGTCGTTAGCCACATCCATGCATATCTTGGCACTATCCTTTTGATGGCTATGGTAATTGGTTCAACATCCAGAAGATCATCTTGTTATCAGATGTGAACATATCCAACCTTTGTCTAGTTGTAATTAACATTCCACTGGCACTGCAATCATCATTTAACTCTCTGACTGACTTGGCAGGGCAGTTCCTCCCCTCAAATCTATTTGATGGTCCAATTGTCCACAAGAACTTCCTTTAGAATGCACTACCATGATAATCCAATGTCATCCCTCTTTTTATTTTCATCCTTATCTCCTGTTCAATATATCTCCTTAACCTTCTTAGCCAAATACCATATACCAAAGGATGTGGTATCCCACATAAACTGTCAACATAACTAGCAAATGCCTTCAGAACAACAGAGATGTCCCCAAGCTTATGTTGAATCAACCTTTTTGACCAAGAGGTTTCTCTCTATTGCAGCAGCCCCTTAATAAAATCCAAATCAGGCAAATCCCCACCAGAAAAATACAGCAAATAGACCAGTCTCTCTCTCCATCTGAGGCCGAGCACATTAAAATGTTATGCCTACAGCCAACAAAGACAAAATAAGGCTGCCTTACTTATTTTCAAGGATGCATTTCCCACATTAATGCTTGAAGAATCTAATACAGACTTTAGTTTCTTGAAACTAATCCAAAAGCAAACCACTAGCTTCTTACTTCCCTTTAATTTATATGCCTGGTCCTGATCAATGACTGCTAATGGATTACAACCACACGGCAAGTTCAACATCACAAGGGTTGTGATTCCAGCCACAAGAACATCAACAGGTGGCTTATACCCCTGTCCTCACCTCTTCTGCCAGAAACTCCATCCCAATAGCAGCTGGACCTGAAAAAGGATGATAAGCTGGCGAGCGATGCACTACAGGTCTTGCTCACGGGCACCAGCGACACCACAGTGACCTGTTGCGAATTATCCTCTGCATTTGCATTACAGTGCCTGCTCCATTTTCGTCAAATTCCTCAAGCCGCAAGAACTGATCTGTTCGCACTCAACACCTCCGAGTTCAGTTCCTGCGCCAAGGAACTCTTATACTCGCCCTTGAAGTTCAATCCCACATCAAAACTCTCAAATTCCCCCTTCTATTTCGGTTCAGCAGTAATGAGCAACGACCAGCGCACTACTCAATTTCAACCCAAGTTCGACTCCATTGCACGGCCAGTCCCTCAATCAATCGCTCCTTCCATCACCAGCACCACCGCTGCATAAACTCACCCACATATATAAATATATACACATAACTGTTGCACCTACATACACCCACATACATAAATTCCTACACTGTCATCACCCCCATCGCAACTTCAGTAACAGCCGCGCGCAAAATTCTGAGCCACAAAATCGACATCCACACATACATAAATCCGAACCACAATTAATCAACCAACACCGCTACAATCACACACAACTCCAAGCCGTATTAAAATCCCCCCTGTTGCACTGCTACAAAATCACAAACAAATATATATATATATATATATATATTTCTGCAAATCCCAACAGAGGAACAATTGCCAATAGAACAGATTCAAGATCACTGCCATTGATAACGATCATCACCGACCATTGCTGCCATTACCGTTACTGTCTCCTCCTCACGGCTTAGTCATCAGTTTCGGTTGAATCGAATCAGTCAAGCAGTCATGGAACTAATGACCTCCGCGTACATAAACTGCAGCCGCGAGGGACAAAGTCGCGCCTCTGCTGCACCGTTATTGCCGCCACTACTGCTTTCTCTAAACACACAGAATTCACCACAACAACAACATCAATTCCATCCCCAATCCAATCAAACCAACACGGCTGTGCTCCTTCAATTCCAGCACCACTACCAACATCGCCCTTTCCTGCTTCGCGATCAGGCTTCGGTGCAAAGAAGAACCAACGACCGCTACTGCACTCTCTACAATTTCCCACCACTTGCGGCAGCACTATCAGGCACACCTCTTCCAACATTTCTTGCGGCTTTTCTTTAGAGAGCACGAATCTCTCCCATGTTTTTTTTTTTTTTTTTTTTTATTCGGTTCCAGTAGCTTCCCTTGCAGCTTATACATATAATATAATATATATATATGTCTCTCACGTGCCCAATATGGCTGCCTCATTTTCTTCTAGCAGCTGCTTGCTGCATTGCCACTCATATGTTTATATATTATATTCCAATAGCTTCTTTAAAGCTTTTACATAATGTACTATATATATATATATATATATATATATATATCTCATTTTGGGTCCTTTTCTAGTAACTTCTTCTGAATATCAAAAGAATATAAATATAATTTATATTATTCTGATACCAATATATATAAATATCTATATATATATATATATATATATATATATTTTCACACATATATATATAGAACCATACATACACGATGTGTCTCAGCATAGGTTCCGTTACTTAATACGGTAATAATTAAACTTACGCCGATAAATTTGGCATAAAGCCAGGGTTCAGTTTCTTATTTATTTTATCGATTTTCAGTCACCGTTCGTGTCTTATTTTATCTTCATTTTTATTTTTATAATTAATTATTCATATTGGCCCTGTATCGTCTATTTTGGCACTAGTTAACCGAGTTGTCAATTTTCCAAGCCTATATTATTTTTAATGGTCTAGATTAATTTTATATTATTATTATTATTATTATTATTATTATTATATATATATATATATATATTTTTAATAATTAATCCCCTCATGACTTCTGGTATTTTAGGCTATCTCGACTTATTAACGTCATGTAATCTATTTTTATTAAGTCGGTGTACACTCTAGGCTGTGTCGGATTTTTGGGGTATTACACAAGAAAGGGAGTTTCTATAACCATGGAGATCTAAAAGGAACCCTAGTCATGCATGCAACAAGAAGAAGCTGAAGAGAGAGAGAGAGAGAGAGAGAGGGGTAGTAAAAACTCTAAAAACAAAATCAAGCTCAAGTGAGGTATGGTTTTTCTAACCCTCCCATTTAGTTTCTATGCTTATTTGAGAAGTTTTGATGTAGAAAATTAGCTTGAAAAACCCCTAAAACACAGAAACACAGTAGCCACCATGGCCGACCACCAAGGTTGGTCAAATTTTTGAAATGAACGCTAAACTACATTTTGACAATGGGGGCTTATTCTAGAGGGAAAATAGAAGCCACAGTAGGTGAAATCATGGATTTTGGTGGGAAAATAGAGATTTGGGAGGCAGTTGCAAGTTTAGGGGATAATTGGGTCACCCTAAAAAATGAACGAAAAGCTTCATTTGGAAGCCATGGATTTGTTACCCTTAGAACATGGAGCACAATGGTTCAAAAATGAACCATTTTGGTGGAGAAGGGATGGAGAAATAGGGAGATTTCAATGATGGCTGGAAAAACATGAAGAAGAGAAACTGGTTGATCCAAGGTGATTCAAGGGATCAAATCGATCCCAAATGAACTAAAATGATGTTTTAGATGCATGGGGGGAAAAGAAACAATTGAAAACAGTGGAGAAAATAAATTTTAAAACTTTGAAATTCGTAGATTTCGGTCACCGATGTCGGAAATGGTGACCAGAAACCTTCACCGAAAAAATGAGGAAGAAAAGGGTACTGTTCAAGTCAAGTTTGGATCCGGGTCAAGTCAAAACCCGCCCAAGTACGGGTTGGGTTAGTTGAAGCTGCATCATTTTAGGGAGAAATAAAAAAATAAAAAACAAAGTAAAAGAAGGAAAAAGCGAAATGCTTCTGGAGGGATTCAAACCCAAGACCAGTTGAGCATGAGGAGCCTATGGGCTTAGTGGCTACCAATGTGCCACTGACTACCTTGTGAAAATATTTAATGTAATAAAGATATATTATGTAATTAATTAAATTAATTAGAGAAATTTAATTAAATGCCGAGTATGTCCAAATAAACTAAAAAGGGTGTCTAACCTAATATTTTTCGACGCTCTAGACCCAATGACGGGGTTTATTTTACGAAATGAAATCCTAAAAATATAGAGACGTGAAATGTAAAAATTACTAATATGTCCTTAATGACACAAAGCCAGTTAAATGTTAGAGAAGGCCTATTCCGACTTTCTTTAATAATCTGGACTCAATGGTAAAGTCCATTTTAGCAAACGAAGTACCGAAAAATATGACACATAAAAGCATAAAATTATGAAAATGCTCCTAGGCTTAATGTAAGCTATAGGTATGCAAATTAAGATCCAAAAAAGCCTAAACCGATTATCTTCGACAATCTAGACTTAACAGTGACATCTTTTTGAGAAAAATAAGACCCTATAACAAACTGAAAACTAACCGATACATCCTTAAGACTTAATGAGGCTACCAAAAAAGTGTAATTAGAATAGAAAGAACTCTAAGTTAACGATTAAATTATGTGATACTTTAAAAAAAGTATGTAACAAGACCTTGAATTGTGTTATAGGAACCTTTGACTAAAGGAAGGATTTTGGGTATAAGCTTTTGGACTTCAGGTGAGCATTTCATGCCATGTTTAAGGTGAATTTTATTATAGATATAAATATTGAATTCTTTTATGACTATGATAATAGACGGCTTTCATTTAATATCGTTTTGAATGACTTATCGATATATATTATCATTCCTTTTATGACTTTTGATAACAGATACATTATACCAAATATATGTTTTGAATGATCCATCGATATCTATATTGTCTTATTTTCTATTCAAGAAAATGTTTTGTGAGATACTCAAAATACTATATGATTTCTTACTAACCTTTGAATTGTTGTGACTAAATACTATATATAAAACTCTTATTTGGATAACTAAGTTTGTGATTAATGATTATTGATTTTGGACATGATTTTGATGTTTTGAATGGATCAATTTTCTATTTATGGTCATTATCGAATCGATTGTGACTTTATCAAACCCTACCCACGGGGTATATTGGTGGCGAGCCGCATAGAACAGTGTTATCAAACTTGTTTCATCAAATATCGATCTCAGTCAGTGAGGTTCTAATTTGCTGACAATACAATCTTCTATGTTTTTTCATTATCAAATAGATTGTGACTTTATCGAATCCTACCCATGGGGTATATTGGTAGTGAGCCGCACAAAACGGCGTTGTCAAACTAGTCTTATTGAATATTGATCTCAGTCAGCAAGGTTCTAATTTGCTGACCATAGAATAAGAATTTATTGGCTTGAACTATTATGAATATCGAATATGAACCATAATTGAACTTTGAACCATCGAACTAAGAATCATCAAACTATGATTTTGATTTATTAAACTATGACTATCATTATCGAACTGTGTTATTGAACTATGATTATGATTGAACTATGATATTGACTATTGAACTATGAAATTATTTATCGAACTATGTTATTGGACTATGATTAAGATTGAACTATGATATTGATTATTGAACTATGAGTAATATTAAACTATGATATTGACTACTGAAACATGACTATTGTTATCGAACCATGATTTTGAACCATGACTAAGATTGAACTATAATATTAACTATTGTATCGAGCTATGTTATTGAACTATGATTATGATTGAAGTATGATATTAATTATTGAACTATGACTATGATTGAACTATGATATTGATTATTGAATTACGACTATGATTGAACTAAAAGCAATTGAAGATGAATTTGATACTATTCTTTAAACTCTTGTATTTTGATATGACGTATTCAAATTCTAAATGAATATAGACATTCCATTATAGAACTACATAGTAGTTTTGAAACCCTTGGCATGTTATGAAATTATCACGGAGCCGTCGAGCTCATTACAAATGTTTACCATGTTGTCAAGCAATGAATAGATAGGCTCGTTTCAAGCAATGCAGATTAAGTGCTTAAGAGATGAAGTGAGTTGTTTTGATGAATCTTTAACTGAAGATAGATTAGATGATTTTTTACTATGTGAATTCAGATGTATAGTTATCGAACTGGCTCAGTTGTGTAATTTTAAACTACTCAATATTGCATTGTAACATGAAAATTATATCATTCGGAGACAATGTTTAAATGACTGGTCAGGTTATATAGAAAAAAAAACAAATTATTCCGTTGCATTTGATAAATCGTAATTAGAAAGACGATTTGACCATTGAAATGCCTTAGTGGCCGATCACGGACCCCTAATCCGCATAGGCCAAGATCCGGGTCGTGACAACATCCCTCATGGATAACATATTTTTTTATATCTCTTTTTTTAACATGTTTATGCGTAACACAAAAATATGAAATTATGTTTTGGGGCCAGAGTGCTTGAAGTCTATGTGAAAGTATTGATTCCAAGAGCATCCACATAAGAAGCAGCATAAACATGAAACATGAAGAGTCACTTTTTGTCTAAGGAAAATTGAACATCTTCAATAAACTCTTCAAATATTAATATTTTATTACTTTTTATTTTTTACTATTATTAAGTTTTATTTCATATTTTGAGTTCTCACTACTTTTATTCTTTACCAAATTCAAATTTGAAGCTTATCAAAATAATCAATTTGAATGATACAAATTTTTCTCTAATTTTATTTATGAATTTAAAATTTTTGTTACCTCCTAATTTTATTTAAAATTTGTATGTACTGTGTAATTGCAAGAAAATAAGAATAATATCTTTGGCTTCAAATAAAAAAGGTGAAAAGAAAAAAATTGAGAGTTCAAGATCTATAATATTCTCTAACAATAAAATTTGCATGCAATTGATTGAATGGATAATATAGAAACATGACAATTTAATTGAGTTAGTGTTGAACTTCAGGACCCTATGAGGGTTAAGTATTGGAACGTCTCAGCCTCGTAACTAGGATCTACCGTAATTAGGACTATTACTACACGTATCACCTAGATTTTGCAGAACAAGGCCCTTTATCACTTCAATGGCACCGCAGTTTCACTATTAATCTTCTGTAACTCTATTGCTTAAATACTTTTTTTGGGTGACAATCTTTTTTGGTTACCATGGACAGCAAAAGCACATTCTGTGAGGATGCTAGGAAGACCAAAATGGAAGTGATCCTTACATAAAGTATGACTAAAAATAGATCATCAAGTTGTTGGGATAAGGAGTTCTTATAGGGAATTCTAAATTTATCAGTAAATTATCTTCCAAGATTTTTGTCATAATATATAGTTACCGAAAAAACAAAACCTAAAATTTGGTCTCAAATCGCAAGAGCAAAAATGAGGTGTTCCAAAAATCAATTATCCAAATTTTTGTACAGCTCCACAACCCTACTCAGCAAGTTATAGACAAATGACAGGTGAAAAGTATCACACAGCTCAGAGAAGATATATAGCAGAACGTACAACAAACCAAAAAAATATTAATTCAAATGCTAATTTACTCAGCACAAAGTACCCATTGACACTTCTTCAAACCCAAAAAAAATCATGTATCTTATTCAAACCAAAAAAATAAATAAATTCAAACACTAATTTACTTAGCACAGAATACCCATTGGCACTTCTTCAAACTCAAAAAAGTACATGTGCCTTATTCAAACAAAAAAACAAATAAATTCAAACACTAATTAACTCAACACAGAGTACCCATTGGCACTTCTTCAAAACCAAAAAAAAAAAAAAGGATTTGCAGCATAAATGCAATGGAGTTGCAAACAAGAGGAAGAAGAAGAAATGTTTATTAGCTCTGAAGTTTAGAGTGTTGCAGCCAATGTATCTGTGTTTGAGACTGAGAGTGTTAGACTTAAAGATTAAGAGTGAAAGTGAACTTACTTGACAGTGATGGCAACAATTTTATGCATGAAATCAAGCTACCGGCTATGAGGAGGCTAGGGCTAGGCTTCACAAGATCTGAGATGGAGGTGACACTCACACCCGTGCTCTGATGGAGGAGTGTGATGCCCGTGCTCTTCCGAGATGGAGGTGATCAACAGGTCAGAGAGAGAGCATCTTTTTAGAGGAGAGAAAAAGAGAGAAATCGGAAAGTGAAGAAAACAAGAGAGCGCGAAATCGTGTTTTATTACTTAGGAAATCACATTCTCATGTTGCGATTTCTAGAAATCGCATTCTCATATTACAATTTCCAAAAATCGGATTCCGAATCTACGATTTCAATAAATCGCATTCTTGAGATACAATTTCAATGCAATCGAATTTCAAAGATGCGATTTCAAACCTAATTAAATTACCAATAATTAACTCATAATTCCTAATCAAAATCGCATTTCCATAATACGATTTCCAAATCGTATGTCGAATATGCAATTTTAGTGAACAATTGACAATAAAATCGCATGTTAAAAATACGATTTTAAAACTATATGAGTTTAAAAAATAGTTAACAAATTACATAAGTCTGGTTAAATGACATCAAAATCACGTGAGTTGGAAAAAAAAAAAATCTTCCATCTTATAACATCTTCATGTGCGAACCAAAAATTGGGTCAACATTATGACTTGTGAACACCAATATATGTGAAAAGCGCAAACCTATTTCTACTGTCGTATTATTTCTGCTGTCGTATTATTCTTACACTGAACTTAACCACATAATATAACCTAAGATGCAGAACACGGACAGACGACTGAACCTGAGAAAAGTCAATATTAGATTAGATAAAAACTTAATATTGGAAGAAAAAAAATATTTGGCGAGGCTATTTTCACTCCAATATCGCATCTTTTATTTACTTCCACTTAATATCTATATCATGTGGACTGCAAATATAAGTCGGAGGAACGAGAACAGCTCCGTTATTTTATTTTATTTTTAGTTGTAGACAGTAATTATTCTCAAACTTGAAGATGCCTCTCAAATTCAAGAGCCCAAATATTTTACTACTGCACCAAATAATGGCTGTCCCATCAATACCAGTACAGTATAATTATTTGCTGCAGCATCCCTTAGGCTAAGTAATAAATTTGACTCTGACAAAAACAGTTTTCATTTTAAACAAATTAGAAGTATTAAAAATGCTGTTACACATTTTATTACGAACACCATTTCAAATTATAGCTTAAAGCCGTACAAGCTGAAGCTGATCATGGGAACATCAATGTCCATGGACAAAGATGCTGTTACACATTTTAAAGACTAGTCTTCAAACAAAACTGAGACTCAGAAAGGTCTTTGTTCAGCACCATAAATCATGGGAACATCAATGTCCATGGATAAATCTTTGTTCCCCCATTTAGCTCCGAGCCTCTAATCCAAGCATAACTTTGAAGCACTTATGCCGACTTCTCATTACCTTTTTTCTTGATAGACCCACTTAAAGCTGCTTTAGTATTCACCCACTCTCTCATGGAAGCAGCGCTCCTCATAAAAGAAAAAGTTTCATAAATAGCCCCATCTCCGACAGACGTTTGCTTTGATGCTGAATGGTGTTTCCCCCTTACTGATGCAGCAGAAATCTCACCATTCTCTCTGGCAGTCTGCAGATTCTTTTCTGGAGGACTCGGCTGAACATCCAGACCTGCATGATTCTGCTTTTTATTACCCAGTGCAACCATATTGGAAGTACTTGGACCAGTAAGAAGATTCTCGTCTGCAACATGCAAAGCTTTAGAACCATCTCCAGCAGAGTCACTTATATCGGATTTGACTATATTGGAGTGTTTACTATCAGTTGAACTCCCCATGCCATTGGGTTCTGGTAGCTCTTTTTTTCCATAAGTTATACCTGGCATAATTTGTGAGATGCTGAATGAACTATTGCTAGTCTCACCAACCAGTTGGGTCCACGAGGATTGTTTTAGCCAAGAAGCACCTCGGGCCAATTTAGTCACAACTTCTTTTCGTTGAAGAGGCTGAGTTTCAGTAAGTTCCTTCCGCTTTTTAGGTTGGCCTGATTGGATTTCCAAGTTTCCATGCTTTACCAGGTTCTGGTTATTGCTTTGGGTGAAGTAGGGCACATTGAAACAATCAGACTTGAGTTGTTCTTTCGCAGCAGCAGTGGTTGGCATAATATGTGAGATATGGAATTGTGTGTTGCCCCTCCTCTCACTAACCAGGTCTCTCCAGGCAGACTTCTGGGACCATGAAACATTGGCTTCTGATTGCTGGATACCTAACTCAGGTCCTGTGATTTGAGCCTCCAAGGTGGTCTCTGACTCATTTAAATTGGTCCGCAAACTCCCCTGGCTTTCAGGAATAGCAGACACAAATGTATTCCCATCACTTTCTACAGTGAGAGTTGATTTTCTCTTCTTGTTTGAAGGCATGATCTTCCTTTTCTGACTTTTGAGTATATCCTGAGTCTGCCTATCTTTAAAAGTTCCCGGTTCATTAAATTTTGATTCCTAGGTATACAAGGCAGGGAAAGAGAGATTGTCAGGCCTAACAGGAAAATGATAAGTAAAACCCAAACACAACTGTACACCCACAATTGAGCATTTAAATTGTACCTCATTCACCGAGAGTTTTTTGTGCCCCCGGCTCCCCAACAAAGCTTTTCTGTCAGTCCCACCAACCACCAAGTTCATTATGAGGTTATCTTCATCAGCCACGTAATCTACTTCATTCTTGTCAATTAGCAGATTATCAACTGATTTGGTGGAATTGTCTTCTTCCTTGGCCCGTACAGACTTTATAACATTCTCCCTCTCAAAGAGCTTGCTCATCACCAAATTCATCATATTAAGCTCTTCATCATTTAACCCACAATTTTGTGTTTCAAGATCATGAAAGTGTTTCTCATTGTTAGTTTGAGTAGGATCAGCATGTTCTTCACAATCACAAAAATGGATTGGGAGTGAAGGAACTTCAATGCGTTGGAAACTGTATTTGTGCTTGCCGGTTCCCCTGAAAGGCAATGATTTCACCTACAGAAGAAGCCCAAGTTGTTAACATAACACACAGGCATAAAACAGCCATGTCTCTGGCAATGATGTGCCCAAAATTCTAATACTCAACTGGCCCTTGGGTGTTGTGAATTTTCGGCAAATTCAGAATTGAAACCCTATTATGGAAAGAATTCTTGCACTGATCCCTCCCGTCAATCCACAAGTGAACCAAATAAAAGAATGAAAACAGATACGAAGCAAGTGCAAGAGCCTCAGAGAGAGAGACCCAAAATTTTTACCTTGTTAAATTTGGGAAAGAAAAGGCGAAACTGCATATTTTCTGGGTGCAGGACTTTCTTGGGATCTTTTGAAGAACCTTTGTTTTCAGCTGCATCAAATCCATGACCAGGTGCACTATTCTCAAGTTCAGCATCTTCTGCCGATTCCCGTCTCAAGCGAAGAAGATAGTGTTCTTTAGCCTTCTCAAGTCTTAGCCTCCCTCCCTTCCACATGCACCCGTTATACTGTGGAGTTACAGACAAGATAACAAGTGCCATAGTTGTCAACATCTTAAAATACATGAAGGATACAATACATTTTAGGGGTAATTCGGTATGTATTTCAATATGTATCCCATCTTAACCGCATCCTGACATACAAATACAGGATCTAATATGATACACAATTACACATGACACATAAATGGTGCATATGTTGACTTTTTGCAATTTGAAAGAAGAATTCATTACAAACACTTTTTTACTAAAGATTATTATAATATTGTTTCAATAGTCAAGATCAAAGGTGAGCATTTAGTTTAACTTTCTTTTGTTTATTCTTCTCCCCCGGGTGAATGAAAAAAAAAGTCAAAAAAAATTACTGCTTCAAAGAACATATCGATTGGCTATTAAAGACAAGTACTTGAAAGAACTTATGCTGCTATCTTTTTTTTATTTAATTTTTTTAGTGAACCAAGGGAAACATATGATATGAACTTCTCTTGGTGTTATGGAGTTCTCTCTGCAAGGCAATAATAGAATATTGTTTGAAATATATCTTATCATAACCTAATTGTCAGTATCAGATTTCAAGAAATGAAGATTTAGCACTTAATTTGTCATCTAAATACATACTACTTCTTCTAAGATGCATTTCCCTTTATGGGATTAGACTCCATAAATACAACTCAAGTTACCAATAAGGACAATGTAGGTATTATTCCTTTTATTACCAAAAGTGTTGCCAAAGCAATTTCTGCTCCACTCTCTGACTGCTTCAGTGACATACTTCAATGTTTCAGTGAGGGAGTTTGCAGAAGAAAACCAAGCATTTTCAAATAATCATCAAAATGGGACGGTATATTGACGTGGGGGGGTTGTTCCTGAGAGGTTAATAAGGAGAGGGTGATGTTCTATATGTGTACAGGCAAGGTGCCAAAGAAGCTTCAGGGAACAGCATCCTCCATTCAGGGTTTGATTTTTTTTTTTTTGATAAGTAAGAGATGTATATTATATAAATGAGCCCAAGAAAGGCTACAAGGGCAAAAAACCCCAAAAGATTACATATGACTAAGAGAGCCCAAAAAATCTACAAAAGAAGAGACATTTACAGGATAAGCCTCTTTGGCCCAAAAAAAAAGTAACCGCAAAAAAGCATCTTTGAGGAAAGGAAGAGAGAGTTCCCGGTCTTCGAAAACCCTATTGTTCCTTTCATTCCATATACACCACATGAGGCAAATTGGGGCCAGTCTCCAAATCCTCTTGATCTCTAAAGGCAGACTGCATCCTTCCCAAGCCAGTAAGAGGTCTTTGACTGAGCCTGGCATAACCCAGGAAAAGCCAAACAACTCTATAATAAGGTTCCAGCAACTCCAGGGAACATGGCAATGGATGAGGACGTGATCTACCCTCTCCTCATTATTCTTGCATAAATAGCAACGACTCGCCAGAAGAAAGCCCCTTTTCTTCAAGTTCTCCATAGTTAAGATGGCCTTCCAAGAGGCTTCCCAAGCAAAGAAGGAAGCTTTTGGAGGAGCCTTAGAGTGCCAAGTGATCTTCCAAGGGAAAAGAGGAAAATCCGAATTAACCATGCTCTTGTAGAACGACCTGACTGAGAAAGACTTCTTGTCCGGCCTCCAAATTCTCCTATCCTCCCTGTTCTCCATGGCCCGAATGGTGTTGAGGAGATAAAGGAGAGAGCCCGCGTCTTCAAGCTCCCAATCAAAGAGATCTCTTCTGAACCGGGGGTTCCAAATAAGCTCATTCCCAACTCTCTCCATGCACTCACTCACCCAGGCCTCCTTGTTATAAGCTAAACTGTAAAGCGATGGGAATTGCACCCTCAAAGACTCGACCCCTGCCCAGGCATCATCCCAGAACTTCACCCTCTCACCATTCCCAACATCAAAGGTACATCTTTCCTTGAAAATCCACCAATGACCTCTAATGCTGCCCCAAAGACCACAACCCCTCGGGCCACTAACGTTGCCCGAGCACCAACCCCCAACATTACACCCATACTTGGAAACAATGATTTCTTTCCAAAGCTCCCCATCACATTCTCCAAATTTCCATAACCATTTCCCCAGAAGAGCTGTGTTAAAAAGGCTCAAATCCTTCACCCCTAGCCCACCCACGGACACTGGCTTCTTAATCTTGTCCCAAGCAACCAAGTGAATCTTCCTACACTCGCTATTGTGGCCCCATAAAAAATCCCTTTGGATCTTTTCCAATCTGTTGCTGACTGTCTTTGGCATAGAGAAGAGGGACATGAAGTAAGTAGGGAGATTTGACAGAGTGCTCTTGAGGAGAGTGAGCCTACCTCCTTTAGAGAGAAGTTGGCCTTTCCATCCTGACAGCTTACTAAAGAACCTGTCAACCACAGGATCCCAAACCCCAATAGATCTCGAGGGGGCACCCAACGGGAGCCCCAAGTAAACCAAAGGGAGACAAACCACTCTACAGCCCAAAGTGCTTGCTAAAATGTCCATCTCCTGGATCGGCCCTACCGGGGTGATGCTGCTTTTGGCGAGATTGATCCGCAACCCTGACACAGCTTCAAAACACACAAGGATACATCTGATAAAACGTAAATGGCGAACTGAAGGGTCACAAAAGATGATGGTATCGTCAGCGAACAACAAATGGGAAATAACGACCCCTTCAGGCCCTCTGCCCCCCACATGAAAGCCTTTGATGAGGCCCACATCCACGGCACGACTCATGAAATAACTCATAGCTTCCATAGCAATCACAAAGAGGAAGGGAGAGAGAGGATCCCCCTGCCTCAAACCTCGGGAGGAACTGAAAAAACCTGCCGGAGAGCCGTTAACAAGGACCGAGAAAGATACTGTGGAAATACACGCCTGAATCCACTTGCGCCACTTACCCCCAAAGCCCATCTTGGCCATCATTCTCTGCAAGAAATCCCAATTAACGTGGTCGAAAGCCTTCTCCATATCAAGTTTGCACACGAGCCCATTCCTTTTTTGTTTCATCCTAGAATCAATACACTCGTTAGCTATGAGAGCCGCGTCCATAATTTGGCGGCCTTCCACAAAAGCATTTTGACTTGGAGATATAATGCTACCCATGATCTTCTTCATTCTAGAGGAGAGGACCTTTGCAATCAATTTGTATACACTGCTAACTAGGCTTATCGGACGAAAATCCTTTATACAATTGGCACCGTCCTTCTTAGGGATAAGGGCAATGAAAGAAGCATTGAGACTTCGCTCAAAGCCCCCCTCCCTATGGAAACTCCGAAAAACTGCCATCACGTCCAATTTCAACACATCCCAGCATTTCTGAAAGAAAGCCATAGTGAACCCATCGGGACCTGGGGCTTTATCCCCATTGCACGCCGCTAAAGCGTTCTCCACTTCCTCCTCCGAGAAGGGGGACTCCAAATTGGAAGCTTCCTCCCCGTTCAGGCTTTTCAGAATCAAATCATCCACTCCGGGTCTCCAGCTACTCGGCTCTGTGTAAAGGTTAGAGAAGAAATCAACAATGCCCCTTCTGATAGGCTCCTCCTCATGAAGAATTTGATCATTAATAGCAATGGATGAGATTTTATTCTTCCTGAAATGGGCAGAAGCCATTCTGTGAAAGAATTTGGTGTTACGGTCGCCTTCCTTAAGCCAAATGGCACGGGATTTCTGTCTCCAAGAGATCTCCTCCATCTTAAGAAGTTGCCCAATTTGGCCCTTCAGGCCATCCCTCTCGCACCTTCTTTCAACGAAGAGGGGGGACCGCTGATCTTCCGCATCCAACTCCGACAGACTATGCAACAAGGACTGCTTCCTAACTTGGAGAGAGCCGAATACTTCACAATTCCAGTTTTTAAGGTCATCCTTGAGGAGTTTCAGCTTTCGAGCAAGGCAAAAGCTAGGGGTCCCCGTCACTACATAAGAATTCCACCAGTGTCTCACCAAGTCCACAAAGCCTTCGTGTTCAAGCCACATGTTCTCAAATCTAAAGGGACTTCTTCCAGCACTAATACCCCCACAGTAAAGCATGATCGGGTGATGGTCGGAACAAGGCCGTGGCAAGCACTTTTGGGAGATGCCCGGGAAGTCATCTTCCCAATTGTGCGCCACCAGAAATCTATCCAGCCTGGACATAGCAGATTGGTGACCACCACGAGACCAAGTGAAACGCCCTCCCTCCAAGTGCAGGTCCATCAGGCTTTGAGAGTTTATGAACTCATTAAAGTCTCTCATAGCCGGAGTAAAACTTCCTCTCCCCAACCTCTCAGTCGGACTCCTCACAACATTAAAATCCCCCCCAATACACCAAGGGATATGCCAAGAAGAAAGAGCCAACTGAAGCTCACCCCAAAACAGCCTCCTACCACAATCAGTTAAAGGACCATAGACGCCGCAAAAACCCCACATCAGCGAGGATGAAACTAGCTTGAACTTACACCACACAGAGAACACACCAACTTTATGCTCCTCACACTGGACCACTCGGGAGTCCCAAGCCACTAGAATCCCTCCAGCAGCTCCCTGGGCATTTAGAGCAGCCCATTGAACCCATCTAGAGCTCCAAATGGAGCGGACATCCCTCCGCAGCATACTTTCCATCTTAGTCTCCTGAATACAAATGACATCTGGCCTCCATTCTTGAATCAATCCTTTAACAACTGCTCGCTTATCTGGATCATTTAACCCTCTCACATTCCAAGTTAAAATTTTTAAATTCATGGAATAGAAATTGTTAAAGTCTCTCCCTGCCTTCCACTAAGGCCACCATTGATTTACTGCCATCATAATTGACCGAGCATGATAATTCTTTCATAACCCGTTGCAGTCTTTTTGCTGATTTTTCCTTACTATCCTTCTCCACAGGACAAGGTTTAGACAGAGAATTCCGCAGTATTATTTCCTTGAAAAGGTCCATCAGGCGGTCCTCGAAACCTGCACAAGGAACTCCCAACAACTTGCTCACCTTCCCCATTTTTCTGATCACCCAACCCTCTGTTGCATTCTGCTGAGTACAGAGTAACTCAGCTGAGCAGGCTTCCTGTTCCTGAAGAACACTGTGGGGACAGTCTTCCGGGAGGACCATAGCTAGCGGATTGAATTCCTCCAAATGCTCAGCAGTGTTTTCCTGACTTAGCACCATAGCTTCATCCCTCTGATCGAAAGAGGCTAACTGCAATTCCTGAGCTGCAATTGCATCCACTTCGGCGGCCAAAGAACATTCACCAAACCAATTGCTATGTCTGACTTCTTTGTAATGGCTGTTTTCCAGGTGTTGAAGGAATTCCCGTTCATCAATCATGCTGCTATTGTCTGAAGCAGACCCCTCATAGATGTTTTCATCAGTCGCAGCCGCTGCCTGCTTCCCTTTTCCTCCATTTCTCACTTGCTTCCCAGAAGCAGGGCCTCCACGATCTGCCTTCGTAACCGCAGCAGTGTTCTCTACTGCTTTACTATTAGCTATATAACGTTTAAAGGAGACAGCAGCATTGGCGGTGCGCCCCGACCTGGGCTGAGCCACAGCAGCTTGATCCTGGGCCGGCCCAGTCCCCCCTTGAAGTCTTTTGTTCGTTTGGGCCCGTGTCTCTTTATCCAAATCAATATTGGGAGCCCCATTCATATACCGGTGGACCCGTCTTCTACTCTTTATGTTTTTGACTTGATAATGGCCCCGTCCAGTCGGCCCAATCGGCCCAACACGGAGCGCAGAAGGATCCACGAAGCCCTCATAGCCCCACCGTCTCCTTTGTTCTGGAGACTTCTTCCTAGTGCCCCCCAGCCAGTCAGTCTGCTTTGAAGGTTTGAAATTTGAATTGGATGGACGCTGGCGTTGCAGATCGAGAGCCACC
Organism: Nyssa sinensis; assembly: GCA_008638375.1. NCBI lineage: Eukaryota > Viridiplantae > Streptophyta > Magnoliopsida > Cornales > Nyssaceae > Nyssa > Nyssa sinensis. The sequence goes on along the minus strand of CM018040.1, from coordinate 31,722,997 downwards.
CTATGATCTCCACGTGTCCTTGTCCTGACAGGCAGATTTTTGGATCTCAACCGCACCCCAGGCGCGTGAAGACCCTCCTCTTCCTCGTCGCCTCCGTCGCTTCCTCCCTCCTCTGCAACTTCCGGCCATCGCGAATCATGCTCAGAGCTTGCCGGACCAGCTTCCGACCATATCGGAATGGAGAACGACCATTTTCCACACCTGATTTTGAACGACGCAGGGACACTCTCCTTCCGACCTCGAACCAAAATTCTGGCCCACCTCAAGTGACGGCGCTTGGCCGTATCATCGTCCGTCTTTATAAAATGGCCACACCGATTCCCCAGAGAGCGGAAAAGTTCTGAGCTCCACAAGAATGCTGGAAGGCCCATTACCCGGATCCAGAACAATCCATCGTCACCCATCTCCGAACAACAGCCCATTGGAGACCAAGGTTTTAGAGTCAGTGGCAGACCTTCAAATATCCATGACCGTCGTTGAAGGATTCTTCTAGCCTCTGTTTCCGATGGCAGTTCGAACAGGAACCACGCTCCATTCAGATCTAATACATTCAAGCCAGCTTGGATCCCCCAATTTCTTAGGGCCCATCTCTGAACGTTCATTTTGTCTGGGACTGGAGTGTTCATGTCGCCGAACCTTCCGATCAGGCATCGTCGAAGGTATTGAAGTCGGCTACCGCATGATTCCAAATGGATCTCGAAATCAACCTGAGCGCCTACTGTTTTCGAAACCACCGCAAGAGGCTCCGAGGGCCAATCACCAATGCGACAAACATCCAGATAGGAACCTTGATGTAGCTTCGGAATTCTTGCCTTGGTTAGGCCCAGCTTCCGGAAGGCCTGAGCATAGATTAGCCAGCCCCCTACCGTAACGTCTTCCGGCAGTATTAAGAAGCGGATCCCTCGCGACGATCTTCCTTCCATTCGCATAAAATTTCCTCTGTGATTTGCCCCTTTCCACAGATATAAGCTTCGGTTTTTCCCATGCACTCCCATAGGAAACACCAATCTTCTTTTTCCTGTCGAGAGAGTTTCCAAAATGTTGGAGATCCATTCCAGTTCCCATCTGAGTACCCATATCCTCCTAACAACCCCTGGCCCTCTTTCTATGATTTGGAACAGCTCCCCTGGACCATCGGCTTCCTCCAAAACTTCGAAGGATTTATCTGCTATTTGGGCAAACATGATCCTTAAGCATCTACATTATCGACCCAGTCAATCATACTCAGAGGCGAACTGCCCTGAGATTTTCCGGCGATTACCCTGCGTGCCCTGAGATTTTCCTCCATTCAGGGTTTGATAAAGCCCTATTAAGCCTCTCTCGAATATTAGCCAATCCCTGCCTCTAGTTTGTCCAGGTAAATGAGGAACATTGAAATCCTAGGTCAATGCAGATGACTGGGCAATTTTCATACTCAATAGCTAATTTAAGAGTGGTCCTAAATGTTGCCATCTTTCATGTGCTGATAAAGTAATCTTTTTTTCAAAGGCTTCACCTTCTCAGGCTTAACTTGTGATGAACATGCTCAATACCTTTTGTGTGGCTAGTAAAAAAAACTATTCTTAAAAAGTCCAGAATTATTCTTTCTCCCAAAGTTCCTAGAGTCATAGCTAGAGAAATCCAAAAGATTTGTGGTATCAACCTGACTACTGATCTAGAATAGTACATTATTGTGGGTTTTAATTTGGACAGATTATTATATGCATTACGGGTTGGTAAGTTACAAATTATTATTTAATATAATTATCACCCATTAGTTACACATTTTATTGGGCCTTAATTGGATGTGTAACCGTTTGTAACGTTCACATTCCTATGCTTATAAATAAAAGGCCTTTCGCCCATTTGGATAATGAGAAATTTATATAGAAACCAAATCCCTAAAATAAAGGAGCTTCTTTCTCTTATAGTTCTAGTTTCTTGCTTTTATGGACAACTTGATAAAGGACTCACAATCGTCCGCCATCTAAGGACATGCTGCCCTACAAATGACACCTACTGTGAGCTGCTCAAGTTGTAGCTTAGTATTGTGTGTGACCGATAACACAAACACATGGGGAGGCACTATGAACCTTGACGTGCCTCTAATCGACTCATAGATACATTTCCCTATTTTTATGTTCTAGTTAATAATCGTTCTATTTATATTATTATAGTTTAATCATATTATATTGAATAATAATTTAATTTTAGGAACACTACTGTTGATGAATTATTTTGGAAAAATAATTATTTATGAAATTATTAAAAGGATCCCAACAACCAAAAGCCATGGTGTTGAAAAGAAAATTGAATAGGAAGGAATGATGTTTATCTTAGATGTTCTATTGGGCTGTCATTCGAGACCTAACATAGCTAGTAAGGACTGGGCTTTGTGTTTGTCATTATTTTTTTTTTTTTTAATAAGTAAGCTTTGTATTAAAGCACCCCAAGGGGGGTGAAATCCATAAACAAATAGAGACCCTCCAAAAAACTAGAGTTTTGTGCTATCCAAAAAATCTACAAAAGTATTAACATATGAGGGGTATGCTTCTACAACCCAGAAAAATAACGTTTTCAAAAGACTATCCTTGAATTTACATATAGACATCAAATTCTCTTCAAAAATCCGCTGATGTGGGCATCATTCTCCATATCTTCTTTCCCCTCTTCTTTCAAAAAAACCATTACCAAAGACAGCACCACCCAACAACAGCCAAAAAGAGAGAATAACAAGTCCCACATTTCTTTCACATATGAACAATTTAAGAAAGAGGAGGTTAATTGATTCCCCCTCCAATAAACACACTGGACACTGACTGGCTAGGCTAAACTCCCTCTTTTGTAAGTTGTCCATTGTAATAACTGCTCCCCATGCTAATGTCCAACAAAAAAAGTAAGCTTTCGCTGGTGCCTTCGAACACCACACTACTTTCCACGGAAAATTCTTGTCCCCCTTCCGTGCCAACTCCTTGTAGTAGAATTTTACGGAGAAGTTCCCACTTTTATCTTTCTTCCACCTCAAGTCATTCGGGCCATCTCCTTTAGGAATATGTTGTTGAAGCATCCGCAATAGACCAATAACCTCTTCCACCTCCCAATTAAAACAATCCCTTCAAAAAACGAGGACTCCAAATGGGCCCTCTTTAGAGATCACCAAATAATCCACCAACTTGGCCAACTTATCCATAGCCAATTGGAACAAACAGAAAATTTGTCCTTCAAAGGAACATCACCACACCAAGTATCAAACCAAAAATGCACCCGAGACCCATCCCCAATAATGAACCCAATCTTGTGGAAGAGATCTTCTTTGCCCCTTCTTATTAGCTTCCAAAGATTCACCCCTATAGATACTTTCCCTTCTTTTAAAAGCCACCCATTTGACACTTAGGCTTCAATGACTCTCCTCCACAACACCCCTTCTTCCTTTGCAATGTGTCAATGCTATTTCTCCAAAATGGCCTTATTAAAAACCCTCAACTCGTTAATCCCCAAACCACCCTCCTTTACCGAAATCGAGATTTTATCCCAATTCACTAGATGCAATTTCTTTCCCCACTCCTTCCCTTCCCATAAGAAATCTCTCTAAATTTTATCCAATCTACGCTCCACTGATGCTAAAATAGGGAACAAAGACATGTAGCATGTAGGGAGACTTGCCCTCACGGTTTTAATTAACACTAACTTGCCTCCATTAAACAAATATTGTTTCTTCCATCCCGCCAAGCTTCTATAGAATTAATGCTAACTTGCCTCCCTTAGACAAATAGCCTTACTCCTCGCAACCACTCCCAAGGGTAATCCCAAGTAGATTAAACACAGAGGTTCCCCACCTTGCAACCTAAGTTCGCTGCCAAGCATTAATCTCCTCTACCTCTCCTACTGGGATGAGTTCACTCTTATTCAAGTTTATCCTCAAACCCAAAATTGCCTCAACACATAATTAAGACACATATCAAGTATCTTTGTCTTCCTTCGCTCCACAAAAAATCAAAAAGTCATTGACACCACAATATTCTCTTCCTCCCTTTCACCCATCTCGAACCCCTGGATGACACCCCCTTCCATAGAACACTTTAATATCTTGCTCAAAGCTTCCATCACGATGACAAAAAGCAAAGGCAAGAATGGGTCTCCTTGTTTCAAACCCTTAGAAATATGGAAAAACCTCGCCACCACTCCATTAACCAAAACAGACATCAATACTATTGAGATACACCACTTTAGCTAGCCCTGCCATCTCTCGCCAAATCCCATCTTCCTTAACATGAACAATAGAAAACTCCAACTAACATTATCATAGGCCTTCTCTGTATCTAGTTTGCAAACCAACCCACCTCTCCGACACCTTCTACGAGAGTCAAAACATTCATTCGCCTACAAAGCCACATCCAATATTTTCTGGCCCCACAAAATTATTTTGACTATTTGATATTAAATTCCGTAAAACACCTTTCGGCCGATTAGCCAGAACTTTTGCCAATAGGTTGTAGGCTCAGCCTACCAAGTCAATTAGCCAATAATCTCAAATATTCTCCGCACCTTTTTACAAGACCAAAGAGATGAATCTTGCATTGAGGCTCCTTTCAAAAGAGCCATGCTCGAAAAAAAAAATGATGGAACACTGCCATGACATCTCCCCTAACACCGACCAACACTTTTGGGAAAAAGCTAAAGTATAGCCATTTGGGCCCGGTGCCCTATCTCTATTACATATTGCAACGCATCAACCACCTCTTGCCCAATGAACGGTCTCTCCATCTCATTCCTCTAATAAAACCCCAAAATCCATTTCCTCCAAATCTGGTCTCCACTCCATAGTCTTGGACCTGGTATACAGAGACTGATAAAACTCTGTAATCCCATCTCTAATATCGACTTCTCGGGCCCTTTGTGATTAATATAAAGGAAGCATTATTACTGATCCAAAAAAAAAAAAAAAAATCTACTTCCACTGATAAAATCTGACCATCAATCGCCATAGACTGAATGTTGTTGAACCTTCTATGGGTATTTGCAATCCAATGGAAGAATTTTGTATTCCCGTTCATGTCTTTCAACCACAATGCCCTACATTTCTGTCTCCCGCTTATCTCCTCAGCCTTTAGCACTCTTCCCAATTCAGCTTTCAACCCCTTTCGGTTATCCTTCTCCTCTTCATTAAGAGGCCCCTCCTGTTCCTTCGAGTCCCATTCTTTTATTTGTTGCAAGAGCTGAGCCTTCTTCACCACTAAATTACCATAGATATCCTTGTTCTGTGGCCTCAAATCTTTCTTTAAAAGCTTCCGTTTTGCTGCCAGCACATGCCCCAGAGTTCCTCTAACTTGATCCTTTCGCTACCGTTCCTTTATTATTTCTTTGAAACGTGATTCCTCTAACCACATATTCTCAAATCTAAATGGTTCTCTCATTTACTTATGTAAACCTTCTCCCCCTCCATAGGGCAAATCAACCAATTCCAACTCATTTATAACCCAGCAAAATACCTTATTCCCCTTGTCAATGTGCTGCACCCATTTCTTTCTGCAGGAGATTGTCACATTACACCCCCCCCCCCCGGGGAGGCACCATGGCAGATTTCCACTCCTAATCTATTTTAATTCCTCCCATAGATTCCGTCTTGTCAAATCTGTAACTGTACCATATTAACCCATAAACATCCATACCAGGTCCTCCTACATCAGCCTGAATCTGCGTGACAATGAGAAACTATCCTCCCAATATTCTTCACAAGAAATTCTCTTAGAATCCCACAATATCATAATGCCTCCTACAGTCCCCACAACAACGTTATTTCTCCCGCTCACCCACCTACCACCCCCGAATGCTTCTCACAACATCTGAATTCACAATCTCAATTTTTTTGTTTTGTCATTAATGGATCAAGCTTATAGTTTGGACTCAAAATTCTATCCATTAGAACCCACGTGAGCCCCTCCAGACATTTTCTCTATAAATCTCTCTCTGGAATTTCTTCAAATACTGCATATACATACACATGTGTCCTATTAATATATTCTTACTCGTATGGTTTTTAGTATCTTACAATACACGATACATATCTTATTCTATGTTTCGATACGAGCATAAAATAATATGTATCTTATAGTTGCATCATTTCACACCATATTGCACAATACATATCTTACAATATATTTCGGTATCGTGCGACATGCACAATCAGGTAAAACAGTATTGTTTTGCCTTCTTTTTATTTTTGTTTTGTGATATACATAGAAACGATCTCGTGTTTGCTTTGTTTGGTTTTATATTACCTTTTTGAAACACCTAAAGATCTTTACTCAAACAAGAAAGAAGAAAAGCCAATACTTTTAGAAGATAAAGATGAAGATGACGGTATAGAAGAAGTTGAAGAAAAACAAAAGAAGTGAAGAATTGTTGACATTTAATGACGATGATGATATCGATGCCATTGAAATTGGAGATTGGGAAAAAAATGATATGGATTATAAGAATGAGTAATTTTGGATTTTGTCTCTAAATTTTGATATTTATGACCTATCTTAGAAATTTGACTTATTAAATTTTCGTTTGGAGCTTGTAGAATTTACAAATCTTGATTTTTGTATTGAATGAAATTTAAATTTATTTTTAATAAGCGGATTGAAATGTTATTTATATCATTTTAAACACTGTATATTCAACTCCCACCCTAAGGGCCACCTACCAATCAAAAAAATATATGTTACACTGTATATATATAATTGAGAGTATTGTAAAATACACGAATGCTATGATCGACTATTACGACACACATTTTGACAACTATGCATACTCGTATACTTGGTATAACATCCCCTCTATTTTCTTCCACTGTTGTGCTCTACCATCGACACCACCGAGAGAAATGGAGATGTTGAAATCCCTCCATGATGGTTACCTCTATGGATTTTACCACCATCAATTTGCTTTTTCCTAAAGAGATGTTATAGGTCCATCTCAATTGATAATTTTCGTCAAGGCCCGCAAATTTAAGCTTTTGAATCCATGGAAGGTGAGCTCTCTTAAACCAGGTTTTCCTTTATTTCCACAAAAGTCAGGAAATATCTCTCATATTCAGCACATTTTTGCCTTGTTTATAACATAGCTCAATGTAGGTTTATCACTGTTTTGTTGTGTATCTCTTGTTATTCCTTGCTTGAATCGGTAAAACTTCGATAAAATCACAACGGGAATTTCCAATACAAACAATAGTTCTTGGCAATTGAATGGAATGTTTTCATTTTAGTTCTCTGTATTGATATAAATATAGGATTCACTAATTTTGTGTTATTGTTGTTCTTTTAGGATGGACTTTTACCATTGTGAGCATGTTGGTTTGCTTCTGTCATATTTTAAATCCTTGTGAATGGAAGTGGTTATGGTTATCCAATTCTGGATTGCTGACCCTGAAACAACTCTGCTTGGATGTGTTTTTGTGTTTAGAAATTTGATAAATGTGTTTTGTTAGGTGATCAAGTAATTGATTTTTGTTTTCAATGCTTGTGATTATAGTTCAATATTTACTTGATTCAATGCATGGAGGGCGATTGAGGTACACAGATTGACTTTTATCAAATACCCAATATAAGCTCTAGTGTTTATCTAATTGTTATAGAAGTTTATTGTTTTGGGGAGTAATCATTTTCGGAAAGGCCGAAGTTTCATCTCTCTCTCTCTCTCTCTCAATTGGATTTTCTCAGAGCAAACATGCACTTTATTGGGCTATACTGTGTAGTGAGAACTCCCTTTCTGATTGAGGACAACCTTGTTCAAAACAACTGTCCATGTAAAAGAATCTTGACTTTACCCCTAACTTGTAAACCTAGGCAATTAGTGTTGAAATTTTAATAAAAAAATTTGATAAATTAAAACCTATATATTATTTGGGTTTTTAACTTTCAGCTTTGTAAATTAATGGGTTTTTATAACTTTTCAGTTTCACATTTTATTTGGGTTTTAATACGCTTTCAGGTACACATATTAGGACCTAGTGGGTACCTATTTAAGCATTAGCCTTGGTCTTTCCTTTGTAAAAAATCTAAAATTTACACCTTTGTTTTACCAGTAAAAGTGTATATGTATTAAAGGCGCCTATTTAACTGTATATGTATCTAAAATTTAGCCTTCGTCCAGAATATACTAGCTGGTTTTTCAACCTCCCAAACTTAGAACGGATAAAGGCCAATGTTTAAGCATCTGAGATTAAATCCCCTATTTTTCCTACTATTCCCTGGTTTCATTTTTTTCTCAGCCCTTGTCTGAACCATTTGGACTAATACAAACAAATATATTATAGAGCATCATCTAACTCCCACTCCTGAATCCATTAAATCAGCCCAAATCCTTGCCCACAATCTCCTTCAAGACTATCGCCTAAAACCCAAAAAGGACATCTCTATTCCCAGATTTGTCGCATGGCAACCTCCTACTTGGGGCTGGATAAAGCTAAATACTGACAAGAGCCTCTGAAGTAAGTAATCCCACCTCAGCTACTGGTGGTGGTCTTCCCAAGGATGAGAATGGTAACTAGTTAATTGGATATTCTTGTAAAGCAGGCCATTTATGTGATCATAGGAGAACTATGGTCTCTTATTTTGGCCTGGGAAAGAAGACCTGCTAATATTATCATTAAAATGGATTTTTGAGGTGGCCATTTATCTGCTTAGTCCACAAGACGCAAAGAATTCTTGGGGAAATCTGATAAGTAACTGCAAGAGAGCTCGCATATCTATGGAGGTACAAGCCCCAACATTATCTCAGGAAACGCAAGTTACTAATATAGGGAGAGCCACCCCTAGTTGATAGTTCTTCTGTTCATTTCTTGTAACCAAAAAAAAAAAGGACAAAAAGTTACCTATATATTTATAGTAGTGTTAAGAGTTTGAAAAGTGCTCAGACATACCAAAAAAGAAAAGCATTCAACATCAATTTTTTCAATCTATTTACAGAGGTCTCTTCACAAATATAGGCCGATCTCAGTCCCACTATATACTCCACATAAACACAATTAAGAAAATAATCACAACACAGAACAAGGAGTTGAGGAAATGGTTTACTCTTCCAGCTTCCTGAAGATAAGCAGTATTCCTTTCTCCTCTTGCTTCACCCTTCTCCTTTGATGAAAATAATCACAACACAGAACTAGGACTTTGAGGAAATGGTTTACTCTTCCAGCTTCCTGAAGATTAGCAGTATTCCTTTCTCTTCTTGCTTCACCCTTCTCCTTTGATGTAGAAGTGTTTTAAATTATTTTCTCCTCTCTCTCCATTTAGTTCCTGATTTTATTAATCAATTACTATCTCTTCTCCTCTCTTTGATACTCAGAAACCCTAGTAAGTGTACTATAAGAGAAGTAAGAAATCCTGTTCTACAACATCTGAAACCAAACTAAAGGCTTCATGCCTTAAGTGTGCCTTGCATTTAGAAGTCCGCTTCAAATTTTCTAGATTTAGTGCTTTTCTTCCGGTTGCTAATTTAGATTTAGTGTTAAATGCTAATAATCCTTTTCTGTGCATGTAACTAGCTGACTGTTACTTGGAACTCTTCTCCATCCGTAAATAAAGGGGGTATACATTGGCTATAAGTAGCATATATTTCTCCGAAGTTTGTTCTAGCTTCCCGATAACAACTAGTAAAGTTCAGTGCTTGAAAGAACCTATTAAATTTTCTTTCACCTTTTGTAGTTTTGATCATGTCGGTTGTTTTCTTCTACCCTTATTCTTTTTTAAGAAATTATAAATATATATATATATATATATATATTCTTATTTTTTACTTTGAACCAAAAGGCACCAAGAGAGCAGAAGCAGCAGCAACAACTAAGAATGAGAAATAATGTTAAAAAAGAATAATCAGGTTGTCGCTTCTCATTCTAACTGAACATGGATAGAAATATAATCACTGCTAATTGGTACTTCTACTTTATATATATGTGCATATGTAAATGGAGAGCAAAATGATATGAAATAAGCGAATAAAGAAAAAAGTAAATCAGAGAGCGACCGTGCTGAAGAGCTTGGAAAGAGCTTTGTTGGAAGAGGGAAGGAAATCGAGGTAAGCGAAGCTGCGGCCTTTAGTGCGGACGATGTCGACGGACTCCACAGCACCCAAAGAAGAGAAGGTCTTGCGGAGATCATCGACCGTCACGCTCCCTCCCAATCCCCCTACGAATATCCTCGTCGTCGTCTCTCCTTTTCCTCCTGTTGTTGTTGTTATTATACTACCATCTTCTTCATTCTCGCTCCTATTACAATTACCATTGTCATGCAGTCCTTCCCCTCCCATTTCCAAAACCCTAATTACCCTCTTCTCCTCTAATCCTGTAGGGAAGATATAAACCTCTACAAGCACTTCCAGCAGTGTAACGACTGTTACATAGAATTAACCGAGCGAAGCCCAACCGCAACCCGAAGAGCATCAACACTTTATTGGAGCTTGGCCCAGCCTTGTTTTAAAGACTCAGCTAATGCTTGTTGGATTGGACAAGCTTCACTGCTTCAGGCCGAATTCGCCCAAACATTAAAAAAACAACTTGGCTTGTTTCGGACCACAATAATCGACTCCAATGAAGGAAAAAAAAAACTCAGAACAAAACAAAACACAAACCCAATAAGTGATTGTTTGGCCCAGCGGTGGGCGGCCAAAATAGCGACCTCAAGAGGAAGCTCCTCTGAGGAGCTTTTGATGCAAACACTTTATTTTGCTTTGAAATCGCTCCTCCAAATGGAGCCTAAAACTTCTAGGCTGGCACTTCATCGGGGCGGGCTAAGCTAGCCATCCCCAACCTTAGCCTGAATTTAAATTTGGGCAGAGTTTTACTTGGCGCAAACTAGGCCCAAAAATCTCTGGCTGATTTTGCCTAATTCTAGGCCCGATTGTTCCCCTTCCACCCCGACTTGTGCAGCAAGAGAAGAATATTTTTTTTGTGTGAGACTCTAGTATGTTTTGACTTTTTACATGTTCCACACGTACCGTTAGGAGTCTTTTTAGTTTGGGTAAGTCGTGAACTAGATAATTATTTGAAAGTCACTTATCAAAAAAATATATATATTTGAAAGTCATTTAAGTTTCTTAAATTCAAATGACCTAATCTTTCATGTCAAAAGTTGCAACCCTCAACTTTAGCACTATTGCATGTAATAGTTAGACTACAAATGATGCCATAACAAGTGTCAAATGTCCTAACCTTTTGCAAGAAATATTTTGTCATGACCCGAAACCCGCCCTCTACGGATTAGGGGTAATAACCGACACTGTCACCCTGACCGACCGTACAGTATCGAATGTGTTAGGACCTAGAGTCTTTAATTGTATTGGCTAATCCGTGTCGACACTGTCACCCTATCAATTGGATGCACACACTTTAAAAATTTGTTTTAAAATCATTAGGTGTCTATCAACAATGAACTTGAATAATAAGACAACGTTTTCTTACTTATAAAATGTTTTTGGTTCAAATTAATCAACATCAGTCAAGCTCATTTGAACAAGCCTAAGGTCGTTCAGACGAGCCTCATTTGATGTGGCTTGCTCATTTGAACTAATGCCACGTGTGCATTAATTTTCAAAAATAGAGAAGCTGTCATGCCCCGAATTCTAGCGAACCCGAGGCGCGAGTAACGAGACAAAAAGAAATAAAATAATAAAAAAATAAAAGATAATTTAGGATAATCACATACATTCTACATACTGTTTTGATACATTACATAGGGTCTGGTCCATTTGTTTACAACATACAAAATAAGAAGCAGTCTCGGGCTTATGCCCTTATACAATATCAAATATGCCCCTCGGGCCCCAACATAATCCCCAATCAAATCATCTCCACATCTCGTACAGCAGGAACATCATCTGAAATGTTTACCCCACTAAAGGGGGTCAGCTCAACATGCTGGTACAATATAATGCTAATGCAAGAAACAAAACTAAGGGCGTGGCATGTGCAAGTGTACAGCTATTTCTATATGGCATTCGACATCATGATGGCAGTATATGAACAGTATACAATATATGAGCAGTATGCGTGACACATCCATGCAACTCTATGCCTACCCATGTCTCATGATACGGTCCTTCCCCGCTGGCATGAGTACCGCCACGTATGTCTCGCTTCACGGTCCGGAACCCGTCAGGCAGGCGAGTACCTATTGGCCGATTTTGGGTTTTTCACCACAGGATCTGCACCCTCATAATGCATAGCACCACGTGCTCAACTCACGCCATGCACAAAGAACCACACTATGCCAATATGCTCTGATTCATTCATGCCACAATGTAATCTTAATGATGCATCTCATTCATACATGAAGCATGCTTTCAAGTACATATTTTCATGATGTCAACAGTTCTAAAAGCATATAATTCACACACTACTCTAACACATGCGATATACACATAATCATCATCCACATCATCACCCCAACTTTAGCAAGGTAGCATGAAACACATAAGCATGTGAACAATCAAGCAAACATGTGAACAATCAAGGCAACAGAACAAGTATTCCTAATCTCAATTCTATTTCTTACTTAACACAATATATCGTACCTGATAATCGACCTCAACTCAGGAAGGTGTACTCGTAGTATAGTGGGATCACTATGAGAATACTGAAGGTCAGATCACCTTCTCCTTGCCCTTTCGTGTCCCTAAAATCATAACATGTGACTCAGTTCATTTGTTTCCTAAATGATGCTATTCAACAAATTTTATGTCTTTATTTCATAAGTTTCTATTTTACTAAATTAAACTCTACTATTGAGTCCGGAACGTCGAATAAAATAAGTCTAGGCTCTCGTGGAATTCAATTCGGACATCTAGGCTCAAAAGGGTAAAATAGTCATTTGCACTTTTCACGGGTCATTACATTTTGAGACCTCTTTTCACAAATCGGACTCCACGGTTGAGTCCGGAATGCTCGAGATAATAAAGTTTCAGTATTTTTTTAGTTAATTTGGAGTTCGTTCGACTGTGTTTCAATTCAGGGGCATTTTGGTAATTTTAAAGGTTACTACGGGTCTTTTATTTTTTAGGATCTCGTCTCGTAAAACAGACCTCACCATTGGCCTCAGAATGGCCGAGATAGTCAAAATACACTAATGACTTGTCCCATTTGGACTCCGAGTTATTTTAGAATATTTAAATAATTAAATTAATTAAATTAATTAATTAATTAATTAATTTAATTATTATTTTATTAATATTTTATTCTGGTGGGTTAAAGTGTAATTACTTAAAAGTTTAGGGTTAAAGTGTAATTTCCAAAATCTGAGGGGTCAAATCAGAATTTTAAAAAGTATAGGGTAGAATTGTAATTTTCAAAAAGTTCAGGGGCAATTTCGTAATTTGCAAAACCCTTATTCTCAATTTGGATAGCCAAACAGTGGCTAATCCAAAACAGGGATAAGATATCCCTGTTCCCATTTAATTTCAATTTCTAATTTCTTAACTTCGTAGCCAAATAGCCCCCTAGCCCCTTTTAATTTAAAACGTGGGAGCGACATGTGGCAGGGGCAGTTCAGCCCCGCCCGAACAGGACCCAACCCGGACCCGAAACCCGACCCGAACAATACCCCTTCTTCCTCGATTTTTCGGCGAGACACCGGTAGGGTTCCGGCGTCCTTTCCGGCGCCGGCGACTGGTCTTCGGCGAGATTTCAGTTTTTAAAAATGTGATTCTCTCCGTTTTCTACCAAGGATTCCATATCCAGGATTGGTTTTGGGATTTGATCAATGGATTCTCACAAATAGAGGGTCAAACCCCTCGGTCAAACTTCCGGCCGACTCTCTCTCCTTCATTTTTGTGACAGTTTGGTCATGGTTTAACCCCCATTTTTATCCTAATGTATTTCTGCACTCAAGGGGACTATTTTCCCAACAACCAAGCAAGGTTTTGTACATAAAATGTTAACCCAACCCCCCATGACCGTGACCTGCAAATGGGTTTTTCTACCTTATTTTCTAACCATTTTAAGTGGTTTCTTTCGCAAAATAATCTATATTTCATACACTACAATGTCCAAGACTTTAATCACTTCACTATGCTCTAAAACAGATTATGTACACATGATATTTCTAGAGAGAGAAAATAATGGGTTTAGTTGTTTTACCTCCATTTCTCTCTCCTTCTCTTGGTTCAACCACTAGACCTCTTTACCTTACAGCTCTCCACCTTGCTTCCTCTTCCAACTGTATTCGCACACACAGATCACACTCTCCTTCTCTCTTCACTTTCTCTCTCTATATATCTCTCTCTCTCTCTAAAAGCCACGACTGTCTACCCCTCTCAACTCTTATACACACTCACAAATTTCACTACCCAGACACACCTAATCTCTTACACACTCACAGTCTCTCCCATGCCCTGAAATCCACTCACACACACAACCACAAGCCATGCTTCCTTGAGTGTGCAACACTCAACACATACACACGCACACGGCAGAAACACAGTGCACACATGCACTGTTATATATATATATATATATATATATATATATTCTCCAAATTAGATTTTTTTTTTTAATTATGTATATATTATATATACATGCACATACACCATACACACATAATTATACACACACAATATACACATTACATTCATATAATAATAATAATAATAATAAAATAAATAACCACAGAAATTTTATATATAAAAAAAAAAAATTTCGGGTTATTACAAAAGCTCATTTGAACAAGGTCTCAGCGGGTTAAAATATTTGAAAAATAGTATACCTCATTTGAAAATGTGGCATTGTGGCTCGAACAAGTTTAAGACAAGTCAATGTTTAAATTACAACAGAGTTTGTTCGAAACTTGTTCAAGATAGTTTAAATGAGGTCATAGAAAAATGTTATTTTAAACAGCTCCAATGCAGCTCATTCGAAGAAGCTTGTGCAATTAGGGTTTCTTAATGTCTCTTTCAGAGTATAAATTTAAAGCCCTTATTCCGATTTTATGAGAGACTGCATACAAAAACAAAATGCAATTCTTTATAAATTTTGAAAAACTTTTTGATAGTTTTCTAAGTGAAGTAAAGCTCTCCCACCTTCTAAGTCACGTAGAAAACACAGCCTCCTATTAGTAAAATTCATACAAGTTGATTTCACATCTCGGGTGAGTACTAGTCAAAGGTGATTCAACTTATGCAAAGGTGGATACCGAGACGTTGAGGATTTGAGTTGCAATTGTGGTTGTCGTTATTCGAGAATTCAAAGATGTTGCATTGAAGAACACTTGAAGAGCAGTTAAGTTAAAGGAAGTATAGATCAATCAAGAAAAATAAATAAAAAAACCACATAAAAGACTCATGATATTCATGGTTCAGCAAGATGCCTACGTCTACGGGAAGCGTCGATTAATCTACTATGTGTCAAAGAGATTAAAAGAGCAAAATACTCACAAACTCAAAATTCTCTTTTCACCCAATGACGACTCATATAAGGTTAGATCCCATCTTATAAGAAGGAACACTAAAAATAACACCTTTATATATGCAAGTTACAAAATAAGAGACGAACCGGGTAAAAAATACCCAAACAAAATGAGTTAATTTTTTTTCCTTTTCTTGGGTTACTTCGGGTCATCAACAGGTCATCAAAAATCTAGGTGAATTCGTGACAACCACCCAACAGTCAACACATTCACCAGACCCCTCAAGAATGAAGAATTTTTCAAAATTTTCCTTGGAATTACAATCAAGTTTAGGGAGGGGGTTGGTAAACTTGTTTTTTATATGTTCTAGAATACTTGTGTGTAAATGAATGTAGTTAAAGAGTCATCCTTGTAAGAGATTCATGTATTGAGTATTTGAAGGGTCTTATGTATGGTTCTTATGTAGAGTCTAAAAATTAAAGGTGTGCCTAAGATAAGTGGTCCTATTAAATATTGTGCATACATAGACACATGTCTAGGAATCTATATATACCCAATGTAACCTAAATGTTCAAGTGAGTGTGGAGGTGAAAGGAAAAAGAGGAAAAATGAAAGAGAGTAGAGTTGAGTTGAATTGAATTGAGAGTGAATCCTCCATATCCAACTTAGTAGTACTAGAACAATGACAATAAATTAGTGTCAAAGCTTTTGTTGATTTCCAACACGGTGAACAAAAATCGAAACACAAGTTAAAATTCGGACAAATGCATAAATATTCGAAATTGGAAAGCTCTAAACCATTCAAAGTCCAAACTTAACTTGGTTTAGTGAACTCATTTGTTCCTAACGATCACAAAATGGAAAAAAGAAGTAGTTTTGCAAAATTCCACAAAGGAAGAGGTTAGAACTACTCTTTTTCATCGATTTAAACTTCAGCATTAATGCACAAGTCAGAAGAGTATACAGTTTTATCACTAGGTTCCTCCTATCACAAACAGAAGAAAATTTTTGCTAGAGCCTCATCATTTTGAGTACCACTAGAAGACCTTTGGAAATCCATATGGAATCTTATGGTCTCTGCTAACATCAAAATCTTCATATGAAAAGCTCCAACTCTCTCTTCTTTGGCTTTAGCTAGACAACCTAGTTTGCTTATATGAAACTTTTGTCAACACTAATGAAGGCAATGTAGCCAAAATGGTCTCATATTATCGCATAAAAGCCAACTAGGTTTACAGGGACGCTAGAAACAATTTGTATATATTGAAGAAGCCTTTGCCACTAATTCAAGTCTCATAATGGAATAGAGCATACTCAATTATTGGAGAGCGAAGGAAAGTGTAAAACTTGATTCTGGGGGAACAATAGAATGCAGATCGATAAGAGAATACGGTGATTATTAATTTTGATTGATTTTTTACATTAATTGTGCCCCCTAAAAGAGAGAGAGAGAGAGAGAGAGAGAGAGGGGAGGCCTTTATAATCTTAAGATGACATAGAAATCCTTGCCTAAACATGCATGCATTTGAGTGTGGTCTATGGTTACAATATGAAGTCTAGATAAATGCACAATTATCTACCATCACTCACTTTGCATAGAGTTGGGAAACTGGGAAGCAAGGTTTGAGGTCTATAAACGACCAGCCTTCAGACGTTAGCTATGAGTTGTTCCTTCAGTCCTCCGTATCATCACAGCTATACCTTTCAACAACTCCAATTCGGAAGCCCCTTATAGTCTTGGTTCTGTAATTACATTTTCTAATACGTGGAACTGGGCTTTCATCTACAAACTCAACACCATCCTCATCTACCTTCTTCTCTATGGCCTCTTAACTCCACTTCACTAGTCAGAATATTTACTTCTTCAAGGCTGTGATGGGATAACTTTACCAGTATAGTGAGCCTTTTCAGTTGCCAAAATGAATCAAGTAAATTAAAGTAGTAGAGAAACATCAACTCTATACATAACCATTAAGATTTGAAATTAAAAATTAAGGCAAATAAGATATACTAGCCTCTTAGATTACACCATCCTTTTCATAGTTGCTTTGATAAGAAATTTTCAAAAATTGAAGGCACAAGCGTGTAAAAGACAACTACTTGGAAAAAAATTTAAAACCAAACCACAGACTCAAATAACTAAAACACTAAGAAAATTGAAGATGTCTCTCAAGCTCAAACCTCACGTTGCGTAATAATTTAATATTGGCCACCAAAGCTCATTATAATAATATAGTTAAGGGCGAGACCAAGCACAATAGTAAGGTTGTGCCATTGTGCCCTGTAGGTCGTGGGTTCAAATCGTAAAGACACTCTTTATAAGACTACGTACATCTAACCCTCCCCAGATCCCGCGGTGATAGAAGCTTCGTGCACTAGGCTAGCCCTTTAGAAGAGTAATAAATGTTAAGTTAGCGGTTTGGAAAGAGACTTTAAAAACAAGAGGGTTCAAGATAATAGAATGATAACTAAATATCTTGATTGTTACTTTAATAAAACTAGGAGCACAAACACAAATATGATGAAAAATATTATCGAGGTATACTTGTTTATAAAGTAGGAGAACTTGGAGTATATGTTATTCATAGAATTAAACTAGCATAGTTTAAGTGGAGAAGTGTGTTTAACATATTTTATGATCAACATATTCCTTTTAAATTAGAAGGTAAATTCTATAAAATAGCTATAAAACCAGCGATGTTATTCTAAACAAAATGTTAAGCAGTTAAGAAATAACATTTTTTTTATAAGTGAATCACACACACTTTGCCCCTTAAAAGGGACTTGAACCCTCAACCTCTCATATAAAGAGGTGGAGGAAATACTAACCAATCTAGAGCTTATTGGTTAAGAAATAACATGTTAATAAACTGATTATGTTCGAAAATATGATGTTGAGATGGATATGCGACAAGACAAGAAAAGATAAAATTAAAAATTAACACATTTATGAAATGGTAGGAGTAGCACCTATTGGAGACAAATGAAAGAAAACCAATTAAAGAGGCATAGTCATGCACAAAGAAGAGCAATAAAAACACCAGTAAGGAAGAGTGACATGGTTCATATCGAGAGTCATGTAACGGGGAAGGAAAGATCAAAATTAACTTTGGTAGAGCTAGTAAAAAATATGATAATGTGTAGTCTAACTGAGGGGATAGTGGTGAGATAGAATTCATGTAATGAATCCCAAATAGTTAGAATAAGGCTTTGTTAAAATGAGTTGAACAATTTGTGATGAAAAATATGAAACAACATGAGCATAGAATGATTTGAGCCCAAATAAGAATATTGAGGTGGATGTGTGATAAGACAAAAAAGAATAAAATTAAAATTCACGAGTTGGTGCTTAAAATTGATTGAGGTGGTTTGATGATGTGTGACAAAGACCAATTCCTACTCCAATAAAGAAGAGCGACATATTTTACATTACGGGACATGTCGGTGGAAGGGGGATATTAAAATTAACTTGGGGCTAAGATAGTAAAATACTATGATAATGTGTGGTTTAATTGAGAGAAAGATATTAAATAGAGAATACCTTAAATTTCATGTAATTGACCCAAATAGTAGGGATAAGATTTTGTTGAGTTGAGCAATTGGTGATAACATTCATTATCCTAATAAAGTCCCTTGTGTAAAAGAAGGTAACTATTCCTCTAACTAATGGCATAGGGTTAATTTTAGAGCGAATGACAGTATTTTAACCTTTTTTTTTTGGGTTTCGTAAAGTAGGAGTGCTAGTGATAGACAACAAAGCAGCACTCAATTAGTACAAGGCTTAGCCTAATTACTTAACTACAACAAATCTAATTTCATCATTTTGCTCAATTTAGGGTTGTATCTTCTATTGAACTCAAGTCAAGAATGGCTGCAGATATAATTTGGAAAGGAAATTATGTCTATAAGGATTCGATCCCAGCCAAAAAAAAAAAAAGGGAATGGTTGATGTTCCAATGAAAAATATTAGCCCATGCTCTATAAGGTACCATGAAAGGAAAACTACGGAACTCACTCAATAATGCTAAGCTACTGTACATATTTCAATTCTCCAAAACAATGTAAAAATTTTTTAAGAACCAATGTTTTAAAAAGCTTCGTTGAGGCAAGCTCAAGGCATATCCAAAATGCCGTCCTAGAAAGCATTTGATTCAAATTCAAAAGCATTAAAAGGCAATGCTTTGAACTTTTTTTGCATGTCCAAAATGGTTATCATGAATAACTTTGGGGTTTTAAAGAATTTAAAAAGAATATAAATCCTTATATCATAAATATTAACATAAAAAATAATATATATATATATATATCATTTATTTTCTCATTCAATAGAGGAATTTATAAACAATAATAATGTTGGTTAGAGTCTTAAAAACCTAATATTTAATTTAAAGTGACTTTTACATAGATGGGTTATTCTCCCCCAAAACTTCCATATGATTTTTTTCTTCCCCAATAAGCACAACAAAGAGGGAATGAGAGGAAGGAAAAAGTGTTGTACCTATTTTTTTTAGATATAGGAATACTTTCAATTAGTATTTTTAAAAGAAATATTAATCAAAATATCTAACATTCTCTCATAAGTTTCAAATTATCATAATTGTTGACATGCTAGAAATTCCTCTTTTTTATTTAAAAACAAAATTAGGTCCCCAAAGCCTATGCCTGAATGCCTTATGTTTACACTTCACTTTATAACGTGTTAAGCACCTCATCTTATGCCTTTCCCTTTTATAACATGGGTAAGAATCCATTTATGTGGATCTCCAAACAACCTACCAAAAGAAAGAAAGAAAAAGAGAAGGAAAAAAGAAAAAAACTCCAAACTAGTTATTAGAGTAATGTTAAGGAAAAAAATAATCTCCAAACTATTTATCTGATAAATGTTAAGGGCCTTAAGGCCAAAACCAAGCAGTTAAGGTTGTGCACGGTAACGATTTCTCTTTTCAGTTTTCTAAAAATAGAAAGTACTATTTATTTGTGGGGATATTATATAAAATCCATGTGATTAAGTCCATTTTCACAAAACTTTATGGTTTAAAAGTCAATACTTAACCCCTATGAAGTTAAGATTAAAGTGAAAGTGTTAACTTTTCCATAAACAATGTGTGCCTTTCAAGCTCTAAATATGTGATTTTGGGTGGAGATTGTAACGCGCAACCCAATTTTTCCTTCTCCTTCATGGCTGCAATGTGTAACCATTGTTTATGCAAAAACCTCAAAACTACATCTTCAATTTGCTGCAATCATGACTAATTCAAAACTCAATAGGTTAGGGATTTAGTAGCCCATGAAAAAACAACTCTAATGACATCAGATTTCCCCAAAACCACCAACTCAACTACTCAACAATGCCTTATCCCAATTATTTGGAGTCAATTACATAAATCCTATCTCGCAATTCTTCTCTATTTAAGGTCATTCTTTCTGTTAAACCACACATTATCATATCTTTTTTAACTACCTCTAATAAAGTTAGTTTTGGCAGCCCTCGTCCCCTAGCTTGACCCTCGATATTAACCATGCCGCTATTCTTTATTGGTACATTTATTGGTCTTTATTTTACATGACCATACTACCTTAGCCGATGTACTCTCATTTTATCTCCTATAGGTATTACTCTTACCATCTTACGAATATTTTCATTCCTGACTCATTTGCCAAAATATTTTTTGAACATTGATTATGTTGCCAGGGAACTCCTTTCTTTGGTGAGCCGTAGCTAATAAAAGTCAACCAAATTTAAGCCATTTAAACCATTTTTGCATGGGTCGTGAAAACCCTAAATCAGTTTTCATTAAAGAAACACGTGATTGAACGAATTCATCAAAATACAAAACTTTGTGTTTTAGTTAAACAGAACATTAGGGCTTTAATTCATGATCCAGAAGCCTCCAATACCAACAAAATCTACATCTTATAAATTTCTTTCTCATGGATAATAAATTATAAAAGCTCAAACCCAATTCTGATTAAAACTCATTCAGTTTGAATGAATTAAACCACACCCAGTCATAACCATCTACACCAGCACTAGAAAACAAGGTAGCGATGAGACTAGTATACCTACGCTTCATTAACATTAAGAGTTCTAAATTGCCAAAAAATAATTGTTTTTACATTATTTTCCAACATTTATTTCTCTATCTCTATCTAGTATATATATTGTACTGATTTCATCAGAAACACGTTTTTTATTTTAATAAGTAGGGCTATTTTGATCCTTCTACATTTTCTGTTAATGATGTCATGAATTTTTCTTTGGTCTGAATTTCCAGAGGGTGTTAGTTTTTTAACCACAAAGGGGACTTTGTGTCATTTCTCCTATATTTTTGAAACAAAAACAATGTTTTTGTATAACAATCTATATCTATATCAATATATATATATATATATATATATATATATTATATACAAAAGTATGGAAGCCCTTGTGTGTTTTCTCAAAAAAAACGTTTTACACTTTTAACTTGACTAAAGTACCTTTTACGTAGATAAATTCTTACAATTCAATATAAACCCTAGCAACCCTTCGAATTTCTCCTCTCCATGGACCGTGAATTGCTCCACTCTCGCTCAATTGTTTAAATCCAAATAAGCCAGCTATATTTCAATCGTCTAAATCCTTAAAATCAAAGTGATCGCAAGATGATCACCCAAATCTGAAGAAGCGGAGTGCCAATTTCTTAATCGTATCTTATAGTTCCACCATTTCTTAACTCGTGATTTCTTCTCTCTTTGCTCGATTGTCCAAATCCAAGGAAACCAGCGATATCTCGATCATCCAAATCCAATGAAGCAAAGTTCTTCCAAGACGCGCATCCAAATCCGAAGAAGCAAAGCAATCACAATACCTCACTAAAGAAACTATGAGTTACAAGATATCAATAAAAAGCTGAAGCAAAATTGCTATCTCCCAATAAATACAAATAGTCAGTTAATCGTTTTTGCGTTTCTCAAAAAAATGTTTTACACTTTTAACTTGACTCAAATGCCCTTCACGTAGAAAATATATATATATATATAGTATAATATATATAATACTATATATAAAAGTATTATATTATATTATATTATTATATATTATATATTATATATTATATATTATATATAAAAGTATGGAAGCCCTTATGTGTTTTCTCAAAAAAATGTTTTACACTTTTAACTTTACTAAAATACCCTTCACGTAGATAAATTGTTACAATTTAGTATAACCCTCAGCAGCCCTTCAAATTTATCTTCTCCATGGACTGTGAATTGCTCCACTCTTACTCAATCGTCCAAATCCCAATAAGCCAGTTATATTTCAATCGTCTAAATCCTAAAAAGCAAAGTGATCACAAGACAATTACCCAAATTCAAAGAAGTGAAGCACCAATTTCTTAACTATTTCTTATAATTCCACCATTTCTTAAAAGTATGGAAGCCCTTATGTGTTTTCTCAAAAAAATGTTTTACACTTTTAACTTTACTAAAATACCCTTCACGTAGATAAATTGTTACAATTTAGTATAACCCTCAGCAGCCCTTCAAATTTATCTTCTTCATGGACTGTGAATTGCTCCGCTCTTACTCAATCGTCCAAATCCCAATAAGCCAGTTATATTTCAATCGTCTAAATCCTAAAAAGCAAAGTGATCACAAGACAATTACCCAAATTCAAAGAAGTGAAGCACCAATTTCTTAACTATTTCTTATAATTCCACCATTTCTTAACTCGTGATTTCTTCTCTCTTCACTTGATTGTCCAAATCCAAGGAAACCATTGATAGCTCGATCATCCAAATCCAATGAAGCAAAGTTCTCCCAAGACACTGGTGATATTGGTTTTGCTGCATGCATGTTGATTGGCCAAGATTTTGGTCCAATCATAATAAAACACCACATCTCTAACTTGCCCATAAGCTGACACCTCATCTTTTGCATGCATTTCTTGCTTGCATTTCATGGATCATATACATTTTGAGTGGACATATTAGCACAAAGTGTTAGCAGCCTAGTTAGTAAAGTTTTGACACTCCTAATCTTGGTACTGAGTTCAAGACTTTGTAGGAGCTTTTTAAGCTATTTTCTTTTTATGTATGCATCACATTGCATCTTAGAGTGTTTTATTCACTCTCAAAATTTACATTTTAATCATCTAAAATTTTCTTATAATTTTCGCAAAACTTCTTGATTAAGTATACTTTATTCATGTATCCCTAATCTTGTCTTAGTGCATTTTATACACTAATTTTTCAAAATTATTCATGTGTTAATCTTCGGTTAACACCAGTCATAATTTTTTTTTATCAATTTATGACCTTTGACATTAAATCACATTCTTAAAATTGTTTGTCTCCAATTCATGGCCAAGTATTCTCATTTATACATTTGTCTCTATCTTTATAGACTATTAGCCTTAAGTAGAATTCTTCATGATTATTAAGATAATTTCTTATAATAATTATCATTATCATTAAGTGTTCCACTTAATTGGGTTGGGATGTTACACGCATTGTGATATTCCTATCCCACATCGATTGGGTGGGAGTAGTATGATTAGAATATATGACACCACAAGTCTTACTATTAACAACTTGGGCTTAAGCTTTTGAGCTATAATATTGTGGGCTCTTTCAGGTTGTTGGGCCAGTGGGATTGGGGTGTTACATTTATGGTATCAGAGCTAGTTCCCAGAGAGTAAAGGCCACTAAAGTGTTCGTTTAATGGGTAGTTGGGAGATCGAGATCCACCCCACAAGGATGTGTGGTCCTAAGCGGGGAGAACATGATACTTTTATCCCATATCAATTGGGTGGGAGTAGTATGATTAGAATATAAGACACCACAAGTCTTACTAATAACAAATTGGGCTTAAGCTTTTGAGTCATAATGTTATGAGGTCTTTCAGGTTGCTGGCTAATGGGCTTGGGGCATTACATGTATAGTGGAGCGATTGAGGAAAAAACAGACCATGAGAAAAGCAGTAGGTGAAAGTTGTCATCCCATCTACTATGTGTTTCTCTAGCATTACATTTGTGATGGAATTAGAGGTGGCAATATAGTGAATGGCATATGGAAGCCCTTATGTGTTTTCTCAAAAAAATGTTTTACACTTTTAACTTTACTAAAATACCCTTCATGTAGATAAATTGTTACAATTCAGTATAACCCCTAACAACCTTTCAAATTTCTCTTCTCTATAGACTATGAATTGCTCCACTCTTGCTCAATCGTCCAAATCCCAATAAGCCAGCTATATTTCAATCGTCTAAATCCCAAAAAGCAAAGTGATCACAAGACAATCACCCAAATTCAAAGAGGCAAAGTACCAATTTCTTAACTATTTCTTATAATTCCACCATTTCTTAACTCGTTATTTCTTCTCTCTTCGCTTAATTGTCCAAATTCAAGGAAACCAGTGATAGCTCGATCATCCAAATCCAATGTAGCAAAGTTCTCCCAAGACACTCATCCAAATTTGAAGAAGAAAAGCAATCACAAGACCTCACCAAAGAAACTATGATTTACAAGAAATCAATTAGAAGATGAACCAAAATTGTTATCTCCCAATAAATACAAATAGTCTGTTCATCCCTTATGTGTTTTCTCAAAAAAATGTTTTACACTTTTAACTTGACTAAAATACCTTTCATGTAGATAAATTGTTACAATTCAGTATAAACCCTAGCAACACTTCAAATTTCTCTTCTCCATGGACTGTGAATTGCTCTACTCTCTCTCAAACGTCCAAATCCAAATAAGCCAACTATATTTCAATCGTCTAAATCCCCAGAAACAAAGTGATCACAAGATGATCACCCAAATCTGAAAAAGCGAAGCGCCAATTTGTTAATTGTTTCCTATAATTCTACCATTTCTTAACTCGTGATTTCTTCTCTCTTCGCTCAATTGTCTAAATCTAAGGAAACCAGCAATAATGCTTATAGACAACACTAA
The DNA here is from genome assembly GCA_008638375.1 of Nyssa sinensis. Taxonomy (NCBI): domain Eukaryota; kingdom Viridiplantae; phylum Streptophyta; class Magnoliopsida; order Cornales; family Nyssaceae; genus Nyssa; species Nyssa sinensis. The sequence goes on along the minus strand of CM018040.1, from coordinate 31,697,703 downwards.
TCCAAAAGGAGAAAAATGCTGGTCACTGTGTTCAAACTCAATATTGCCAAAATTTTCTTTGTGGGAAGTACGATAGACTAAAGCCAAGTGTTCTAGCTGGTGAGACAAGGGAATTATTAAGCCTTGGGGTAATAATCCTTTTAATTTCAAAAAGAATTGTTGTATTTTCTCTTCTAATACATGTGTTGTGTTTTCTTTTCTAATGCATATGCTATGTGTTCTCTTCTAATGTATTTATTATTCATCACCAAAAAATTGATAACTTGACAACAATGAATTATGTCAATTCCTATTGGCTTTAAGCAGTAGAAGTGAACCCTGGTCACACTTCAACATGGATATGGGGTGTCACATATGGAAACTCTCAAGGATCTAAACTCTAGGCTCATGTATATGTTTTTTAAACTTATACATGCCTGAGTGTGTGTGAATATTTGCCAAGACAAGAATATAAATTATGTCTTTGGGATTCAATGTGGCCAACAATGAAGAGAATATATCTTTACGCCAAACACAAAACTGATAAAAATACAGTTAGGCCTAGCATTAGAACAATTGATGAGAAGATATTTTTTTGGCCATGAGTTGTTTTATGCTTTTGTTGAAGTGATTACATTTACACCAAAGGCAGTTGTGATTGTATATGATGATCTATGATTTATGCCTAATGTATTTGTCATTTGTATCGCCAATTCTTCCTAGGCCTTCTTCATGTGTTTGATAAATTAATTTTTTTTTTTTTAATGAAACTCATCTATATTTAGAATTCAACTGGGGTAATGATACATGTACAATTAATAGCTACGTACTACTTGTAATTAAAGTATTAACATTAGAATTTACAACACTCAATAATAATTTTTTATTCTTGTAGGTATTAGTTGTGCATAATTTTTTTATTTTATTTTCATTGTGTTTTACATGATTCTTTCTAATTCTGATTTTTGTAGAAATTCGTTAATGGCGACCATGTGGAAACTTTGACCTATGTGAACTTCTCTTCATTGACAAGACACAAATTGGCACCTCAACTCAGTCACAATGAGTCTTATGGTTAGTTGTGAAACCTCAATTTCAAAATGTAACATCTTTTTATTTGCATAGCCTACAGGCTCATGCACCTCTTGTACTAATTTAGTTGTATATGAATCAAACATTTGTGAAAAATTTTTACTGTGGTTAACTGAACAACGAATTATGGTATTTTCTTATATGCAATTTTGTTTTTTTATTTGTTGTCTTTGCAATTTCGGGAATTCTTATTTAGAGAAGGAAATCATGTATGCTAAATCCTAATTTTACTAAATTTTCATAACTGTTAAGCAAATTTAAAAGTCATCTCAAGATGTCCACAAAGACTTGCATGCCATGACTGCTATCTTTTGTTTTAAATTCATGTGTCTGAGAAGTAAAATTATGTATATGTTCTTCATATCCTATGTTTAGTGTTAAAGAAATTTTTCGATTATCTCCAATATAGTGGAATTAGCTCTTGTTAAGAAACTAAAGATAAAAAGAAGAAGAAAACACCATGGACTGAGCAGCCACAAAAGTTTAAGAGCTATAAAACATCATAAAAATAAATACCATTAAAAATAACATGTCTCATTATTGAAAGTCTTCCTAAGTAATAACATCTGCAACAACAAATATTGAGAAGTGGATGTTACTTGAACAAATTGTAACATTTTTATTGGAACACAAAAGTCTAATATGAAAGACAAAAGAGACATCATAACTGATTTATATATATGGAGATGTGCATGTCGTTCAACTGCTTTTTTTGTTGCAATATCTTTCAATTGATAAGAACTACAAAAAGAACACGTAAACAAAAAGAAGGAAACCACAAAGGATTAAACAAGATGCACATTATCTATCAGCAGCAAGGCTAGGGAAGGAGGAGAAAGTGCTACGTGCATAAGGGGACAGAGGCCTTTTGGAGCTACCCAGTTTGCTATTTTGTTTGGAGATCTCTTCATAAGCAGAGTTGCCAATTTACATAGTCATGAAAGAGTGAAAAATGATTTTTAGTTGAGACCATCTTCCAAGGAACAACAAAAACATGTTTGTTGATGGTTTTGACATGCACTCCAGAGTCTAACTCTAGCAAGACACCTCCCATTCCTACTGGATCTCATGAGAAAAGCTGCCTTCCTAAGAGGTAGAGTATTGGTGACGAAGGTAGAAAAAAGAAACGACTTTATCAATTTTTCTCATGGTTAGAGACCTGCAGTTCTCTCCAAGAACAATACCAAATTTTCCTACCCACGTTTGACACAAAAGCTTGATCATAGTATATCCTTGAACTGTGGGATAGAGGGAAGCAATGGTGTTAGCCTGAACAACTCCTTGTTCAGTAATCTAGCTATAGAAATGGCCAATTTATGGAACAGGGCTGCAACATCAAAAACATTCTCATTCCTCATCCTTCAACTAATCCAAGATCAGATTGCAATGAGGAAAATGTGGTTCTCTTCATCACTGTTAGTTGGCTTAAATCTGGTTGGTGACTCCAGCTGTAATACCTCAAAAAATCTGATATGATTAAAACGGCACCCCGACCTAATAAAATTAGGTTATGTAATGGTAATGTTCAAAATGGCTAAAAATACATTAAGCCATAATGGAATTAATTATCCTAAGATATGAAATCCAAAGATGGTCCATGCTCGGGAAATTGACAACCTGGTCAACGGAGTCAAAATAATTTGGACTAGTGCCAAAATTGACAATATGAGACCAATACGAATAGTTAATTATGAAAATAATATGAATATGGAATAAGGCACTAACGACGACCCAAACTAGTACAATTAAAATTCAAATTTAAATTAAATTTTTCCTTAATTGTTGTTGTTTCTAATTCGATCAAAAACACATACAGTCATAGATGCCAAAAAATACGCGTATATGTATATATATGTGCATTAATATATATATATATGTATATATACATGTATGCATTGCATAAACGCATTACTTAAGCCCATTATTATGAAAGCCCAAACGGTTACATGTATACATATATATACTGTATGTATATACTAGAAGGGAAGTATGCTTATATATATATATATATGATTTACTATATACATATACGGTTATACTATATTACATAAAATGTAATGATTGTGCAACAAATGATATATACATATAAGGCAGCAGATACGTAAGGCACAAACCAAACATGATATATTTTATATATGTGTTCCTGAAGCTTCCATATGGAAGCAGTTGAAAGTTAGTGATATATATATATATATATATATATATAAAACAATGGGAGGCAGCTGTATAAAACAATGGGAGGCAGTTGGCAGCTTCTAGAATACATGATATATATATATATATATATATACAACACTAATTCTTGAAGCTTCCAGCAAAGAACAGAGAACAGAGGCAGCCGAATTGAGGCCTCCTAGAATACTCTTATATATATGTGTGTGTGTGTATATATATATATGTATATATATATATGCAGCCAAACTTTAAGTGTAACTATATAGCAACCAATTCCAAACAAAAAAAAAGAGGGTCGTGTGAGACATACCCATCGGAGCTGCTGTGAGTGAGGAAGTGAAGAAGTAGAAGCAAGAAGTTTAAAGAGAGGAACTGGGTATTCAATGGAATAGTACCAAGAGGTAAGTACTCAATTTAGTTTAGTTTCCTTTACAATTTTATGCTTGTTAGGTGTTCTAATTACGTGAGTTTAAGCCCAACATAGTGAGCTAAACAAACCGGCCATTGACGGACCTTAAAATTTAAGTCTAGATCAAGTTAAACCAAACTTCATTTTGTGAACAGAGATCGAAAGTATAATGCAAATGGAGCACGATGCAAAAAGAATCAGGTCATTTCGCTCAGAAATGGGCATTTTATAGCTAGTTGCAGTTTTAGTGAGTATTCGGCCACCTCACAAAAATGAATGAATGGCTTCATTTTGAAGCCATGTATTTGTAGCCCTCGAACTAGGGATCACACTGGTTCAAAAATGATTTATTTTGGTGGAGAAATAAGGTAGAAATAGTGGGTTTTCATAGATGGCCGAAAAATGCGAATCAAAGGTGGCCGTCTGGTCATTGAGGTTTGAAGGAGAAAAAGGCTAACTAAAGGTTCTAAAACATTGTTAGAATTGATTAGGCTAAACAACAGCTTTAAAACTGTAAGCAAAATGAATTTTACAAATTTTACAAAATCTGGTCACCAGGGCCGAAGAAGGTCACCGGAGTGTCGCCAGAAAAATGAGGGGAAGAAAACTGTGCGGGTCGGGTTAGCCAGGTCAGATTTCGGGTTCAGGTCAGAGCCTACCCAAGCGTAGAAAGGGTAAGCCAAGCTGTGTCGTTTTGAGCTTTTAAGTTTTAAAATTGAAACTGGATTGGGTCTGTTTAGTTACAAGGGTAGGGGTTTGATTTGATAACCCTGTTTGGATCAGGGACAACCCTATCCTTCTTTAGAGCCTCTATCCACTATTTGGCTTAAGGAAATCATGAAAAATAAAGGGAGCCGCAACCCCCCAGTTTTGAACCCAAGACCTTGCATGCATGTGAGACTTAAGTCTCATGTCACGCCCCGAATTTTGAAAACCTGGGGAGTGAATGAAAATGAACTAAAAAGAATTAATTAATTACAATTAAATGGATTTAGTTAAGTACATATTAATTTTTTCACATTTTTTAAAATTAAGAACGAAAAAATGCTAACTAGACTCACCAAGATGAGTTCAAAATACTAATAAAATACTTTCACCAACCAATGGTCAAAAATAGTCTAATCATGTCCAAGAATAACCTCCAAGATAACCCTAAAAATGTCTCTAATGTGCCTTAAAACAATGGCCCCAAATGCCCTAAGGCATAGACCAAGGATAGGTAAAAAATCCTACCTAAAGTGGTCTAAGGAAGTGGCCAAACATGGCCTTAAATAATGACTAAAATGTGTCCCAATAAGATGTCCAACATGGCTTAGTACAATGGTCAAAAGTGGCCTAAAATGGATTCCAAAAAGTGGTGTCTAACATAGGAGTATATGGCTTTAAAATGGCCTTGGAAGGCAAGTCATGGCATGCCTATGACATGCCCTAGGGCTGCAGGTGCACGCGCAGGCGCAAGGCATGCAGCAGTAAGCACGCCAAGGGGGGGCGCGTGTAATACCCCGACCCGAGTTAGCCGGTACCCGACTCGGTAAACCCGGGCCATGGCATAAAAACCCGAACTATAATAAATTAAAAATAAAAAATAAAAATAATAATAATCATAATAATAATAAATATAATAATAATAATAATAATAATAATAATAATAATAATAATAATAATAATAAAAAAAAGGATATAAATATATATATATGTGAACAGTAGTGTGTGTGTGTGTGGATATATATATTATATATATATATATATATATATATATAAGATACAAATATCCTACACCCCATTGAATGCAAAGCTGCATTCTTAGAAGAAGAGAAAGTGAAAATTTATGGGGCAGAGAGTTGAGTCAAAGAAAAGGGCTGGTAGAGAGAGAGAGAGAGATAAGGTAGAGAGAGATTCAAGTCGGTTGAATCTTCTATATATATATGTGTGTGTGTGTGTATGCATCCGTGAGAAAAAAGGAAGAAGCAGAGGTGAACCAAGTGGAACCCGAGAGGAAGGAGGACCTGCACTAGGAGGAAAACCTGAAAAACCAAGTAAGTGGGTCATTCTGTTTTTAATTTTTAGAGCATGATTCGTAGTGTTTAAACTATAAGGCTGTGTTAAGCATGAAATAAGGAATCTAATGCAAGAAAAATCAGAAAAAATGGTTAAGAATTTAAAGAGAAAAATCAAGTTACAGGTAGGAGAGAATAATCGGACATCCAATATTTTATGCATGAAACATGGTATAAATAGTCTAGAAATTTTCCTATGAAGTGCAGAACTGAAATAGAATTAAAAAGGGGTCGAAATAGTTGAGAACCGAGTGTAAAAATGAGAAAAATCAGCTCACCGGAAAACCGGCCGGAGCTGTTAAAACCCATATCCGAGAAGATTGGGAAGGTTTTGATGGAAATGGAGGGTAGATATGAGATCGTGGTGAGAAAAGGAAGAGATTGGCGTTGAAAATGGGAGAGAAATCTGATCGGGACAGGTTGCCGTCACGGGAGATGGTGATGGAACCCTACTGTTGCTCACCGGAAAAATGGGGAAGATGATACTGTTGGGCTAGGGTTTGGATCCGGGTTCGGGTCCCGACCCGTTTGAAACGGATCCTTGAATAAGTGGAACGGTGCCGTTTTGATAAGTGGTTGCTGACGTCAGCATGATGTCATGCTGACGCAGTAACCAAACTAAACCCCTTGGTTTCTAACTGAACCGAACCGGCCCAATTGAATTGGGACTGAACCGGACGGTTCATTTAACAATTTTCAGAAATCCTATTTTGACCCCCCAAACTTTCGGTTAATTACACAATTGCCCAAAAAATTAAATAATAATTAATTTAAAATCCTTTTTAAATTTAAGAAATTATTAAAATACTCTTAAGCCAAAATTAGTCAAACGAAGTTCAAATTGAGTAAACCAAATAGTGCATTTTGACTATTTTGGGCGTTCTGAACCTAATGGTAGGGTCCGTTTTACGAGATGAAACTCTGAAAAAATAAGACACATTAGAGTGTAAATTACCAAATTACCCTTAATGTCCCTAAAACCAAATGGAAGTCAGAGGGAGTCCAAATTGACTTTCTTCGACGTTCCGGACTCAATGGTGAGGTCCGTAGTATGAAATAAGGTACAGAAAAATATGACACGTAAATATGTAAGGTAATAGAATCAAACTTTAAAACTTAAAGAAGCTACCCAACAAATGTAACTAAAATAGGAAAAAGAATTAATGATAATTAAATCAGAGTAATCTTATGGAATGTGACCGGACTTTGAAATGTGATTTTAGGGAACTTCAAGGGAAGGATTTTTGGAGTTAAGTCTTTGGAATTCAGGTGAGTATTTCATACCATATTGAGGTAGACATTTTCAGTATAGATATAAATATTGAACTCTTTTATGATATATCGACATATGAAATCGTTTTCCTTTATAACATTTGTGTAACAGTTATACTATATACGTTTTGAATGACCTATTGACAACTATATTGTCTTCTTTGACTTAAGAAAATGTGTTTGTAAGATACTCAAACGTTATGTGATTTTCTCACAAATGTTGAACTGTTTTAACTAAACATCAAATAAAGAACTTTGATTTGAGTAATTGAACTACTATTGATGATTATTGATTTTGAATATAATTTTGATATGATTTTGATGCTTTGAATAGAACACTCTTCTATGATTGGTCACTATCGAATAGGTTGCGATTCTCTAGACCCATCCCACAGGGTATATTGTGGTGAGCCGGTGTTGATACGGCATATCGAACTAGCTAGCCTATGATCTCAGTCAGCGAGGGTTAATTTACTGGCCATAAAAGTGGAATATATCATTGAATATGAATATTGAAAATCGAACCATGAATCTGAATTATCGAACTATGAATTTGAATTATTGAACTATGAATTTGGGTTATTGAACCATGAATCTGAATTATCGAACTATGATTTATTGAACTATGAATTTGGGAATTGAACCATGATATTGAACTGTGATTTTGATTTATTGAATTATGTTATTGATTATCGATTTACGATTATCTTTGAATTGAGATATATTGGAACTGAATTTGATACCGTTATCTTGTACTATAATTAAGATAACATATGATATATGATCATCGACATTTCAGTATTGAATTACATAGTAGTTTTGAAACCCTTGGTATATTATGGAATGCTCACGAGCTGGGATACTCATGAGCTGTTGAGCTCATAGGATTTTTATCCTATTTCAGGTGATGATATGGGAAGAGAAATAGCAGGTTCAGTCAGACTAGATGGAAGCTTGTAAAGCTATGAACCCTTTTTGTGATAGGATTTTGTCAGTCATCATGTAGTTGCTTTTGGGAATTTTTGGACTGTATATCGAATATGACATCAACAAGCTTTGAAAAAATTACATCATGTACTTTTTGTAATTACTATGGAATGTATAAATGGATGACTGACGTTGACTTGTGTAATGACGCTTCCGCAATAGAAAAATAAATTTTATTCCGCTGTATTTGATTAATGGAAATGAAGAAAGCATCGTGATCATTGAAAAAGGCCTCAGTGGCCGATCACGAACCCATGATCCGCATGGGCCGGATTTCGGGTCGTGACAGTGCGGGCCTGGCTAGGCATGCGGACTAGCTGGTCTGTTGGTTTGTTAGCCTACTGTTCATTGCTATAGTATTCCAATATCTAAATTACTACAGTACTAGCATTCCAACTTTGGTCCAAAAATCTTGGTTTTGACATTTTTATACCCATTTCAATTTATTTCATCACCAAACTTGGTGTGGGACCCTATAACATAAAAAATTACCATTTTACCCTTTTCTCCTTATTTTTCGACCTTAAGTGATTTTTGGACTAATTGCCCCTATTTTTCATTTCTTTATCTTTTTTTTTTTTTAAGTCATTTAATTCCCTACTTAGAAAATCTAAGCATGCTCTCCCGCTCCACTCAATCTAGTTGCTATTTTTAAAAAAAAATATTTCACCATAGTCTCATTTGTTTATTGACCTATTTCCTCATCCCATTCCTTCTCATCATCCTCTTCAACACCAACAACAATACCTAATAGAAAAATTATTTATATAATTTTATATTTTTAATATTCACGAGCATATTTAAAAAATAAGTAACTACATAAAGCTCTATGCTCCTCATTTACATTCAATACACAATTACATACAATCCAACATAAAATTAAGTTCATAACTTACACAAGGTCTGTCACGACCCGAAACCCACCTTGTGCTGATCTCGAATCGCAACCGCCGCCCATCAGCCCGGGGGCCATCGGGTAAGGCTCACATAAGCGACGGTATCGGATGGCGGTGCGACCTATGTTTGCGGAAGCGTGAAAAACTTTTTCTTTTATTTTCTTCTTTTACATTTTTTCACACATCTGTCCGGTACTGACGTTCTTCAGAATGGTACACATGATTATAAATTCAGAGCATAATAAAAACTTTTAAGATTTTATAAATAATACTTGTTCTGCTGCCCCTTGGGGCTTAATACATAACAGTTTTACTATCTTCTAATACAAAAATGACTAACTAAAGTTTCATAGTGCTTCCCAAAAACTGTTAGTCCTATAAGTAGCTGCTTACACACTTCCTCAAAATGAGCAAAGCTCTAACCATTATCATCATCAAAAGTTAGGACTTCTTTCAGTTACCTGTAATGTGGGTCGGACAAATCCGGGTAAGCTAAACTAAGCTTGTGAGTAATTCCAACATTTGTCATGAGTTTTCAATTAGCAGTGGTTAGTATAAGAGATTTTATAAAACATTGACTACCAATTGCTCGTAGACTTCAAATACAGAATATATGCATTCTTTAAAATAGATAGCTTTGAAACAATTAAAGAATTCAAGCTAAACATGTACTTTTTCAAATATATCAAGGAAACTTCAAAACATGTAAATATGTGTAGAAAAATGAGGGTAAAACCTGCTTCCATTTTTTAACACAACATCTTATCACTTTCATTAGTAGAATCCGTTTCGAACCGGACTCCAGTGTTACTTCTCGTGGAGATATCTCATGCTTGGGGGATTAGATCCTGCTACCTGGCATTTTTCGTGTTATAGTTGAATTCCAAAGAAACTCAACGTCGCATGTAGTACTTATACACATTTTATCTTTTATTACTAGTGGCAACAAGATGCATATAAACATTCATGAATAGATGCTATTTAAAACGTTAAAACATGACCTCTTTATAGTTGCATTTTAAAACATGTAACACATAACTTCTTCAATAGAGTCTTCAAATACTTGGAATATAAAAATTCAGAATATTTAAAAAAAAAAAATTTGTATTTTGAACTTAGACATGCTAAAATATATTTTTAAGGAAAATTGTAGTAGAAACCATTCACTGAGCATGTCACAATAGGGTTTATAAGAATAGAAATATTTTAAAATAGGAATCATGTAATACTAAATGTGATATTCGAATGCTTTAGATATTTTGAACTTAAAACTTCTTCAAACCCATGGAGTTAAATGTCCACTTCAAATACAAGATTACTCACCTCAAACTTCAAAGTTGGTACTGCTAATGTGCCTTCCCTTTTCCTTTGATAAGCCTAAAACAATTTATGAAAATTTCATAAATTTCACATGTACTTAATTTAACTTGTGATCTTAACCTATTCTTAGACTGTGTAAGCCTAATTCTATGTTAGGTTTTATTCTTCGGAATCAGACTAACTCATAGTGATTTATAACTGTATTTCATGTCTATTTACTTTATGTACTTTAATCGATAAATAGATATTACCTTCAAAGCATATCATTAAATGTTTCAGTATTTTCCCATTCTTCTTCTTCTTTTAAGGCTTCTTCAGTCAGTTTCCTTGCGGCTTCTTCTTTCATAAATCGCCCCATTGGAACAATAGGGGTTTTGAACATAAACGGCTTCAAAGAGAGGATCTGCACCTTATTGGCAGTATTTATTTTTCTTTTGATTACCTTTCCCTCCCAAATTAGCTCACCCATGATGATTTACTTCGGTCTTAACCTGCGATACAGTTTAATGTGTTAGGAATTGAATTTCACTTCAAATTATACTCTTCTGGTAGCTCCATTAATTTTAAGTTTGTTTCAATTACTTCACATATTTCTTTGTACTTGTTTTCGTAATATGGATCTCACCATTGAGTCTGGAACGTCAAAGAAAGTCAACTTAGACCCTCTCGGACTTCGATTTGGCTTTGGAGGCACTAGGGGATTTTTGGTCATTTTACAATTTTAAGTGTATTTATTTTTCGGTGTCCCGTCTCGCAAAACAGACCTCACCATTGGGTTCAAAATGTCTAAAATAGTTAAAAATATACTATTCATATGTTTAATTTGGACATCGGGTCAATTTACTATTATTTAATTAATTAAATTTTACTTTTATATAATATATACATATATATATATTGTGACAAATATTCCCACGAGCGTGCCTGTCATAGTGGGTTTGGGGGTGGGGTTTAGGGTTTTGCGTGTGTGGGAGGTTGGCTATTCGATTCCTAGGGGCTGCGGCCCCTTTTATTTTTTAACGAATTTTTAATCCAAACAGCGGACAAGGCTTCAAAATCGAGATAAGCTATCCTATTCGTGCCCAGGTTATTAAATTGGCCCCAAACTGTGTAGCCAAACAGTCTATATCCAGGTTTTAAAAATTTAAAACCTTTAAGTTCAAACGGTGCCGTTCCGTTCATGCGATGGCTCACCCCACTTATCGACACGTGTCTAAGTCGACACAGTCCTAACCTAGCTCGGTCAAGAATCGGCTGAGTCAACTCACGAGTTGGCTCAGCGGGGTCTTCTTCTTCCCACGCTTGAGCTACTGTTGCCCTAATTCTTGTAATTTTTCATTTTGAATTTCGTGAGTTTCTGAGGTGTTTTCCTCTCTATTTTTGGGTGTTATTAGTTTCTAGGGGTTTAGTCAATAGTTTAGCATTCATTTGAGAGCTTAAATTGAGCTCAACAGTTAGGTTTAAACCTTACATCCCCTACAGTTTCTAGGCTAGTAAATGGCTATTTCTCCATGAAAGTTCATGGGGTTTGGCCTGTTGTGTCCCTTTTGTCAAGGGGCTTCATTCCCCATTCTAAAAACAAGGTTTGGGTCTCTGTGGAGGGCATTGAGTCATGAACCCAAGACCTGCAACTTAGGTTTTGGAGGTCTTCCCTTGGGGTTTTCAATCGCGGAATAGGATTTTTGAAACCCTCATAAGGTCTAGTTTAGGGCTTAAATAATAAAAATGCAGTCTATTGGAGTTAGTTCATGTCTGCACCAGTGAAGGTCCTTCAATGGCAGCTTGTGCACAGCGTAGGGTTTTTGGTGTGTTTTAGGGTCCAATTTCATGCCTTATTCAAGTTTCTATATCCTAAACATCATATATGCCTGAACAAATTTTAAATAGTTTGTAAAATGCATAAATTTTAAAGAAATAAATATGGTGGGTTTGTAAGTTCACATCTTAACAGTGAATTTTCCTCCTCTTTCTTCTTCTGATTTCTTCTCCCTAATATCCTAGAGTTCACTTCAGCTTCTTGTCTTCCTTCCATGCATGCTTAGTGCATGGTTTATATAGACCAACCCTATGGCCATATTCTTCTCTCTCTCTTCCTCCTTTCCTTGACTTCCTTTTTGTTCTATTTTATTTCTTCTTTTTCATCTCAGCTTTGCAACTTTGCATTAAATTCCTTGGTTGATATTTTGTTAATTATATACATATTATATAACTACACACACTCATTCACACACACATGGCCGACACCCCTACTGTTTCTCACTTCTTCAATTGCACACACACACACACGCTTTTGTATTTATAATTATATTTATACATATATATATATATATATGTATTTGTTCATATGTATAGAGATATATATATACTCGGCTGCACACACAAAATAGACACTTAATGTGTGTATTTTGCATGTGTTAATATACACATATAATTATATATATATATATATATATATATATTACTATATACTTGTGACACCTAACATAAATATGTATTGGAATATACATATTGTATATTTCCCGACCCTTGGCCCCTTTTGTAGTTAGTTTTTAAACTACCATTTAAAAACTCGTAATACGTGCCATATTATCTAATATTTCGGGTCAGGGTATTACAAGGTCTAAGTTTTAAACATGAACTAAACTTCATGGAGCTTATGCCCCTACATACAAAATATGGCTCTTAGGCTAAATGTACTTTAAGCCCATTATCCCCTTCGTGATTCAAGACTTCTTTAAGTCTCATATGCTGGGAGCCTCATTTGTAAAATGTAATCCCATGTGGGGTAAGTACGACAGCTTATATGACATAATGCTAATATAAAGAATAAAGGTAAGGCGTTGTCACGACCCGAGACCCCACCCTATACGGATCTCGTGTCGCGCACCCGATCCGACGCTGCTTGTCGAACCAAGGGTCTCAACTTGCAACACATCAGTGCTACTAACATGCAACAACTAAATGCGGAATAAAATAAATAAAAGCTGCATGTAATTTATATAATGCTTACAAAATGCGGAATACAAAATTTCTTAATACAACTGTTCATCCCCAAGACGTGGATAACAAGGGAGAGCTACAAGACTGTCTGTGCTAAGTATTACACTTACAACTTCAAAAGAAATGTCCACTGCTATCTAGCTGACTACTACTGCTCTTCTACAGCTTCCTTTCTTGAAAGGGGTGGTAAGTTTGGGGTGAGCTAACTAAAGCTCAATAAGTAATTCTCCTTTGCTCTGCCATGTGTACATGAATATAGAAAGCATTATCCATAAAAGAACTAGGATAAATGTAGATGTGCTAGCCAGTCAATGAATATAGAACTCAATATCAAATGATAGAAACTCAAATGATAAAGCAATGAAATCTATCTGATAATATAATCATACAAGCTACAGTCATGAGCTGTCTCAAGTATAATCATATGCACTCAAATAAAAGCTGTGAAATCTCATGATAATTCATAATGGTATAACATGATCAAGCTATGATAATCAATAAGAGATACTGATAACAACAATGTGGATGCACTTTAACTTGGGGCCCGACATACACCTTAATTCATTTTATTCTCTTTTCCTCGATCTCTCAGCCAAGCACTAACCCGTCGGTTCAGTACTCACCTCGCAGATCCCACTTTAGCTACCATTTTAAATACCACTTTTTATTCCATTTTCTCGACCCATAGGTCTAGTAAGCATCAGATGGAGTTTGTGACTGAGCACAAATCCGGCTACAATATAATATATCAAGATCATGCTAAATCTAATAAACAGTAAATGCAATAACACTATCTCAGCAGCGAAAAGAAACTGTTGCCTTAACAGGCCAATATAAACTGGGCTGTTGAGATCTTGCCCTATGAGGCCTATGTACAGAGCGTACAGAAATCATGATCAAGATATACAACAGTCAATAAATACTTTCCACAAGATAGAGCAATATCAATGTGAACTCGATAAACGTTCTGATATGTATGGAGTACAATTGATAATATAAGAAAGACTATTGACATAGGCTAGGAATGTAACATTTACAGAGATCAGAGATTACTTACCTCTTAAACTGTTTTCGTTCTTTCACAATAAACTTAAGTCACTATTCCTTCCTCTTTGAAATCCCTATTCATTAATAGATAATATATCTCAGTTTACCTTTTCATAAGTTATGCTATTCATCAAATTTTATGCCTCTTTACTATTAGTTTCTCTTTTACTTAAATAGACTCTACTATTAAATCCGGAACGTCGAACAAAGTCGATTTAGGCTTTCGCGGAATTCAATTCGGACTTTTGTACTAAAAAGGGCAAAATAGTCATTTTGCACTTTTACGGGTCTTTTATTTTTTGGGACCTCGTCTTGCTAAACGGACCTCACCATTGGTCTTAGAATGTCCGAGATAGTTAAAATTCATTATTCATAGTGTTTAATTTGGACATCATTACTAAAAGGGTAAAATGGTCATTTTATACTTTTACGGGTTCTCACTTTTTGAGACCTCTTTTCACAAATCGGACTCCACGGTTGAGTCCGGAATGCTCGAAATAATAAAAATTCACTATTCATTTGCCTCGTTTGGACTTCGTTTGACCTATATTTGAATTAGGGGTATTTTTGTAAAAATTAATATTTTATTAATTTTTTTCTATTTGGGCCACAGTGAAATTTTCTAAAACTTCTGGGGTCAAGGTGGAATTTCGCAAAATTTTGGTCTGGACCAGTGGGTTCAGTTTCATTCTAAGTGAACCGGTCCGATTTTAACTGAACCAACCGGTTCGGTCGGTTTAATCACGTAATGTTGACGTCATGATGACGTCAGCCCTAATGGTTTAAAAAAATAAAATATAACACGTCCATACGTCACCGTTTCATTAGACCCGTAAACCATCGGATCCGGTTATAAACCAGACCCGAATCCGACCCATTTTCTGACCCGAACAGTGTCATCTTCCCCAACGGGATCGACACTGTTTATTCAAAACCCTATTTTTTTACAGTCGAATTTCGTGATGTTTTACAAATCTATTTCTTCTATTTTCTTTTCTAAAACATTTCTGGAGTATCATAAAAGGTTTTGATAATGTTTTAAAGCTTCGAATCTATCTCAAAATCACAGTTTGGGGGTTGATAGACCGAACCTGCAACTAACTGGTTCATGCTTATTTCTTGATCATTTTTCATGAGGTTGGGCTTGTTTGTTTTCTCAGTTCAAGGGGTTTCATATTTCATTAACAAGGATAGGTTTAACAGTGAGTTTGTGAAGTTGGGTTTTGAAACCCGTACCTGCAACTCGTTTTATGGGGGCCTTTTCTTTTGATTTTTGATCTGGTCCTAGGTTTTCATGACCCTCATGACTTCTTCTTGAAGCCTCGACACACCAATCTTGGTTTAGCTACCATGGGTTCAGACCTGCTTCAAGCAAGGTCTTCAATGGCTGCCTCTTCTAGGTTTGGTGTTTTTAGGTGTTTTCACGACCTAAAATCATTCCTGAGCAAGTCTAAATATAGTCTAAACATCATATACACATGAAACAGTCGATTTTTCTTACATATATGTAAGATATCTTAGAGAGAGAAAAATATGAAAAGTTGGAATTTTACCTGTTTACAAGGATTTCTCTCTTTGTTCTACTTCTGATTCTTCCTCTATTCACCTCAGTTTCTCTTCTTTTGGTTTCTTTCGTAAGAGAACAAACATGCTTTGCATGTTTTGGTTTAAAAAAAAAAAAAGCAACCGACCTCTCTCTCTCTCTCTCTCTCTCTATGACTCACCCCTATTTCAGTCCCCAATTTCGGCTGCCTATCCCATCTCATAAATTTCTCTTTTCCTCATTTCAGTTTGCATTAATGGCTTGGAAGCTTTTGTATACTATATGTATATTATATTCACACCCATAACACACACACCCACTACACCAACCGACACTCACAATGACACACATACGCACACATAGTGACAGCATACATCACCTTTTCCTTTTTCATTTTCTATTTATACAATACACATAAATATATACTATACAATATTTATACATATATACATACTATACATTATACTATATGTATAATTTACACGCATATAAATGCATATTTTTATACATAAAATATATCCATACTTATGCATATAAATTCATTTATCATAGCGCGTGCATACACTCATTTTAGGTATACTACATGTTTCATGAAATATGGTTGTGCATGGAAATGCATGCATGCACGCATTACGATGTTGGGTCCTAAGGTGCTCGGGTATTGCCTGACACTAGGTATACTAAGCAAACCACTCACGTTACACTATTCAGTTGACTTGCCTCGATATGCGTGTCGTATACCGGGTCTACCTCAGTATAAGTGCCATATCCCAAGTCGGGATATTACAGGCGTGGCATGTGCAAAGTGAACATTTGTAAGCTATAAAACGTTCATTTCATTAATGCAATGCAATGACAATATGCATGACACACACATGCAACTCTATGTCCAACCCATGTCTCGTTTCACGGTCTGCTCTCGTTGAATTTGCGAGTACCAATCATTTGGCTAGATTTTGAATTTCTCACCACAGGATCTACACCCTCATAATGCATAGTACCAAAGTGCCCAACACACGCACCATGCTTATAAGGATTCACAATATGCCAATATATCTTAATTTTTACCTTGCAATTTCAATGAGGCATTTTATCAAACACATGGGGTATGCCTTAAATTATACATTATACACTAAGCAATTCATAACTTTCAAATTACAATACTTTGTCCAAATGAACATAGGCTATAATAAAATAAATTATACATATATTCATGTTATATGTTCATAACTTTATCAAATTCTCAAAGAATACACAAGTAAACAAAGTACCAACACATGAGGTGTGCCTTAAATTATACATTATACACTAAGAAATTCATAACTTTCAAATTACAATACTTCGTCCAAATGAACATTGGCTATAATAAAATAAATTATACATATATTCATGTTACATGTTCATAACTTTACTAAATTTTTAAAGAATACACAAGTACACAAAGTACCAACACATTGAGCAAACCATAACTTTCAAACTGCAAGATTTTGTCTACATGAACATAGGTTATAATGCAATCAATTATACATATATTCATGTTACATGTTCACCACTTTATCAAATTCTTAAAGAATACACAAGTACACAAATTACCAACCCTAGGTTTTCAAAGTAACTATATGCTAGGTGGTTTTCTAACATCAAGTAAACATGTAAGTCATACCATCAACTTATAAAAACACTAAGAAACCTAACTCTATTCTTTACCTAGAAAAATATCATACCTAGAAGGGTTTTTCTCAACCCTAGGGAGTTGTGTTCACTTTGAAGCCAAACCAATCGATAGGATTGTAGCTCTTATGATGGGAAACAACTTCTTAGAAGGAAGCCTTGAGAGATTCCAAGGCTAGAGATGAGTTTTGGAAGGTAGAAAATTGAAAAACCTAGGTTTTTTTCATAGTTTCTCCCCAAGAACGAGTTGCAGCACTTTCTTCAGCCAATTCTAAAAATCGTAAATAATGCATGAATAGTGTCCTATAGACAAAATGAAAAATTTACTCTGATTTTTCAGATCTTTACATCCCACATGTGGACCACTGTGCCATTGTGGCACAGGTGAACAATATGTACAGAATGTAATATATAATATAAAATTAAATAATTAATTTAATTTAATTATTATAAATTGTCCTATTACCTAAATAAATTACACAAGTATACTATTTTAACTATTTTAAGCATTCTAGACCCAATGGCGGGATTTGTTTTACGAGACGGGATCCTGAAAAATTAAGACATGTAAAATTTGAAATTACTATTTTACTCCTAATACAATACGAGCCCAAATAAAGTCCAAATTGGATAAAATTGATACCAATGGAGGTCCAAATATTTGTGAAATTATACAAATGACTAAATAATGATTCGGAGTCAGAACTTCATAAAATGTGAAATGACCAAAATACTTCTACGCATAAAAAATACAAAGTAAAGGTTGAATAAATCTTAAAAATGGCCAATTTGATATAATTGACTATCATAAGAGTAATAATGTGAATTGAGGGTCTAAATAAGACTTCGAAACAGTCAAAGGATAAAATGGGATATGACTGATGTGTCTCGGTAATCTAAAACAGACACCAAATGAGATCCAAAATACTTGAAAATTTATATAAAGGACATGTGGAATATTCTGAGGACTAAGATAGGGTCCGGGGAAAGAATGAAAAATTATCATTTTGCCCTTAAGGTTAAATAAGTGATTAATTGAAAATAAATGAAGTCATATGACTTAAATTATAATTCTAAAAGCTATTAAGCTTAATTAAGGAATTCAATAGCCTAAGTTGAAATCCAATAAATGGGTAGTAGGCCAATGAACTTAATTAGATGATCTGATAGACTCCTAAGATGATGAATAATTCACGAATTGATGAATTCTTATATTTCTGTGATTGATGATGATTATTCAAGAAATACAAGGATGTGCCTAAGAAAGTATCTGGAGAACATCTGTAAATGTAAATAAGCATAAAAGTTTGTGAGTAACTTGAAACTTCTGACTTGGTGTTATTTTGACTGTCATAGCATTTTCATATATTGTTCTATTTAAATGCATACACTTTGTACTGCATGCATAACACTTGGCATGATTTCATTATGTTCTACTCTTCTGTTCTGTTTTGATTCTGTTATGTTATATTATGATTCTGTTTTGTTCTGTTCTGTTCTATTATGTTTTGACTCTTGGGCCCAATACAGGATTGAGCGGTATGACATAAGTAGGCCAGAAGCATACCTAGAAGGTAGAGGCCCCATGAGTGTCCACTTATGGGCAGATCAGAAAGGTTCAAACATACTTAATGATATGCCTGATTGGCATCCTATTATGTTATGTTTCACTCAATTCTATTGTCACGCCCCAAATTCCAACGAACCCGAGGCGTGAGTAACGAGACAAAAAGAAATAAAATAATAAAGAAATAAAAGATAATTAAGGACAATCACATACATTCTACATACTGTTCTGATACATTACATAAGGTCTAGTCCACTTGTTCACAACATACAATATAAGATACAGTCTCGGGCTTATGCCCTTATACAATATCAAATGCCCCCCTTGGGCTAAACAAAATCCCCAATCAAATCATCTCCACGTCTCGCACAGCTGGAGCATCATCTGAAATGTTTGCCCCACTAAAGGGGTCAGCTCAACATGCTGGTACAATATAATGCTAATGCAAGAAACAAAACTAAGGGTGTGGCATGTGCAAGTGTACAGTTATTTCTATATGGCATTCGATATCATGATGGCAGTATATGAACAGTATGCAGTATATGAGCAGTATGCGTAACGCACCCATGCAACTCTATGCCCACCTATGTCTCATGATACGGCCCTTCCCCGCTAGCATGAGTACTGCCACGTATGTCTCGCTTCACGGTCCGAAATCCGTCAGGCAGGCGAGTACCTATTGGCCGATTTTGGATTTTTCACCACATGATCTGCACCCTCATAATGCATAGCACCACGTGCTCAACTCACGCCATGCACAAAGAACCACACTATGCCAATATGCTGTGATTCATTCATGCCACAATGTAATCTCAATGATGCATCTCATTCATACTAGAAGCATACTTTCAAGTACACATTTTATAATGTCAACAGTTCTCAAAGCATATAATTCACACACTACACTAACACATGCAATATACACATAATCATCATTCACATCATCACCCAACTTTAGCAAGATAACATGAAGCACATAAGCATGTGAACACTTAAGCAAACATGTGAATAACCAAGGCAACAGAACAAGTATTCCTAATCTCAGTTCTATTTCTTACTTAGCACAATATATAGTACATGATAATCGACCTCAACTCATGAAGGTGTACTCGTAGTATAGTGAGATCACTGTGAGAATACCGAAGGTCAGATCACCTTCTCCTTGTGCTTTCGTGTCCCTAAAATCATAACATGTGACTCAGTTCATTTGTTTCCTGAATGATGCTATTCAACAAATTTTATGTCTTTATTTCATAAGTTTCTATTTTGCTAAATTAAACTCTACTATTGAGTCCGGAACGTCGAATAAAATAAGTCTAGGCTCTCGTGGAATTCAATTCGGACATCTAGGCTCAAAAGGGTAAAATAGTCATTTGCACTTTTTACAGGTCCTTACATTTCGAGACCTCTTTTCACAAATCGGACTCCACGGTTGAGTCCAGAATGCTCGAGATAATAAAGTTTCACTATTTGTTTACTTAATTTGGAGTTCGTTCGACTGTGTTTCAATTCAGGGGCATTTTGGTAATTTTAAAGGTTACTACGGGTCTTTTATTTTTCGGGATCCGTCTCATAAAATGGACCTCACCATTGGCCTCAGAATGGCCGAGATAGTCAAAATACACTAATGACTTGTCCCATTTGGACTCCGGGTTATTTTAGAATATTTAAATAATTAAATTAATTAATTAATTAATTAATTTAATTATTATTTTATTAATATTTTATTCTGGTGGGTTAAAGTGTAATTACTTAAAAGTTTAGGGTTAAAGTGTAATTTCTGAAATCTGAGGGGTCAAATCAGAATTTTAAAAAGTATAGGGTAGAATTGTAATTTTCAAAAAGTTCAGGGGCAATTTCGTAATTTGCAAAACCCTTATTCTCAATTTGGATAGCCAAACAGTGGCTAATCCAAAACAGGGATAAGATATCCCTGTTCCCATTTAATTTCAATTTCTAATTTCTTAACTTCATAGCCAAACAGCCCCCCAGCCCCTTTTAATTTAAAACGTGGGAGCGACACGTGGCAGGGGCGGTTCAGCCCCGCCCGAACCGGACCCGACCCGAACAGTACCCCTTCTTCCCCGATTTTTCGACGAGACACCGGTAGGGTTCCAGCGTCCTTTCCGGCGCCGGGACTGGTCTCCAGCGAGATTTTCAGTTTTTAAAAATGTGATTCTCTCCGTTTTCTCCCAAGGATTCCATATCCAGGATTGGTTTTGGGATTTGATCAATGGATTCTCACGAATAGAGGGTCAAACCCCTCGGTCAAACTTCCGGCCGACTCTCTCTCCTTCATTTTTGTGACAGTTTGGTCATGGTTTAACCCCCATTTTTATCCTAATGTATTTCTGCACTCAAGGGGACTATTTTCCCAACAACCAAGCAAGGTTTTGTACATAAAATGTTAACCCAACCCCCCCATGACCGTGACCTGCAAATGGGTTTTTCTACCTTATTTTCTAACCATTTCAAGTGGTTTCTTTCGCAAAATAATCTATACTTCATACACTACAATGTCCAAGACTTTAATCAATTCACTATGCTCTAAAACGGATTATGTACACATGATATTTCTAGAGAGAGAAAATAATGGGTTTAGTTGTTTTACCTCCGTTTCTCTCTCCTTCTCTTGGTTCAACCACTGGACCTCTTTACCTCACAGCTCTCCACCTTGCTTCCTCTTCCAACTGTATTCGCACACACAGATCACACTTTCCTTCTCTCTTCACTTTCTCTCTCTATATATATCTCTCTCTCTCTCTAAAACCCACGACTGTCTGCCCCTCTCAACTCTCATATACACTCACAAATTTCACTACCTAGACACACCTAATCTCTTACACACTCACAGTCTCTCCCATGCCCTGAAATCCACTCACACATACAACCACAAGCCATGCTTCCTTGAGTGTGCAACACTCAACACATACACACACACACACGGCAGAAGCACAGTGCACACATGCACTGTTATATATATATATATATATATATATATATATATATATTCTCCAAATTAGATTTTTTTTTTTTTTAATTATGTATATATTATATATACATGCACATACACCATACACATATATAATTATACACACACAATATACACATTACATTCATATAATAATAATAATAATAATAACTCTAATAATAAAATAAATAACCACGAAAATTTATATATTTAAAAAAAAAAATTTCGGGTTATTACATCTATCCTATTCTATTCTGATCTATTTTGAGTAATACCCAAAGAATAGAGGCCCCACGAGTGTCCGCTTATGGGTAGTTGGGAAAGGCTCAGACATACTTGATGATATGCCTTTATTAGGATTCCATTCTGATTCTATTTTGTTCTATTATGTTCTAACTCTTGGGCCTAATACAGGATTGAGCGGTATGACATAAGTAGGCCTAGAGCAAAACCCAAAGGGTAGAGGCCCCACGAGTGTCCGCTTATGGGCAGTTGGGAAAGGCTCATATGCCTGATTGGAATCCTGTTCTGCTCTATTCTATTCCACTCTATTCTATCATGTTCCATTCTGATCTGACCTAAAGGCTAGAGGCCCCACGAGTTTTTGCTTATGGGCAACTGGAAAGGCTCAAACATACTTGATGATATGCCTTCTGATTGATATATTGGCATTCAGTTCAGTTCAGTTCAATTATGTTTTGTTCTAATCTGTTCTATTATGTTCTCCTCTGTTATGTTCTAATCTGTTTGCTTCTACTTGAACTGCATTTAATCATACAATTTATTTGGAATTGTTACTTTTAAAATAAGTAAACTATCCATGTGCTTTATATACAGAACTGGTTTTGAAACCCCATGGCAGGGAACCCTATGTTACTCATTGGGCTTGTTTAAGCTCACTCTATTATCGTAACATTTTTTAGGATTTATCAGGATTGGATTAGAAGGCACAAAGAAATGAAACTAGTAGGCTGGGAGGCATCCCAAGTAAGGATTTGATGGCAATAAATTATGGAAACTTAGAGTATTGTGGACTGAATCATGCTATTCAGGTTCGTGGAATTCTATTATTGAATTCATTGATATACAATAGATGTAGTGGGACATGGCTCATGTATATTGGTATTTTAGAGATATTAGGTGACTGATTATAGACGTGCTCTAATGTGTCTAGATGAGTTGCATTCTAGAAAAAGGTTTTAAATTTTCGTTGCTTTGACCTTACTTTTGGAATGCAATTCATTGTAAGTTAAGAAGTTTGCCTTTGGTTGGTCGCATTGTCGGTAGGGAGACCGGCAAGGTGGCTAACTAGCATCACATTTTCGGCATCCGCGTAGGGTGGGGTGCCCAGGATGTGACACCAGCAACCAGATTTTAAATCAGGTTATTCAATCCTTCTTGAGAGGAATTAGATGTAGAAAGCCACCAACATCCAAGAAAATTATAGAACCACAATAAGATTTCTAAAACACGAGGATCTCAAAGCTACTACCTTCCTTCTTTTTATTCTTTTGGTATGCACATTCCTTTCTTACTATACCTGATTGAGAAGCAAAATTCTGTAAGCATTTCCAAAAACATAAGGATCCCAAGGTTCCTTTCTTTTATTTTTTGGCAAGCACCTTCCTTTCTTACTTTACCTGATTGAGAAGTAAAATTTTGTAAGTTTGTATTCTTCATTGTCACATTCTTAGTGTGAAATTATTTTTCAAAACTATTTATTGTAATATAATTAGTTCTCATTATAAAAAATTAATAAAATATGATGACTAGAGAAACTACAAATACAGAAGAGCTATTAGAAGCATTACAAGATATGTTCCATCAGAATAAGGTCTTATTAAGTTTAGATAAGATAGCAAAGAGAAACCATTCATATATACATATGTGGAGATGTCTATTTAGTTCAAATGCTTCTTATTTGTTGTAGTATCTTCCTGCACAAAATGAAAACTACAATAAGCTCAGTGCTATGTAATTTTTTCTTTTTCTTTTTTTCCCTTTCTTACAGAAACACCTTAAAAATTTTGGTTCTTGCCTTATATTTGTACCTCCTATAGCTATAACTAATCTAAGTTTGCAGTTGGAGTGAGATCCATTGGGACGGATACACCTTCAAATGAATGCCTTTGGCATAGAAAAATATTGTCAAATGGATATAGTGATGGTCTTGGTGGAGGCATTAAAAGAGTGGTACACATGATATACAACAATGGTAACAATACTAACAATAACAAGAATATGTGTGTGGCTTGTTTATATATATACAAATTATTTGATTAATCTCCAATCCTAACATCCTTATAAACCCAGCTTTGGTCAATTTAAATGCAAGTTTAAGTTGATGACCTTAAACGTCGCCTAGGTTGGTTTTCAAGTAGAACCAGCCCGTTTGAGATGCAGCCTAAAGAGGAACCTTCAATTGGAATTCTAAAAGGAAGTCAAACCTCACAAAGAAGAAAATAAGGCACCTACAATTTATTTCATTTTGTCATTATAGATGTTCATGCGAGGCCCAAAACCTCGCAGATCTCTTATAAAACTTTTCACTATCAAAGATGATGAAACTAAACTACTTTCATGCATTTGATTACTATGTAGGATGTATACAATAGGTAATTCCATTGACTACCAAACATATCAAGAAGCTATTGACCAATCCATTATGTCATTGCATGATTGATCTACTATTGATGGTTTTACCGAATTTCTATAGCCTTTTCTATAAATTTATGATAAATACAATTTAACAAGCTTAAGCAAGGGTGGGCTCAACTTTGATAATGCTTGAAGCTGAAATAACCTCACTAACATGTTACTTATAATCAAGAACTATGACTCACAGGGTTTCTATTTTAAGAGGCATGCTCTCTGCCATCTTGAGATGACCCAATGAACTAGCCCCTGAACAGGTTATATCCAATTCAAGAACCATAATTATGCTTATTAATGTGAGAATGTTCAAATAAGAAAACAAAGACTACGGATTCCAAGTCTTTGAAAGAGAATGATAAGATATGTGATTTAAGATGATTATTAAGATATCTTATTTTCTAGCTCTTTTTTCACCCAAAGTTTTTCAAAATATGTTCAGCAAGGGGACCTGGTAAGGGTACTCCGGTCAGTGTTTACACATACAGGTTGTATTATGCAGCTCTGGTTCTAATAGCAAAGTTAATGTCCTTCAACAGCTGTTATGGGCAGCTTGCTCTAACCCCTCATAACACAAAAATTTCTCTCTTGCCGTATAACAGAGGAAAAGACAATCTTTCTAATGTTCTTCAAAAAAAGTGTCACCCATCTTCAAGTTATCACTAACTACTCACTCAGACACATCTCCATTATTCTTATTCTTCTGTGTGTTTATGATGCATGATTATACTAATGAATGAGTGACATTATTATGGAATTCAAGTAAATTGTTGTGGACTTTGGAGTTTCAAAAGTTTCCAACTTAGACATTAATTTTTTTATGAAGTTATTTAGAGGCCTCTCTAATGTAGAAGTCATTGTAGTGTAAATTTGTGTCCTTGGGGATGATTGACTAATGTTCAAAGTGACTACTTCATAGTTTTTTTTTTTTTGAAAATCACTTCCGAAATTAGATTTGTTAGTATAATTTCTTCTTTTTCATTTAAAGAAGTTTTTCTATTTTTAATTTGTAATGCTAGGTTACAACAATGATTCATAAAGCTTGTAGATTTTGTCTAAGAATTGCTCTTATTTTACTAAATTTTAATAAAGTTAGATGAAGTCTATGAATTGTTCTTAGTTCATTAACTTGTAATAAAGCTCTCATGTAAGTTTATGATTACATTACTTTGTCTTTCTAATAGCAATTTTGTCGTCTGATCAAGTAGTACTAGTGGTAACTAGGCCAGATTGACACAAAATTAGATTTATGATTTTGTAATCAAAATTAACTAATCTATTCTAAGTAAATTGCTAAACAAATATGGCTCATTTAATTAACTGACTATACACAGGTAAAGAACTATGTTTAAGATCTTGTTACAACTGTTCAAGCCAATGCATCATTAGATTCAAAGTTCTATTTCATTTCCATGATACTCTGTGTGTAACAATCCCAAGCAATCATTGGTGAATCTATAGTCCACCTTTTGTACACAATGCCCATGAAATGTGGGTCAAAGTTTGAAACTTAATTAGGCATCTTGGCTTGTCACAATACTATGGCTAGCCTAGTGAACGAGACTCTAGTAATTGCAGATTTGGCAAGGGTTAGATGTGCACCCACAACTGCTCACAATACTATATGAAATTATTGTTAGCATGATTATTTTATGACATTTCCTGATCATGCCTTGTGATTACTAATATTTGTTAAAAACATGTGATTTAACTTTGACTATTCATTAGTTACAAGCCTTCTTCACTGGAATTAGTCAAGGCTTCTATGGATCAGAAGTAGAAGCTATGAGAACTAGGGAAAAGTTCATGAAATTGGATTAATGTCTCTACCTTGCCCCTTCAATGTTTTCTTTGAAAGATTCAAATCTTGGTTAAGTCTTCTTGTGATTATGTGAAAACAAAATAGAGGCACCAACTTTAAATGTGGTTTGATATGCGTAGAAGTCATTTGAACTGAATTCTGTAACTACACAATATTTGATAAGAGTGATCTTGTGCAGGGTTAGTTGCAATAAGAAAACTACAGATCTTTGAGGAACTCTTAAAGAATATATGAATTATTGGAAGAGTTATTGACGTATCATGAATTATTTTCAACAACATAGAATCAATTACAAATTTAGAAAAAATATAAACCAAAATTAGTCCAATATACTTTTTAAAGTGATCATTTACATTATTTTATATTTCATGACTCCCAAAACAAAAGGCACATATGTTAGTCAATCTCTGTATTTCTTACATTTTTTCCTTTTCCATTCCAAATATAAAATAATTTTTTACATAATTTTTTATAATGAAAGTAATTTCACGTGCAATGCACGTGCATTATGACTAGTATTCTTTAAAAAAAAAAAATAGGAAAATGTGTTTAGTAACCAAAGTAGCATCAACCCTAATGTTCATAATATACATTCCTCGAATTCATTCCCAACACAAAATCATATTATAAATAAGACCAAAATTCCAAATATCATCCAAAAACATGCCTAATAAAATTTCATAAACAAATTAGCACAATGAAAATACATCTACATATAGAAACTATTTTTCGTACTATTAATGTTCAATCCTCGATCACCTTGTTTCATACTTGACACGATTTATTCCTATAAGGGTCATTCCTACTTGTAAGGAGCTAGGAGATTAATCTATTAACAATTCAATCACCCTGGATCAGCAAAAGAGTGTCACAAAGCTTTAAAGATCTGAAAAATGAGGACAAATTTTTTGTTTTTGCCGGTAGGGCACTATTCATGTATTGTTTGCCGGTAGGGCGTTATACATGCATCATTTAGACTGTAAGTTATGTTTAGGAGAATAATTTGAGTATGCCATAGAAGAGAAACATGCTTAGAATGTCAAAATACACCTCCTGTGAGAATTTAAGCCTAATCGGAGATAGTTTAAAAAATTAGGACCAAAAGGACATCTCGAGTGGCCCGAGTGGACCCGGCCACACCCGCCAATAGGCTGAAAATAAATTTTTTTACAAAATATCATTTAAAATAATTTTAAGAACTTTGGTTAAAATAAAATATCGAATTGAGGCGTTTCGGGACGGGTTGTAGTGTAACAGGGCCCCGAACTCATTAAGGGCAAAATGGTCTTTTTACCTCTTGGCCCCTTTACTATAAATAGGACCCCTTAGTGTTAAAAAACACAAATTTAGTCTGAAAAATATACAACAGCTCATTCATGGAGAGAAAAGTGAATAAAACCTAGGATTTTCCTAACTTTCAAGCCTTCAAAACTCATCTCTAGGCTAAGATTCTCACAAGGCTTCCTTCTAGGAAGTTGTTCCCCATGTCAAGGGCTACATTCTCACTGATTGGTTCGACTGCACAAGTGAACGCAACTCCCTAGGATTGAGAAAAACTATTTTGGGTATGATATTTTGCTAACTTAGGAATAGGTTAAGTTTCTTTGCATTTTTATAAGTTGATTGAATGATTTATATGTTTATTTGCTATTAGAAAGTCACTTAGGATATAGTTGCTTTGAAAAACATAGAGTTGGTTGTTTGTGTACTTGTATGTTCTTTGAGAATTTGTCAAAATGATGAACATGTAACTTGAATATATGTTTGATTCATTATATTGTGGCTTATGTTCATGTGAATAAACCTTGTGTTTTGGAAGATATGGTTGTTTAATGCATTGATGCTTTGTGTAATTATGTGTTCTTTGAGAATTGGTAATATAGTGAACATGTAACATGAGCATATGTTTAAATTGATTGTATATAACATATGTTCATGTGGAAGAAGTTGTATGGTTTGAAAGTTAGAATTTACTTTATGGATGATGCATGATTTAAGGTGTATACCGTGTATGGATAAAATGCCTCATTGAAATTGCATAGAAAAATCAAGGCATATTGGCATATTGTGATTCTTTGAGAACATAGTGTGGGTTGAGCACTTGGTGCTATGCATTATGAGGGTGTAGATCTTATGGTGAAAAATTCAAACTTGGCCATTGCATTGGTGCCCACTAATCCAACGGGAGCGATCCGTGAAACGGGCGTTGGTACTCGCTGAATCCAATCAGGAGCGATCCGTGAAATGCGACATGGGTGTGGCATAGAGTTGCATGTGTGTGTCATGCATATTGCCATTGCATAACATTGAGGGATTGAAGGGTTATAGCTTATAAATGTACACTTGCACATGCCACGCCGTAACTTTGTTCCTTGCATTAACACTATGTTATACCAGCAGTTGGGCTGACCCATTATAGGATATCATATTACAGATGAGGCTCCTGGTACTTGAGACTTGATGAAGTCTTGAAGGATGGAGGGGAAGCGGACTATGAAGGATATTTGGCCCTTGGGGTATAATTTTGTATGTATGAGGGCATAATCTCTAAGAGATGTGTATTTACTTGTATAAATCTTGTATATTAATGGAAGCAATGGGCAAGGCCTTATATATTGTAATGAGCATGAGATTGTGATGTTTTAAAATTTAAGTACATGTGTATATATGATGGATTGTATGTTAAAATGATGTATGAATGCTTTGTTGAGTAAAGGGAGGTATTCTTGTAGTTAACTTCATGGTGGTGGATTGTGTTGTGGAATATTAGGTGGAAAAGGCTTAGAAAACAAAGGAAACTATGCTAAAATTTTGTGAAAATTGAAATGTTAGTTAGGTGTGTAAAACACCCTAAATATAGGTGAAAAAGTGCCAAAAAGGGGGGGGTTAAAAACCTTGAAGAAATAGGCTAAAAATGGAAAAAAGTAACTTGAAATACTTTGAAATTTTTTTTAGAAAAACAGAAAAAATCAACTGCTGGATAGAGAAATTAGCTGCAGTAAATACACTGTAGCTACAATGATTCTGTAGGAAAACAGCCCAGCCAGTCCAGCCCCTTGCCGCGAGCCCCACGCGCTTGCGCCAGTGAGCGTCGCGCTCGCCCTGTGCGAGCCGCGAGCGTGCCGCGCACCCTGCTACCTACCCGCGTGCGCCTGCGCGCCATGGCGCCCCCCTTGTGCACCCAGCCTGACACCAGCCCTTGGCCATCCTTTTGGGCCATGTTTGGCCACCCTTTTGAGCCATGTTTGGTCACCCTATTGGGCCATGTTTGGCCAACCATTAGACCATGTTTGGTCACCCTTTTGGGCCATGTTTTGCCATCCTTTTGGGCCATGTTTGGCCACTTTCTTAGACTACCTTAGGTAGAATTTTTGACCTATTCTTGGCCTATGTGTTAGGGCATTTGGGACTCATTTGGGCCATTATTCCAAGGCAAGTTTAGAGATAATTTGGGGCTATCTTAGAGGCCATTCATGAACATGACTTAAACAAATTTTAAATATTGGTTGGAGGAGATATTTGATTGGCAATTGAAACCCACCTTGGGTAAGTCTAGTAACAAGTTTTCTTTTTTAAGTTTGGGGAAACATGGGGAAATAAGTGAATAATCAACTAAATCTACTTAATTACCTTTCATTTATTTTTCTTATTTCATTTCAGTCACTCCCCGAGTTTATAAAAATTCGAGGTGTGACAAAAGCTCTCACAATATCCTCTTTTGCCACCATCAACACATTCATCTCATCAACATTAATCCCAGGCATCCCAAAGGCCGATCACTTCTTTCAAATTTTGGGATCTGAAGTCCCTCAAAAACAACATTCCAATTTCCCACAAAGTATTTTCCATAACAAACACAAGTGGTAATTTCCACAATGCCACCATATTGAAGCACTCCTTATTGTTACAAGTCCCGTCCCCAAAAACTGCGAGTGTCACGTGATCGCAGTCTGCCTTCTTCAGAACCTCCCTTTTATACTTGCTAGTGAAGGCCACACCAGTCACAACTAGAATTTCTTCGCCAATGAAGACAAACTCACCCAGAATGATGTGTTCTTTGGAGAACATGTGCATAGAACCACCCTGTCCTTAGTATCACCCGGTCTCGGTGGTCTTGCCAAAGACTTCACTCATCATGGCGCGAGTCGGCACTCGTTTACTCAAAGCGTGAACATGATCACAATATGTGCTGACAACATAAGCTTCCTTTTTCAAGAGCATGATTAATCTACTAGAGGCAACTTTTTCGCCATCGTACAGATGAAAAAATTCGAACATTTTCCCCCTATAATACACCTGGGCACACATCTTTGAATGCTCTGCCCACTGCCATACCCTCATAAAGCTCCAACCCTCCTCATTTCATAATCAATTGCATATGTATACTCATACAAAAATTTTGTAAAATTAAAAAGAATATCTTCAGACTTGTATGGAGTTGGCGTAGTTATAAGTGTGATGACTTGTTTTACCAAATTGGAAAGGGATGTGCTACATTTGAGCTTCTTTTCCTGGACAATATCGGAGAC
Source organism: Nyssa sinensis (assembly GCA_008638375.1). NCBI lineage: Eukaryota > Viridiplantae > Streptophyta > Magnoliopsida > Cornales > Nyssaceae > Nyssa > Nyssa sinensis. The sequence continues at coordinate 31,666,714 of CM018040.1, read as the reverse complement.
GGCCACAATGGTGGTGGATCGACGATGGGCATGAGCTGGATTTGGTTTTTTTGTGAGAATTAAGGCAGAGTTTGTGGGTCAATCCAAGGAAAGAGGAGAAGGAGGTGGTGGTGGTGGTGGTGGTGCTTTTGTGAGGATCAAATGAAGGTTTCTTAGAAGATCGAGTAGTGGTAGGGTTTGGATGATTTTAGTTGTAGAAAAAGCTAAAGACAATGTGATAGTGGTGTTTGATAGATATGGGTTAATGCATCTACGGTTGTATACGGCCTTGTATATTTGATTTTATTTATCCTATTTTTAACAATTCAATTAAAATTTAAAGGAAGAGCTAAAATTTAGAAAGAAAAAGTTGTCGTTGGTTGTCAAGCTAAATTAGATAGAGCTTAATTGAAGGCTTGAAGCCTGAAATTGAATGATTGAGAAAAGAAAAAGAGCAAAGAGCATGAATTAGTGGGAATGAATTTGAGGTGAAAAATTAACGACAGACTCTTTAGAATCGGTGGGAGCTTCAAATTTTGAAGAATTGATTATTGGGAAATGGATTCTGAAAAATTGATTATTGTGTCTTTAGTAAAAATTATGTAAAAGTGATTTTAACTATGAACTTTCATTTTTACCCTTTATATTGTATGTATTAAGTAATGTGCAAGTGGCGAGCCCAAACGTAAAACTTTTAAAAAACCAAAACTATTTTGAAAGTTGGTATTTTAGCTTCTCCAAAACCAGGTTTTGCAACGGGGATTTTGCAAAACTTGGTTTTGAAAACCTACCCAAAACACCACAAAAACCCAGTTGGGGTCCAAAAACATGTTTTGATTAGGGCAATCCAAACCCCCCCCCCCCCCCCCCCACGCACAAACATCCTCTAAGTGGGCTTTAAAAGGTCCAATTAAAAATTATGTATGAAACAAATCTAGGGGAGACAAATTTACAAATATTTTTTTGATTAGTAAATATTAACAAATATAATAAACAAGGTGTCCAAAAGGGGGCGAACCCAATTTACAAAAAATTAAGAAAAAGAAAAAGGAACTAATTATAGAAATTAAATCCTAAGACTCCCCCAAAACTCTGTAAATCTACATAAGTACATGGGGTATTCTTTCTTAATCCAAAAACCAAAGTCTTCAAAAAGTGATCTTTAAACTTCCACACAGGTAGTTCCACTCCCTCAAAGGTCCTCCTATTCCATTCCATCTATAGGCACCACAAAAGCCATACGGGGCCAGCCACCAATCTACGGGCTCACCATTAAGTGTTTTTTCAGCTTCATCTCCTCATCAATCCTCAGGAATCCCCCGCACAAATTCCCTGCTTCCCTAAACACTCCATCACTCCACATGAGAATTGGAAAGCCAATCAACTGGATCCAAGTCTCTGTTGGAGATAGTCACTCTCTCCAGGTACATTTCGTCGCTACCCACCAATCAAGGAATAGTGGCTGCCCCACGAATACTCATTCCCTTTGCCTCCAGACCCCTGAGGCTTCTGCCATCGAAGGAAACACAAATAAAAACCAAGACCCATGAAGCTCAGTCACTTTTACCCCCCATCGGCACCCCCACCCCCAAGCCACCCATTTTTGAATATGTTCACGTTCCGGCTTCATATGGCCTAGTGGCCCTACTCTTCCCACTAGACACCGCTTGTAGTAATTAAGGTTCTCCTGACAAGATTCATTGTCCACCACCACGTCATCCCGAGCTCCGTTCGAGCCCATCGTGACTTTTAAACAGCTTTTCGACCACTCCCCTACCTTCGACGTGTCTCTGTAAGGCCTCTGTACCAAATGTATTGTATCGCTTGAGTTATATATCTATTATATGTGCCACAATATCAAATTTTATAGAAACCCTCCCTGAGAAAAGTGCCATATCTGATTCAAGGGGTTACAACTCAACTAAAAAATTCTTAAGTCCAACTATAGTGTGAATCATACAGATCCTCTTTCATTAGTCAACTCAATTGAAAGTTATTTCCTTTTTAATCTTGCCTTTTTTGTTCTTGTAGGACCTTCAAACTTACTACTACTATAATAATAATAATAATAATAATAATAATCTAGATATATAGTATACGAAAACTTCTAATCTCTTTTTTATTACTAAAAACTTAATGTTAATAATACTTTTATATAGAATATATAAGATGTGTATTATTTTTTTTAATAATTAAGATTGTAATAATCTCATAAATTTGAGAATTATTAAATAATAGAATAATTAATTATTTTGTAATTTGATTATTCAAAAAATTAGTAATTAACAAAATTTATTAATTTATTGAATAAGTTCAACTGTAGTTTGATGAAATAGAAATTCAATTTTGTTCCGACCGTGCATGAGTGTATTTATTAAATAATAGAAACAGACGTGCATGGAATAAAATACATAATTAAATTTGACATTTTTATAATTTAAACGATATAAATGTGTATTTTGTATCTGTTAATTAAATTTGATTTTTAACTTATGAAGAATATTTCTATTAATTTTCAAATTATGGAGGATCAAGTAAAAATGAATAAAATTACTTGAAGTTTCTCTAATTTTAATCAATATGCAGGGTTTGATCGGATTTTTTTTCTTCTACATAGCAAGGGCAAATCACGGTGTTTTAGAGCTAAAATAAGGTGCCGCAAGTTCCGTAGCATCAAAAACTCAGGAGTGGAGAATATGGGTAAAAAAAAAAAAGTCAAAAATTCTCTTTTATGGATAGTATTTGCATTAAAAAGAGGCAGATGGAGAAAATTATATAATAGAAAGAAAACTCTGGTAGCAAGTCACGCAAATTCTCATTGTAACATTGTAATTTTTTCAAAAAATTATTTTTTTTCTTTAAAAAAAAATGACAAAAGAAAAAAAAAAATTGAAATAGAGAGTAAATCTTTTTAGAGAGACTCTTGATTGGTGATGCTGCACTTTTCGGCTCGCAATAAGTATGGACTCCGTGACCTGTAGAACACTCAGAAAGATGATCAGAGGACCACCGGATTGGCTCCGGCGGTAGCCGCTCCGATGTTTAAGTAAGTAAAAGAATTGAAAAGACTGTATTGAAAGTCAAAGAATGAGCATAAAAAATAAGGCGTACCTTTAGGGTTTAATTTATAAGCCGTGGCTTTCCTAAGTTGATTAGGATTCGAAGCCATGAATATAGGGATTTGATCACCGGAGATTGCAGTTACCTTGCATAGAGATAACCATAGATGCCCTGAATATAGGGATTTGATTACCGGAGATTGCAGCTACCTTGCATAGAGATAACCATAGATGGTAGTTTCCTTGTTGAAGACTGCTTCCTTGTTGAAGACCGCTTCCTTATTCCCTGCTCGGCATCCGCTAAGGCGGTGACGAGTTCTAGAGTGTTGGTCTGAACCCTGTGATCTGTTCTGGATATATATATGTTCGGCCACTTCTGACTTTGTATGATGATCTGGATGCTTGAGCTTTTCATCATTGGCTGAATGAGAATCATGTTGGCTGAGCATAGGTCGGACTGTGGTTACACGTGTCAAGTGTTGATTGGCCTGTTCTTTTATGGTATATCAGTTACTCCCCCCCCCCCCAAGTCCTAGTTTGATGCTAGCAAGCAACTAGGGCTAAGCCTTTTTCGGAGAGTCATGTGTCTTGTCCGTTCGCCTTCCAAGGCTTTTATTGCGCAGCCGGAGATTAGGTCTTTTCAAGGTCATCATTGTACTGGGCTGATAGTCGGGTTTCTCGAAATCATCATTGTTCCGAACCGTCATGGTGTTTGGGATTGGTGGGTCCCTTCTGATATTGTGCTTATAAATACGGGATGAGGTTTTGGAATGACCTTTCCCCTGTCATTTTCACTGTGCTAGGAGATTTCATTCGCCATTGTTGGTTCGTGTGACCTTGAAGAGTACTGATTCCCTGAATTAGAAATGGTTCGACTGATTTTTCCTCTTCTCTTGCTTCTTTCTTCTTAAGTCCGGGAATAATGTCTGCTCTTCCTGAATCCCCAATTGTAAATGAGGGAGTGGGAAATCCTCCTGAGATGGCTGTACCGTCTTCTGTGGAAGATGTGGGTAATCCTGCTCCCGAAGTTATTGGGGAGATGCCTGTTGATCCTCCCACTAGTCCTGGAGTTAGGATAGTTGATGCTGTTGAGGAGCCCCGAGACAGGGCTGGGGAGACCTCTGGTAGGTCTTCCCGTAGAGAAGAGGGTGAGAGTGCTGTCACTCAGAGCCTTCTGGATGAATGGAGGGTGAAATTTAAATTTCCCACGAATGTGACCTGCAGAGCGCCAGGCCCCATGGATCGTCCCCATAATGTTGAAGCCGGGGAGATTTGTGTTTACCTTGCCTGGTTTGAAATGGGCTTGAGACTCCCATTGCCGGATTTAGTCAGGCAGTTCTTTTGTTGGTTCAAGCTCTGTCCTACCGACCTGAATCTCAATAGCTGGCGGCAGCTTCTAGGGTTTGTGGTGTTGGGACACCTGAACAAGGTGGATGTGTCTCTGGACTTAATCCGTAGCAATATGGATCTGAAGTTTAAGCAGGCAGAGGGCCTTTTCTATATGTCCTTTGAGAAGGGGTTCCGACCCCTGACCTCTGTTCCTACTTCCAACAAGACGTGGAAGAAGTGGTACTTCTTCGTCGGAGGAGGATGGGAGCATGAAGGCTTTCAGGAAGGAGAGGCCTCGTCGTTCCCTTGTGTTACGGGTCATAGGGGTGAGGCTTATTCTTTTAGACTTTCTTTTAGCCTTGTTATGCCTTCCGAACTGATAAGCTGATATGTCTTTCCTTACTTGTGTGCAGTTAAGAGTGTTTGGAAGAGGCCTAACTTTACTGAAGCACTGCGGAATCAGTACCGAGCACTACTTTCGACTCCTGACCGGGCTCATTCTGTCATTATAACTCCAGCAAACTTGATGGCTGCCCGTAATGTAGAGCTTAAGAAGAGGTTGACGTCGAGATGGGCTGTGTCGGATGCCCTAGTGGCGGGGGAGTCTTCCTCCCGAGCTGAGCCTGATGCCCCTCTTGAAGTAAAGAGGAAGAGGTTGATTTCTGGCTCTCCTGAGCCGGCCCCTGCCGAGGCTGAGAAGGAGGCTGAACCTACCGTCCCTGTTTCGGCTGCTCCTCCTGCTTCTTCTGGTCCGAGCAAGAGGACTAGGAAGGGGAAGGCACCTGCTGCATCGTCCGAGCCGTTTAATGAGCCGGACTATCAGATTGCCAAGAGGGCATTTGATCAAATATGGGCTCATGGCCCGCACCGATACAGAGGGGATGACCCCTCCAAGCTGATGACTGAGATGATGAATCTCCAGATGAAGGTAGCTTCTGAAGCTTTTTCTTGACTTTTCTGTTTGTCTGTTCGTTCAATCTAAACCGTCTGTCTTGCTTTACGCAGAGTATGTATAGCTTGGCTGCTCTGATGGTGACCCCTATGGGCCTTGAGGAGGCCGAGAAGCTGCGGGCTGAAGTGGAACAGATGAGGGTGGAGCTTGGGACAGCCCGATCCAAAATTCAGAGCATTGAGGAGGATCTGAAGGAAGCTACCACCAACCTTACCGTGGCAGAGTCTGAGAGGGACATAAATGCTCAGAAGGTTGAGGGGCTTGAGGCGGAGTTGGTTAATCTCCGGAGTTCCTTCGATCAGAAGGTTCAGGAGGCGACTGATCATGCCCGGGCGGAGACTAAGATGATATTAAAAGATGAAGTTGACCAGATGGGTGATGAGTTGATCCTGTTTGGTTTTGAAAGCTTCCGAACTAGATTCAAGATTCAGTTCCCGGGTTTTGACGTTTCATCAATTGTTCCCCCTGAACCTGCCTCATCTCGTCCTGATCCGGACAAGACGGCTGGGGCTCGTGCCCTTAACTTGGAAGAGGACGCAGGCCCTTCTGGGAAGTCTTGAGGCTCTATGGGTTTTTATTCCCTTTTTGTTTTTGCTATTTGATGTAATGGGCGTATACTTCCGATCAATAAAATTATCTTTCCTTCAAATTCTTCTTGTGTTCTTCGCTTCTGTGTAAGTGTGGCTGCTCTGGGCCTTTTGCATGCTAGATCAACTGTTCAGCAGTCAATAGTCGCTTTTCCGAGCTTCGATACTGGTTACTGAATGAGGGATGTAGATTAATTTCAACTGCCTCATTATAATAAGACAAGAAAGTAAATATAATCAGATAGATAGAGCCTGATAGAGTGGGAGTAGACTCTTGTAGATCTCTTAAGGTAGACTGCTCTGAATCAAGAGCTTGTGAAGACAACCAGGCAACTTTGTGCTTGTCGTTATGATGCTCGGTATGCTGAGTACTCAGGATCGGGATATATCCGAGCTGTTTGGGCTTTGTGATATGACTTGGCTTGTCATAAAAATAGTCAAGACTGGAAGATCTGAATCTTGAATAGGGGGTCTGTACAATTAGACTTTGTTCCCCTTTCTGCCAATTCGGGAGCTTCAATGCCGGACTGCGGTCTCTGTTTAGAGGGTTCTGTACCTTGTCTCTTGGTATATCGAAGAGGCACATTTAATGCGCCATTTATTTATTCGACCGTCGTTCAGGATTTCGAGGCCACTCTCTTTTTCACTGTTGTGACGGTTCAGTTAGGCGGCTTTTGGACTTCAAGGGTCTATATAAATGGAAATGAGGGCATACGGTTGCGTTCATCTTTTTTATTTCAAATTGTTCCCTTGTGAGAAAGGCTTCATATGCTGCCGAAGTTTTGCCACTTGCCCAGAGATGATGGGTGATTCCTTGCCCGAGTTAGGAGCGATTAAACTGTGGCCGAGAGTTAACCTTCCCCTCTTTTCAGTCTCCAAGGAAGGATTGAAGGAGGTACAAGTCTTCTTGTCTCCTCTGGCATTCGGTCGAGATTCCTCCGATTGGTGGTGGCCCTTCCTTGATTCAACCGAGGCCCGGAGCGTCGGTGATGTAGACGCAAGTAGGGTGCCTCCTCTTCTTCGTGCCTTGTCTCAATTTGGCTGGGGTGAAACAGACGGTGTGAAGAAGAAGATTGAAGGTCCCCTGAGACCCAGAGTCCTCATCCTCCGTTGGTCGTGAGACCAGTGATAGTGATGATGAAATGGCCTGGGCGTTTCTTGATGCAGACTGGGGTTCAGGGCCCCTTCCTTTCAAATGGAGCTGGTGGCGGCGGCAATGGAAGTTGTGGTTCCTGTGCCCCTTTATCATCCCGTGAAGAGAAGCCCCTATATTGAGAATTGAATCTTCTTGTAATCACTTCTGTAATAGATTCTGTAATGGCTTCTGTAATAGATTCTGTAATGGCTTCTGTAATATATTCTGTAAATCTTATAAATAAAATTGAGTCTCTTTTTCTCAGATTTGATGTCTTCTGTATTCAAATGTGTTTTTCTGTAGTTAAAACACTTCCTTGTACATTTCTGGATGTTCTTGAGAATAAAGGAACTTAGAAAAATGCTTGAATCAAAGTACTTTGCTCCGGATCGGTACCATAGTACTTGTTGCTTGTTTGACAGATGAGCCAAATAATATAAATACCAGATCTGATATGTCCCGATCTAAGAAACTTTAGTTTGTAGATGTTCAAAACTTCTGTCTGTGGATGGGCTGGATCATAGAATCTGTTAATTGAAGACGGACCATGCTCGGAAGGCCTGTGCATAAAAGTAGTCCATGCTCTATAGGCCTGCGTATTTAGAGAATGAACTAAGTATTTAAGACCTGTATATCATGGACCAGGCTCTGAAGGCCTGTGCATTACAGATGGACCAAGTATTGAGACTTGTGCATTTATGGACCAGGCTCTAGAGGCCTGTGCATTAATAGATGGACCGAGTAAAAGACTCGTACGTTATGGACCAGGCTCTGGAGGCCTGTGCATTAATAGATGGACCAAGTAAAAGCTCGTACATTATGAACCAGGCTCTAGAGGCCTATGCATTAATAGATGGACCAAGTCCTAAGACTTGTGCATTAATAGATGGACCGAGTAAAAGACTCGTACATTATGGACCAGGCTCTGGAGGCCTGTGCATTAATAGATGAACCAAGTCCTAAGACTTGTGCATTAATAGATGGACCGAGTAAAAGACTCGTACATTATGGACCAGGCTCTGGAGGCCTGTGCATTAATAGATGGACCAAGTCCTAAGACTTGTGCATTAATAGATGGACCGAGTAAAAGACTCGTACATTATGGACCAGGCTCTGGAGGCCTGTGCATTAATAGACGAACATTCTATGGAAGTAAAAGAAATAACTCTACTGATAATACTTCCGTAAGTGTTCCATGTTCCATGGCCTAGGAACAGGTTTCCCAGTCATGTCTTCAAGCCAGTAGGTGGTAGGTCGAACGACCTTTGTTACTTTGTAGGGGCCTTCCCAGTTTGGTGACAACTTTCCCATGGTGGGATCCTTGGTGTTTTGAAAGACTCTTCTTAAGACGAAGTCTCCAACTTGAAAGTTGACTGTCTTGAGTCCTACCTTGGATTTGTTGACCATTCTTTGTTGATAAGCTTCCATCCTGATGTTGGCTTGATCCCTTCTCTCTTCGAGCAAATCCAAGTTTTCCATCAGCTGCTGATCATTGGATTCTTGCTCAAAGGCCTCAGTCCTCAGGGTTGGCATACCGATCTTAACCGGAATTACTGCTTTTGTTCCATAGGCTAGTGAGAAGGGAGTTTCAGAGGTGGGAGTTCTTCTGGTTGTTCTGTAGGCCCAAAGAACTCCAGGGAGTTCTTCTGCCCACTTCCCTTTGGCTTGTTCTAACCTTTTCTTTAACCCATCAAGGATCGTTCGGTTGGTGACCTCTGCTTGCCCATTTGCTTGCAGATGGCCTGGAGAGGCAAAGTGCTGCCTAATGTTGAGATTTTCGCAAAATGCCTTGAAGCCTTTACCAGTGAATTGAGTCCCATTATCTGAGATAATTACACGTGGTATGCCAAACCTGCACACAATGTTCTTCCAGGTGAAGCTTTCGACTTCCTTTTCTGTGATATCTGTTAAAGGCTCGGCTTCGGCCCATTTAGAGAAATAGTTGATGGCCACCAAGAGATACTTCCTGTTTGGAGGTGCCCGTGGTAATGGGCCCACAATGTCCATTCCCCATTGAGCAAAGGGCCAAGGACTAGGAATCGGGATAAGCTCGTGCTGAGGCTGATGTTGGTACGGGGCAAATCTCTGGCATTTGTCGCACTTCCGAACATATTCCTTAGCCTGTTTCAACATGCCGAGCCAGTAGTAGCCCTGCGATAGAGCTCGGTGGGCTATAGTTCTGCCCCTATTATGGTTCCCGCAAATTCCCTCATGTATTTCAGCCAAGACATACTGTGAATCGTCTGGAGCTAAGCATTTTAACAGAGGTTGAGAATACGACCTCCTGTAAAGCTTGTTGTTCAGGATCAGGTACCGAGCCGCTCTGATTCGGATTCTCCTAGCTTTGTTTTTGTCCTCTGGGAGGAGCCCGGATCTTAGATACTGGAGGATTGGGGTCATCCAGTTCTGGGGCTGTTCATCGATTGGAGCAACTCGTGCTTCCTCAATGCTGGATCCTGGCTGAAAGGAGATTTTAATTGTGGAGTCTGCTTCTGTCTTGAGGCGGGAGGCCATGTTAGCCAGAGCATCTGCTCTGCAATTCTGGCTTCTCTCAATTTTCTGGATAGTAAATGTCTGGAAGGAGTGCTTTAAGTGGTTTACCAGTTCAGAGTATCGGAGTATCGGAGCATCCTATCATCTTTAATGGCGAATTCTCCCAAGACTTGGCTCACTACCAGTTGGGAGTCAGAGAAGACATCGAGGTTCTGAGCCTCACATTCCAAGGCGAGCTTCATGCCCAAGATTAGGGCTTCATATTCGGCTTCATTATTAGAAGCTTTGAATCCCAGACCGACTGCTTTTTCTGACGTGAGCCCGTCAGGGGACTGTAGTACCAGGCCTACCCCTGATCCTTGATCGGTTGACGATCCATCAATGTACAGCAGCCAGGTTCCCGAAGTTTCGGTGACTTGTGCTTTGTTCTGAAGTGCCGGGGTGAACTCGGCTACGAAGTCAGCTAAGGCCTGCCCTTTGACGGAGTTTCGGGGTACATATGCTATGTCGAACTCCCCTAGCTCCACAGACCACTTTACCAATCTCCTCGATACTTCAGGTTTCCTTAGTATTGACTTCAGAGGATAGGCAGTTTGGATCTCGATTGGATGGGCCTGGAAATAAGGTCGAAGCTTTCGAGCTGATATGACCAAGGCATAGGCCAGTTTCTCTACCTCTGGGTATCTTTTCTCCATGTCAAGTAGTGCCCTACTGACGTAGAATATAGGCCTCTATACTCCTCTGTCCTGTCTGATCAGTGCGGAACTGACCGCGTTTTCGGAGACTGCAAGGTACAGGAGTAACCTTTCCCCTTGTACTGGTTTTGACAGGAGCTCTGGAGAGGCTAGATACTCCTTTAGTTCTTGAAAGGACTGCTCGCATTCTTCTGTCCACTGTAGAGTCTTGCCGCCCTTCAGAGCTTTGAAGAAAGGTAGGCAGCGATCGGTGGATTTGGATATAAACCTGCTCAATGCGGCAATTCTGCCATTTAGTGCCTGAATCTCCTTTCTGGTTTTTGGTGACTTCAGTCCAATGAGGGCTTGGATCTGAGTGGGATCTGCTTCGATACCCCTTTGAGAGATGATGTACCCCAAGAATTTTCCCTTCGTAACTCCGAAGGTACATTTCGAGGGGTTGAGCTTCATCTTGTGTTGTCTGAGGATATCGAAGGTCTGGGCCAAGTGCTGGAGGTGGCTACCTTTCTGAAGGCTCTTTACCAGCATGTCGTCGATGTATACCTCCATGGTGCTGCCAAGCAGTGGGCTGAACATCTTGTTCACCAACCGCTGATAAGTGGCTCCAGCATTCTTCAAACCGAAAGGCATCACTCTGTAGCAGTAGAGTCCTCTTTCGGTTATGAAGGCAGTCTTCTCTTGATCTGGAGGGTACATCTGGATCTGGTTGTATCCAGAGTATGCATCCATGAAACTCATAAGCTTATGCCCCGCAGTGGCGTCAACTAGTTGGTCTATTCTCGGCAATGGAAAGCTGTCCTTGGGGCACGCTTTGTTGAGGTCTGTATAGTCAACACAGACTCTCCACTTGCCGTTCTTCTTTTTTACAAGCACGGTGTTGGCCAGCCACTCGGGATAGAATACTTCCCGTATCATCCTGGCATCCAGCAGCCTTTGGACCTCTTCGTTTATAATCCGATGCTGTTCAGGAGCAATCGGCCTTCTCTTCTGTTTGACTGGCGGGTGATCCGGATCCACCATCAGTTTGTGAGTTATAAGATCAGGATCTATTCCCTCCATGTCCCTGGTCTCCCAAGCGAAGATAGAGAGGTTGTCTTTCAAGAACCTGACTATCTTTTCCTGCTCGGTGTGTGTTAGGTCTGGGCCGATGTACAAGTAACGCCCCTCTGCTTCTGAACTGACCAAAACTTTAATAGACTCGCCAACAGGTTTGGCTCGGCTGTCGCGTCCCCTTGGGCTTAGGGGTTCTTCAATGCCAGATGGGCAATCCTCCACCTCGGGAGAGTGAGTGAATACCAGATCTACACAGTCCCGAGTGTCCTGTAATTGCTATTTGGGAGCCTTCTCTTTAAGGGCAATAGCGTGGCACTCCCGGGAGGTTGGCTGGCATCCTCTGACAGAGTGCACGCTCTGGCTGTGGACGTACTTCAGACACTGATGGAGGGTCGAAGTGACTGCCCCTATCTGATGTAACCAGGGTCTCCCGATTATGACGTCGTAGGGAGACTTCATGTTCAACACCATATACTCTGAGATGGTGGTCTTCTGCCCTTCACCTTTTCCTACAGTGGTAGGAAGGTCGACCCTCCCCAAAGGGGTGCTGAGGTGGCCATCAAAAGCTGCCATTACGGCAGTGGTGGGCTTGACGTTGTCCTGGTCTATCCCCATCTGCTTAAGCGGTTCATAAAACAGTATGTTGACGGAGCGTCCAGTATCAACCAGGACTCTTCTGGTCTCGAAGTTGGCGATTCTGAGGGTGATAACAAGGGCATCACTGTGAGGGCAGTGTACCCCTGCTAGATCTTGCTCGGTGAATTGGATCTCCGGTGCTGGCTTGAGCCTCTTTTCAACGTTGGAGATCTGTAGTACGTTTGGGGCGGCTCTGGCCTCCCGAGCGTATCTCTTTCTTGCCCTGTTGGACATTCCTGTGACAGGGGAGTCAGCATGGAGGACGTAGATGACGTGATTGTTCTGCCTCTGGGGCTCGTTACGTCCCTCCCTCTGCTCTTGCCTCTGTTCGGGCCTCTGGTCGGGCCGCTGCTAAGGCTTGTCTTCTTGGGGGTTTTGCCTTCCGTCCTGCTTGACGAACTCCCGAAGGCGCCCCTTCTTTATGAGCTGCTTTATCTCATATCGGAGGGTCCTGCAAGTGTTAGTTGTATGTCCATGATCTTTATGAAAATTACAATACTTACTTTGGTCCCGCAGGCTGGGATCTCCCTTGATTGGTTCCGGCCACCTCAGGTTCTCCCGATCTCGGATCTGCCGGAGTACCTGGTTCGGTGTGGTATTCAGAGGAGTGAAATTGGTGAACTCCCTCGGTCCGGAGTTGTACACAGCTCTGGGTGCTGTTCTCTTCTCTGGGCTCCTAGCCCTCTTTTTGTTGGAGTCTCTTCTGTGATCCTCCTTCTTGTGGTCCTCCCGCTTTGGATTGTCCCTCTAGGTCTGATCTCTGCCCTTCTGGGACGTGCGGTTGGCTTCTTCCAGGTTGATGTATTTTCTGGCCCGATCCATTAATGTCGCCATATCGGTAGGAGGGCTTTTTGTCAAGGACTCTCTGAACCCACCTTGGGCAAGCCCGGCAGTCAGGGCTGCTACAAGGAATTTCGGGCTGCAGTCAGTGATCTCCGTGAGCTCAGTGTTGAAGCGCGCAATGTAGGCTCTGAGGGATTCCTCCCTGGTTTGCTTGACGTTTACCAGGAATTCTGGCCCCCTTCTGAGCCTTCTGCTGGTCATAAACCTGTCCAAGAACTGTTTACCGAGCTCGTAGAAGCTGGTAACAAAGTTCGGTGGGAGGTTGTGGAACCACTTCAGAGCAGTTCCCTTCAGGCTGGTGATGAACGTTCGGCACATGAAAGCATCAGAGGCTCCGTGAAGGGCCATCGTATGCTGGTAATGAGAGAGGTGATCTCCTGGATCTCTAGATCCATCGTACTAGGTGAATTTGGGCACCATGAATTTTCTGGGCCTCTCTTTTGACATGATGGTGTGAGTGAATGGGGTGGCTAGCCTTCCAAGCAGCCTGGCCAGTTCGTCTTGTTCTGGAGGGTTCTGAGGTCCTCTCAAGGTAATTGTCCAGTCTATTGACTCGGCAATTTCCTCTACCCTCCGCGGGTCTTTGATTCTGACATCTTGTGAACCCTGCTTGACAGCCTCGGCTTCAGGGTAGTAGGGTTGATTACGCCCTTCGGACGGAGGAGGATTCTAAACCGGAGGGTTTGGTGCTGCATGAGGAGGCTCCTGGGGTGCCGGGTGTGCTCTCGAGGCCCTTGGAGTTGGGGCTCGAGTAGTGCTCCGGTAATGGATGTCGGGGATGAAGGCGGATGTTCCCCAGCCAGGGACTGTTGATGGCTGGGGATCTTGGCCAGCGCGAGGAACGCCTGAGGGGTGCCCAGGCTGGTTAGTTGGAGCCTGCGCATGAAGTTCTTCGTTCTCTGTAGCAACAGGAGGTTGCGTTCCTGCAACGAAGTTGACCGGCGGGCTAGGAGAACCCGTCGCTTGGTTCTGCGTAAGTGTTGCCAGTGTTCTAGTGATGGTAAGCAACTGCTCCTGCACCAGTTCATTGTGTCGTTTTATTGCTTCGATCTCTTGTCGCATAGGATTGGCCGCTGGCCCCCTTGTGCGGGGAGCAGGCGGCTGACGTTGAGCGTTTTGCGAATTCTGAGTATTCTGTCGTGGTCGGAGATTTGGTGCTATGGTTTACCGGTGGGGAAAGAGATGAGTTTTATGAGTAGAGCACTTTGGAGATTAGTCGGTTCCCACAGATGGCGCCAAACTGATGCTGCACTTTTCGGCTCGCAATAAGTATGGACTCCGTGACCTGTAGAACACTCAGAAAGATGATCAGAGGACCACCGGATTGGCTCCGGCGGTAGCCGCTCCGATGCTTAAGTAAGTAAAAGAATTGAAAAGACTGTATTGAAAGCCAAAGAATGAGCATAAAAAATAAGGCGTACCTTTAGGGATTAATTTATAAGCCGTGGCTTTCCTAAGTTGATTAGGATTCGAAGCCATGAATATAGGGATTTGATCATCGGAGATTGCAGTTACCTTGCATAGAGATAACCATAGATGCCCTGAATATAGGGATTTGATTACCGGAGATTGCAGCTACCTTGCATAGAGATAACCATAGATGGTAGTTTCCTTGTTGAAGACTGCTTCCTTGTTGAAGACCGCTTCCTTATTCCCTGCTCGGCATCCGCTAAGGCGGTGACGAGTTCTGGAGTGTTGGTCTGGACCCTATGATCTGTTCTGGATATATATATGTTCGGCCATTTCTGACCTTGTATGATGATCTGGATGCTTGAGCTTTTCATCATTGGCTGAATGAGAATCATGTTGGCTGAGCATAGGTCGGACTGTGGTTACACGTGTCAAGTGTTGATTGGCCTGTTTTTTTATGGTATATCAATTGGTTTGTGAATCTTTAGTGGTGTAAAATTTTAGGAATATTAATCCGATAAATGAATTCATTTGTTTATTTAAATTATTAAATTTATTACATGTCTCTTTAATTGAACCAAACTCCTTAATTAAAGTGACTAACCAATGGAAAATAAATGAAAAACTAGAGTTTAATTAAAATTGGAAGTTTTACAGAGACTCCTCACCTAATGGTGCACGTTCAATTAAAATTGGAATTTTAGAGAGACTCCTAAGTCCTAAGTTATGGTGTGCAAAACATTTTTTTTTTTTTTTGAGAAAACATCTGTACTTTTATAATGTGATGATGATGATGATGTGCTTTGAGATTTATGAAGTTGAGAGTGCACAAACCGAGTTCTACAAACCGAGTATATATATATATATATATATATATATATATATATATATAGATACTTTTAGACAAAAATATATGTTTATATCATAGTTATCACATTTGTTTTAATGTAAGTTACTTTACGTGCAACGTACCCGCATGTGTATGTATTATTAGAAAATTCAGGTTGTATTCTTTACTTTTATACAGAAATCAGCCTTAAACCTTAACCCATCTGAGCTCCATCCTCGGGCCCTAATCTTACATTATCTGTAAACCCCAAAAATTAAAGTCATGCCCCAACATTATTTGATTGTACAGCAACCTTAATTCCCTTCATTATGGCTCTTGTCCTACATTAGATTTAGAGTGTTGGGTTTTTAAAATAATTGGTCCCACTTTGTTCTCCATTTCAATTTTCTTTACAATTACTTTTGTTTAGAATCCTAAAACACTAAATCAATCTAATTAAGAACACCATACAAATTTAATTCTAAATAAATATCCATCTCATCATTTAATTTCAAATTTTCAACCAGTTAAAGGAAACTTCTAATAAGTTTTAAAAATGCATTTTTTTTTTTGGTTTATCACTATATTACACTCAATTAGGAGACTTCTAAGAAAGAAAAAATAAAATAATTTTTTTATTTACATCTATCTACCTTCAATGTTGGTCTAAATCAATATTTGACTTTACTGTGAAGTGCCAATGATCCATCTTATTAGTACTTCACCAACAAAATTGATAATTTCTCATTCTCGCTCTCCCTCTCTCTCTATCTCTTTATACACACTCATGCACGCGCGCGCACACACACATATATATATATATTGTCTAGAGTTCTATATTCTAAAAAATCTTTATTGACTAAGTTTTACAGTTAGCTCTTTTCAAGGTCCAAGTAACATTCTTTATTTATTTTTATTAAGATAGTTTTGTTTATTTTATGAGCTTTTATCCATTGATCGTGTGCTAAAAATTCAATAAATATTGATGAGCTTTTATTCATTGATCATGTCCTAAAAGTTCAATAAATATTGATGAACTTTTGTATGGTGCTATAATAGAGTTAAAAGTGTTACTACTTAATAGTTCTCTTAATATTTATATATATATATATATGGATGTCTTTTTTATATAGGTCTATAAAATTGATCGCATAATGTTGCTTCATATAACACATAAATTACCTTTATACAAAGACAACTTATAAGTAATTTAGGATCATAATTTAATTATATATTTGATTGTCATAAGAACAAATAGAGTTAAAAAAATATGCAATAAAAATTAAAAAAAAAAAAATCTTACTTTGATAAGCAACCTTTCATTTAATATTTAAAAATTATTGTGAATTGGTCTAACAACTTTGCTAATTTTATAACCAAGATCTTTTTATCTCCCTAGGAAAGTCTTTTTAACATAGTATTGTTATACCAATAGGTTTAGTGGGTCATTGAAAATTAGGTCTAAATTATCATATGTATATATGCACATACACATGTGTTTGTGTGAGCTATTAGTTTTATCGGTAACAAAAATTTATTAGTAAGATACCTGATTGTGAGTCAAGTAAATCATTTTATGTGATAGTATATCTATTTTAGCTCTCATTTTTACTTTAAAAAATTTGTAATTTATAATTTTGAAGCCAAAACCTCTTCCATTAAAGAATGTTATAAAAATGATACATTCCTAAACTAATTTTAAGAAAAGTACGAAGCAGAGAAGAATGAATTATCAAATATTGACAACTTGAATAAATATACAGCCTAGATAAATAAGCATATAAATTTGAGGAGATAAATATGATATCTTACCAAACACCATCCATGTTAAACATACCAATATTACAATAAAATCTTAAACACAACTTAAATCAATATCCAACCTAACAACTTAGAATCAATATCCAACCTAGATAAACGAGGATATAAGTTTTAGGAGACAACATTACATATTGTTGAGAGCTTTATGAATGGAGGAAGAAAATGGAGAGCAGAGAAAGAAACAGAGAAAGAAACAGAGAAAAAGGAACTGTATGATCTGAATTGAAATAAAATGAAAACTGCTTCACTGATTGGTTTTACATTAGATTTTGAGTCCTTTTATAATACATCAAAATAGTATAATAACAGAATGAACTAACTCTAACAAACTCTTCTCTTCTAGAACCTAACTTTTCTAACTAATTCTAACTAACTCTTCTCTTCCAGCTTTCTGTCTATTTTAAGTTTTTCTTCTTTCCTTTTTAACTCCATGCTTTCAATATGAGATGTAACACTCCAACACCCCCCCTCAAGATGAACATGGATGTTAATGATGTTCATCTTGCGAAGAATATGATGAAAAGGAAGAGAGCCGAGGGGCTTTGTAAAGATGTCTGCTAGCTGTAATCTCGATGGAATATGGAAGAGTTTAATAACATACTGCTGCAATTTTTCTCTAATAAGATGACAATCAAGCTGGATATGTTTTGTTCTCTCATGTTGAACAGGATTTGTGGCTATGGACATTGCTGATTTACTGTCAGTATATAACAAAGCTGATTAGGAATGATTAATATCCAGGTCTTGTAAGGCATACAAAAGCCATTGAATTTCACATGTTGTAGTTGCAAGGGCTCGGTACTCTGCCTCTGCAGAGGATCGACTGATTGTAACTTGTTTCTTTGATTTCCATGAAATCAATGAGTTGCTGAGAAAAATTGCAAAACCAGTGACACTTCGGCGAGTATCTACACAACCTGCCCAATCACTATCTGAAAAACCCTTTAATTGAAAATCTGATGAGGATGGAAAGAAGAGACCTTGCCCTGGTGTGGCCTTTAGATACCTCAATACTCGAATGGCTGCTTGGTGGTGACTGACAGTAGGTTTTGCTAAAAATTGGCTAAGCACTTGTACAGAATAGGCTAAGTTAGGCCTAGTGAGAGTTAAGTAAAGTAATCTGCCAATGAGTCTTCGGTAACCTGAGAGATCTTCATATAAATTGGTATCATTTGCTGAGAACTTGAGGGTAGATTCCATGGGGAAGGCAACCGGTTTTGATCCAGTTAAACCAGTGTCTTCAAGTATGTCAAGTATGTACTTTCTTTGGCATAAAGAGATACCATTTTTGGACCTTGCAACTTCCAAGCCAAGAAAATATTTTAGCTGTCCTAAGTCTTTAATGGTGAACTTTTCATTTAAAAAGATCTTCAACCGTTCAATTTTCAGAATGCTGTCACTTGCCAAGAGCACATCATCCACATAGACTAATAAGGCCATAAAAGAACTTTCAGATTTTTTTATGAACAGAGAACAGTCAGAATGGCCTTGAACAAATCCATAGGAAATAAGGGCATGTAATAGCTTGGCAAACCATTGCCTAGAAGCCTGTTTTAAGCCATAGAGGCTCTTTAAAAGTCGACAAACTTTCGGTTCTCCTTGGACAGCCAATCCAGGAGGCAAGTCCATGTATACCTCTTCATGTAAATCTCCATGCAGAAATGCATTATTGACATCTAGTTGATGGAGATGCCACTGTTTGACTGCAGCTACAGTGAGGACTAATCGAATGGATGTAATCTTGGCCACAGGAGAGAAAGTGTCAAAAAAATCTAGGCCTTCTTGCTGAGTATATCCTTTGGCCACCAATCTAGCTTTATGTCTTTCTATAGTTCCATCAGCCTTATATTTCACTTTGAATACCCATTTACAACCAATAGTCTTTTTGTTTTGAGGAAGAGTAACAAGCTCCCAAGTGTTGTTC